>CM076573.1:517405555-517798789 GCA_034641835.2 Pinus albicaulis | reverse complement strand
CTGATGAACTAGTTGAGGAACTGGCCTGATTGTCAGCATGCTTGTTCAATTTCTCAACATAACTTTCAAGGTCCATTAGTTTATCCTCTGAAACTAAAGGACTGGTAAATCCTTTATTTAACAAAATATCCAATATTTTTATGAAGGCATGGACTTCTTCTTTCATATCAGAGCATCTTTGTTCTAAATTCTGCATGAGAGTTATTTTAGTAAAAAATATTTTTATCTCCAAAATTGTTCCTGTCCTGTCTTGAATGCCGAGTTATTCAAGTTGATGTTTATTCTTAGTATTCAAAAAGTGTATAAGTTCATTGGCTTCTTTTGGCATGTTTCCTAATTCTTCTCTTGATTTTAGAATTTCTTCCACAGCCAATTTAACTAAATCATTCTGTTCATACATTATTTGAATTGAGGGCCAAACATCTTCTATTGGCTGAATGATGTTGTCCCAAAGAATTTCTTTTATTTCCTTTAAAGGCTTCTCCAAGGTGAGATCCTTCTCCAATACTCTAACTAATTTTTCTAATCTGTTGACCTCTCTTGTTTTCTCTGCAACACTTATCTTTGATAGATCATATTTTTGTTCTAAAGTGATGAATTGTATCTTTGTTCTTTGGAGCTCTGTCACTTGGAGTTTCAATTCCTCCATTGACTTTATTAATTATTCGGTACTTAAATTAGAAGTATTTTATTAGTTGGCTGACCTGTTGTGGTTGTACCTGTAATTACTTCTGTTGTAGATGCTGGAATATTAGGTTGCTTGTATTTTAATGCCTTTTCAAGCTCTTTTTCAGTTTCATTAAGTTGCTCATTTAGTTTTAAGAGCAAGTCCATCAATTCTTCTTTAGAATTTTGCTTCATGATTTCTGTAGTCTGTGGATGTCTTGAGGCTGGTAATTTCAGTTATTTTCTCAAGGCTGCAATATCATCATCTTTTTTCTTGATCAAGGCTTCTATACCCTTGACATCTTTGGGATTATGACCCAATCCAATGATTATTTCCTCCAAAGTCTTTATTCTGTTATCCTTAGCTTGAGAAAAGGATTTTTCAAGCTGTAATTGTGCATTAGTATTCTCCAAAGAATCCTGCAATTTATGGGTCATCATTGATTTATCCGTCAGAGTAGAATAAATCATTTCACCTGTTTGTTTGTGTAACTCAATTTGATCCAAAGGATGAATATCCTTTGCTATGACTTCAAAATTAGTTCTGATATAATCTGTAGCTGTTTGAGGCTGCTGCACTTTGGGTTTGAAGTGACTCATTACCATATTACCCTGCTGGATGTCATAGGCTGACATCAATCTTTGTTGATTCTTAGGAGCCATCTTCAAATATTGATTGTAAACTTGAAGTCTTAGTGGATCATTTCTGGCCTTTATATTTATGAATGTCCTTTTAATATCCCAGGCATCTTTCACTGGTGGTTTGAAAGAAGATACTTCTACACTCTGCTACCTTTGTAATTCTTTTCTCTGAGAATTAGTGGATGTTCCACTGACTGTACATGTTTGCTGACTGCTTAGTTCTTCTCTCCTCTGACTATCAAAGATTTCATGAACAGATTCCTCTTCTGGAAGAGGATTTGATTTTTGTCTTTTAACATCAGGCTCTTCTGAAGACTCACTGATAGGGGTAGCTACTTCAGCATCTCTCTTTTTACCTTTTTCTACATTGAGAGGAGTTTGTAAAGTTGAAATTTCTGCCACATTGGTCTGAGTAGGAGAAATCTGTATTTGACCCTGTTCTTTAGAAGTTTCAGGTTGTTCTTTTATTGTGAATTTCTCTGTAATTTGTATATCAGCCTCTTTCTCTTTTCCTTTAGATGCTACTGTAGTCAATGCACTGATTTCCTGTAAATTTTGCTGGGAAGTTCCAGCAGAAGAAGGACCAATCCCTGGTCTTTGCACCTCTCCAAAAGAGTCTAGGTCAAGCATTTTTTCAAGGTCTTTCATAACATTGTCAACACTGATTTGTTCACTATATTGTTCTATCAATGTCTCTTCCATCCATTCATCCATATTGGCATATTGTTCAATTTCTGGGATTCTATGATGAAGGTATGATGATAATTTGTTTTTCATCCTTCTATCACAAATAAAGCTGTTTGGGTCATAAGGTACCCAGTGGAAACTTTTTTGTAATTTGAGATAGTCTTCTAAGATTCTTTCAGCTTCTTTTCCAGCATCCCTAGAATTGCAGACAAAAGGACCTAACTGACTCTTAATCCTGAGTTGAGATTTTTTCTTTGCATTGTAAAAATGGACTATATCAGAATTTATCATCTGTCTAAAATATTCTAAGGCAAAGAGCCTCATTGGGACATATTTTGGTAACTTGAAAGGACATAACTCACATCCATATATTATGATTTCTGTGTGATTTCGGTATAGGTACCAATCACCTATCCTGTATTGCTTTGAGAGTTGGAGAATTTTCTTGATGTCATTATTGACCCTAGGAGGAGAGATTCCTATTAACAAGGTGGTTGCAGGGTGTACAAATAGGTCAATGAACTCATTGTAAGAATAAGGAGAATCAGAGGAATTATGAGTAATGGCATACCAAAAGATTACAGACCTAGGATTTCCTTTGGCATCAAGTTTTTTGACCTAGAAAGGGAAACTCTCTGATTGATAGTAAAGCATGAGATGGTATATAACAGAGGAATATTTGAACACTCTTTCATTTTCTAATCTCATGAACTAATCATGGATTTTATCAGCCATATAGGAAGCAAAGTCATACTTGACAGCAGGGGGTTGTCCAGGGGTGAAAATTGACAACAATACTAGGGTTAATTGATCAACATATTTACTAGTATTGAAACCCATTATAGAGGATAGCATATTCAAAATAAGCCTGCCCACATCAGTGAAAAAGGTATAACCATAAGGGGGAGAACCTTTGGGCTGATGTTTTGGCAACATGAAGGTTTGGCAGATGCATTTTAACTCTTCATGGGATAAATTGGCAGATTTCTCAAGTAATTCTCCCATGGAAAGGGGAGTCAGGGCTTGACCAGGTTGAAACTGTAACATTTCATTAATAGACTAAGCAGTTACGAGGAAAAGGATGTTTTGACTCGGGGACAAGACTGCTCATTGATTGGGATCATAATTGGCATGGCAGTAATGGATTATTTCAGGAAAAATGTGGACTGAGGGGAGAATATACATGCGAAGATTGGATTCCCATAGTCCAAAAATGTCAGAACCATTCAGGTAGTTATCTCTGCAGTGGCAAAAAATTCGAAGAGGATTTTCACTGAGGACAAGGTCCTTTGATTTGGAAATCTCTATCTGCTAAATTCAGATAGTCTAAATCTCTGTGAGGGGCATTCAGGGGTGCGATATTCAGAGCCACGGGAATTTCCATTTCTGGTTCTTGTGGATTCAGAAATGAATTCCAGGTTTTGATGAAAAAACAGGCACAATCCTAGGTTTGGGAATGCAATTGTAATTTTAGGATTTGAGGAATAAACTAAAGACTAATCTTGAACCCAGTTTTAGTTTTTTCTGTGGAATTAAAACAAAAACTAGGATTTTGCAGAGTTCAACGGGAATTTAGGTAAATACCTGTTTTCCGGGAAATAAACAATGATGAAAACATGTGTTGGCTATGGCGGATGAATTATGGATGCTCGACTATAATTTTCCTTAGCAAGGTAGCAGTTGGCAAACTTCGACAGTTGATTTCGGAATTCGATGCATGGGACATTGGTCACTGCACGAGATAGTGAAAATGACGCAGGTACATTTGTTTTATTTGCAAAGTCAAAGGTTGGCGGGTTTTTTATTTTTTTAGTGGATGACGTCAGCAAGTACGGTGGCTTCGTCACGGGAGGCAAGCGGTAAGTGGTATTCATCGCACAGCTTTTGGGGAAGGGCGGTTTTCGGCAGAGGGCGAGCGATTCCATAC
This sequence comes from Pinus albicaulis, assembly GCA_034641835.2. Taxonomy (NCBI): domain Eukaryota; kingdom Viridiplantae; phylum Streptophyta; class Pinopsida; order Pinales; family Pinaceae; genus Pinus; species Pinus albicaulis. Next base: position 517,794,867 of record CM076573.1, on the reverse strand, counting down.
GATGCACGACATGTGGCGCGACACTGTTCAGAAAACCACTTGGCCATCGCGCGTTATCGTTCGGACGTGGATGGGTAGCGATATGATCGTTAACCGTAGATCTCAGATTGATTGATCAAACGGTCGTCGAGAAAGGAATATGACGGGGAATTAATATGGCGGGTCCAATGTAATTTATTATAAAATAATCACATCGGGGGCGATTTGATTGGTATATTAGGTTATTAATTAACCATAAGGGTTAATTAACCCCTTTATATGGCGGAGTGTTGGTTTTATTTATTAATTGGAAATTCACCCAATTAATTAAATTTATATGGTTATTTTTCAACCAACGGGGCAGGATATTATATTAATTTGGAAATTTTATTAAAACAATTACGGGAAAAGGAGAGATTTTCATAGGGATTTAAATAATAAGTTAAAAATTAATATGGAAATGAATGAAGCGCTAAGTGTAAAACATTAGGTTAATGTCTTTAACTTATGCTTTTATGAATAGGATTTTTATGAAATATTGCATGATTTTCCTAAGTAGGATTTTACTTAGTAAAAGATTTTTTTAGAAGTGGTGAATGTCATGATGAATGATTTTAAGTACTTAGGCTTTTTCCAATTATTGGGCCGAGGTCTGGTCCCTCCAAAAGTCGGAAATGCCTTGAGCCCCTCTAATTTTCAAATGCCTTAGTACTTAGGGGGAAATTAGTGAAATTTTTTAGGGAAAAATGAGAAGGGGAAGTTAATAATTTGACTTTGCTTTGCTTGAAATTCTTCCGATTAGTGTACGCCTTTGCACTTGTGATGAAAGTAAAGATTTAACACATGCAGAGTCATTATCCATCACATGTAATTCTGCAACATCATCTACCTACCCTACCTACTTTACCCTACCATTTTTTCTTCTTTATTAGGGTGCACTTAGGTTGTGAGCCCTTATCACACTTTTTCTTTTACATGTGGAAATCTATCTAAATCTATCCTTATTACATCAGACTTAGATTAAATTGTTGAGCTCCTTTTATTTACTCTACCTATCTACTAATGCGCGAGATTAAACGGTTTAGTCGAGATTTTATTCTCTATCTCTAAAACATAAAATTGAAAAATTGAACTAGCGAAGCTCAAAAGCCTTTTAGCTGTTCATAAATTGTGGCATAAGATACAAGTTGCACCCAATTTTGTTTATTACATGAGAAAAAAGTAGTGGCATTTAGACTTTCACACTTTCCTTAGCCTTTCTTTTGGTGGGGTTCATTTTTCTTTTACTTTTTTGGCATTTTATTCTTTTTACCCTTTGATTTTTCTTTTAGGGTATACCCTCTTTACATTTTTTTTAGATTTTTTGATTTTTTGACAATATGAGAAACCTTTGCAACAAGAAAAGGTGAACATATTACATACTTCATCAAGTCAATCATGATATATGACACCTATTGGTATAAGGATTCTAACAAGGGATATGGCTCTTGCGGATCTATATTTTGCTCTTGTGACCCCTCAACTCCTCCTTGTGGTTGTGCGGTACCTTCTGTGCTTAGCATTGTTCTTCCTATAGCAATGTTTTCCTTCTTTTGTAGTAGAAAATATTATTCTTGTAGCTTGAGGGCATGTTTATAAGTCTTTTTTTAATTCTAGTTAGTGGTATCTTTTGTGATGGTTATGAATATTTTCCCTTGGTTTTGGTGGAGGTTATCTCTTGAGAATGCTTCTTTCTCTCTAATTATTCCTCTGATGGTTGGATGATCCTTCAATAGTGATGGGGGTTGGAAAGGGTGGTTAAGGCTTCCCTTGACTTGTCCTCTTGCTTCTTCTTCACTTTAAATACTTAGGGGTTGTCTTGACTTCCTCACCTTTGGTTTTATATAGGGTACTTAGGGCCACAGGGTAGCATCCACTTCAACTTTTGTATTCCCCATATGAAGTACTTTCCTTATACTCTAGTATCCTTCTCTTTTGTGGCATATAATATGTCCCAATGCTTTATGGATTCCTTCGTTACACTATTTTTTTCATAGCATGCTTTATTGAGTCTTTCTTATGCATTATTATTTTGGTTTTTGGTTCGGTTTGTGCCTTTGATTCTCCTTCCTCCTCCTTGCTTCATTTTTTTAAAGGTTTTTTTTGCTCTATCCTTCCTTCTCCTCTAACCTCTTCTTCTTCTTCATTAGCCTCTTACTCTTCTTATTCTTCAACTTCTTCTTCTGAGACCCATTTTTTTTCTTCTTCGAGTTCTAATGGGGCTTGACATGCTTGTGTTTCAAGGAAGCCTCCATGTCCATGTCCACAAAGTCGGCCAAAGCCATAGGGTTTTGAGGCCCTCCAAATAATCAATTACGGTTAATATGATGAGCCCAAGGTGTGTCGTATTATTAATTTTACCCTCCTCTTATTTTTTGGTTCCTCTACCTTGATGGACTATAAAGAAAGTAAGGAAATCTCAATTTGTCTTGGACTATAAATTTCAATTGGAACCTCGAGTTTGGTAGATCATCTGTAGGTACGTCTCAATAATGATATGTCTTCCCTCTGATATGTTAGGTACCTATAGTACTAATTTTTCCCTTCATATTTTTATTTTTGTGCCCTTACATTATTATTATGTAGAACCTAATTATATTTTGACCCCTTAAACTCCTATATATACCAGTGCCCTTTCATTTGAATAATCCAAGAATTGTTCATTTATGTGATGTAAAAGGAGGTTCCCCCCTTGATATTCAATTTGTTGCGACATATTTTCCTCTATTTTTTGATATGGTTACATAAAATTTGGTGAGCTCTTGGATCCTAAAGTTTCACTTTTCTTCAAGCTGGTCATCTTAAGTTACGCTATAATATTTTTTATGTGAGGCTTCAAGGGCTTCAAATTTCGACCACGTGGAGCCTAAATATTGATGAAAATATTGTAAGAATTTAGACCTTGGTTCGCTATAATTTTGAAGATATGGTCAAAGGAAGTTAAGGTTTTACCATGCTCCATAATTCAATCTCAAACAAGTGTTCTCGGGAAAATCTTCATAACTTTATCTACAAGCATGGTTGAATTTTGTAAAACATGATAGAAATCAAACATTAATTTTTTTTTTCCTTGTATCATTTTCAAGACGAAAGCTTAAAATAGTGACACATGGCATACGGTACAAATTTTCTCTCTGAAAGCCGTCCATAATCAAGTCATCATGGGATATTTGGCATAAATTCATCTTGAAGAATATAATCTTGGTATAACTAATGGGGTTGCAAATAAGACACATAACGATACCTTAGAACATAATTTAATACCTTTGGAGGAAAAAATCACATATATACAATAGTTTAAATTTTGTATACCAAAAAACGAAGCTCAAAATCAAGCTTTTAAAAGGTGTGCATTTTAAATTTCCTAAATTTTTGTTTGAAAAATAAGTTTGAAGTTATTCAAAGGGATTAGTGAAGCATATATATCATTATTTTGTTCCAATATGCCTCACAAAACAAAATGGATACACCTAATAATCAAACTGAAGCCCTCACTATGATGCATGAAGAAGAGGAAGAAATACCACATAATATATCAAGATTATGGGCCCAAGCGCAACAAATTTCACTCTCCATGAGAGAAACCAAAAATGAATTGGATGGTTTAAAATAAAACATGGAAGGCTTAAATTATGGTTTAAAGTCATACATGGTAGTTTTTAAGGTATACATGGACGCGATGAATGTCAAGTTGGAAGGGTTAACAAAGTTACGCAAAGAAAAGGCTTCCTAGTGGTGACAAGGTACTCCATGAAAATCATGATGAGGATAAAAGGAATATGTATTTTGATTTTAGATATTCCAAAATTGGTTCTAATACCCGCCACATTCCAACTATCAATATGATAAAGTTTGATGGAAAGTATCTCATAACATGGATACTATAGATGGAGCGAGTTATTTGATCTACATGATGTGCAACACACACAAAAGGTACACATTTCGTCTTTATATTTAGAACCAAATCAATTTGTATGGTATTGATGAATTTGTTCCTATAAAGAACTCGTCGCTTTGAAAAAATTTTACGGAGGAATTGGTAGCACATTGAGGATGCAAAAGGCCATACCTTCTTTAGCGAATGATAAATATAAAAAAAAAAAAAAAACGGTTCAATTGGGGAGCACATTGAGCAGTTCAAAAGATTGAATATAAAGGAAGTTGATATTCCAAGGAGCATCTGATTGATGTCTTCATAGGGAATTTAAAGGATAAAATCCAACATGGGCTTTGCCTTTGGGGACCTAAGACATTGTAGAATGCATTCAGGGTGCAAGAAAAGTTGAAAGAAAAATTATGGAAACAAGGAGGTTTATCACTCACAACTATAAAGATGGAAGTTTTTTCACTCCTAGTTTCCCAAAACCTACAAGGTTGAAACCACAACAAATAGAGGAAAAAATAGGAAAAGGGCCTTGTTACAATTGTGATAGAAAATACACTAAACATCATAAGTGTATTGAGAAGAAATAATTTTACATATACTGTGAAAAGGAGGAAGAAAATGAACAAGAAAGATCAAAAGAAGAAGATATACACTAAGTACTAACCCCAAGGGTTGAAAAAGAATAAATGAATCTGACCATATCTTTTAATGTATTGGTGGGAATTACCACTCCTCAAACTCTCAAGATAGAAGGATATATCAAGAATAAAATGGTAATAATGTTGATTAATTCATGTAGTACTCATAATTTTATTCATTGTAAAGTAGCCAAGGATTTGAATTTTTTTCTATATCCAGCACTAGAGTATTAAATGATGGTTGCAAATGGAGGAACTATAAATTTCTTAAGGAAGTTCCATAATATTGATATAACCATGGGGTAATATTTATTTAATAGTACAATGCTCTCCATTCCAATGGGTTGTGTGTATCTTGTGTTGGGATTCCAATGGTTACAATCTTTGGGGACGGTAGCTTTAGTTTTCAAGAAAATTTCTTGATTCTTTTCTCGGAAGAAATGGAAATTGAATTAATGGGTATCACGGGGAAACCTAGGAAGATAATAAGCTCTAATGGTATTACCAATATTTTGAAGAAAGACAATGAGGTAATTGCATAATTATGTTTCACTAGATGTTCAAACATCTATGTTGTCCATTTATCCATATATCCAAAGAGTCCTTAACAATCATCCCAAGGTATTTGAGACTCCCAAAGGTATCCCACCTATTTATCCTTATCATGATCATGGTATTCACTTGATTCCAAGAAGTGCTCCTCCAAACATTATACCTTACAAATATCATATGCCCGAGAAGCGTGAAATTGAACTTATGGTTGCATAAATGCTAGAGGTAGGTATAATTCAACCTAGCCAAAGTTATTTCTCTTCCACATTAGTATTGGTGCCTGAGAAGGATGGATCATGGAATATTTGTCTAGATTATATAGATATCAACAAGATCACTAGTAAAAATAGGTTTCCCATTCATGTCATTAATGAATTGTTGAATGAACTGGATAAATTTACTTCATGAAGTTGGATCTACTGATTAGGATATCATCAAATTTAGAAATCATGAAGTTCATTATGAGTTTTTTGGTCATGCCTTTTGGCCTTAGTAATGCACCTTCCACATTTTGGGGTTTGATGGATTCCTTCCTTAGAAAATTTGTGTTAGCAGTATTGTTTGATGATATACCAATATATGAATGTTGGAAAGATCATGTTCAACATGTTGAAAATGTGCTCAAAACTTTGGAGGAGAATAAATTGTGTACAGCTCATACTCCAAATGTAGGAAATGAAATATTTTGGTCATATTGTATCCCATGCCAAGAATTTGTTAAGGCAAACCCTAACAAAATTAAATCCATTTAGGAATGGAAAAATCCCCTCAACCTTAAGACATATTCGAATAATTCTCGAGTTGATAGGGTATTATTGCAAGTTTGTTAATAATTATGGAAAGATAAAAAGAACATCTAAAAACATTATTGAAGAAAGATACATTTTTTGTCTTTGAAAGTAACAAAGGCCTTTGAATATAAAGAGGATATGTGAGGATTTGGTATTGGCTACAACAAACTTCACAAAAACCTTTTATTGTGGAATGTGATGGATCAAGAAATAGCATTGGTGTTGTTTTAATGCAAGAAGGAAGATCCATTTCTTTTGAAAGTTGTCCCGATCAAAGGAAATTATATACGAAAACCTAATTATGAGAAGGAAATGTTGGCAATACTACATACACTAAGGAAATGGTGCCCTTACCTAATGGTAACAAACTTAAAAGTAAAAAAAAATCATGATAGTATTAAATACTTCTTGGAACAAATATTATCTTCAAAAAGAGTATAAAAAATGGAGTCCGCAAAAGATGTTGGGCTATGACTTTGAAATCATATACAAAAAAGGGAAGCAAAATTTTGATGCAGATGCACTCTCGAAGGGATGAGAATGTGGAAGCATTGATCTACGCCATTTTATATTATTCAACCTGGTTGGATTTCTGAAGCAAGGGATGAATGGAAGAATGATAAAGAGTTATGGACACTCATTAATTTTCAGCAATATTCGTACATCTGATTCATTTATTGGGAAAAATGATTCATTGTGGCATAAAGATCGATTATATCTATGTAAGAACTCCCAACTTAAACAAAAGGTTGTTTTGGAATTGCACACCTCACATAGGGGTCATAGTTTTTAAAAAATTACCACGAGGAATTAGAAGGAATTTTTTTGGATGGACTTAAATTTTATATTCAAAATTTGTAGCAAAATGTTTGGTTTTCGAACAAAATAAAGTTGAGACAATTAAGACCCGAGTCTTACAACCATTAGCCATTTCAAGCCAACGTTGGGAAGACATCTCAATGTATTTTATCATGAGTTTACTGAAGTTTGAATGAAGAAGTGTCATCATGTCGGTAGTTGATATAATTACCAAGTATGCACACTTTTGTGCACTATCTCATCCTTTCAAATCCATTATAGTCGCTCTTTGCATTGATGGAAACAATTCAAAAGCTACATGGAAACTCAAAAAGAATTATTTTAAGTGATAGAGATCCCATTTTCACTTTAAAATTTTTGGACATAATAATTTCTTGTCTTGGTACTCAATTAGTCTCATCTTATCATCCTCAATTTTATGGGAAAACTGAGATAGTAAACAAAATTTTGGAATGATATCTTCATTTCTTTGTATCATATTAAAAAACACAATGGATCAATTGGTTACCCCTAATAGAATAGTGGTATAACACTTCCTTATATACTACGGAGAAAATGAACCCATTTGGAGCTTTATGGATACCATCCACCATCCATCACGTATTTAAGGAGACAAATATAAGGTTAAAGAAGTGGAAGATCCCATCTTGCATTAACAACAAGTTATCCAACTCTTAAAGCATAGCGTGACTACGCTCATAGAATCAAATGAATGTAAAAATAGGAATATCAACATTGCGATTGAAAGAAGTTTTGATGTGGGGCGATTGGGTATTTTTATTGATTACAACCATACGAACAAATGTCCCTCGAAGCAAGCTAAGGAGGATAATAATTTATCACCCAAGTACTATGTCCCTTAAATGGTGTTACAAAATATTGGTACTATGGCATACAAATTGGAGTTGCTTGCATCTTCAAAAGTACACAGTTTTCCATGTTTCATGCTTAAAGAAGAGTTATAGGTGATAAGTCACCTCCAATTTAAACTATATTTCCCAGGGCAAGGTGAAGAAGGAAAAATCATATTGGAGCTAAAGTAATCATAGAAACAATATATTGGTGGCTACGAAACATATAAATTTCATATTATCTCATTAAGTGGAAGAACTTACACGCTGACAACTCCATAAGAGGATGAGTATTTTATTCGAAGCATCAAAAACTTCTCAAGCATTGAGGACAACACTTTTGAAAGAGATGGGCATGTTAGGTCCCTATATTACTAGTTTATCCCCATATTGTTATTGTTGTTCCCATACAATCCCACTATATTATTGTCTTTCCCTTACAATTTATTGTTGTGAAGCCTACATAATTATATTTTTACCTTTTAGACTCCTATATACTAAGGATGTCTTTTCATTTGAATCATGCGAGAATTGTTCATTTAAGTGATGTAAAAGGAGGTTTTCCCCCTTGAAGAGGCTTATTTTCAAGTCGTTGATCTATATTTTCTTCGGTTTTGTGATCTAGTTACATAACCTGAAGATATGTAATTCAAAACATGGTATGATACCTCATTGCGGGGATAGGATAATATTTCTCTTCTAACTTTCTGTTTTTTTTTTTCCTCAATAGGTTTTTCTTCTAGGAGGAAAAATTTCTTCTTGGTTGTGATAGCCTTTGTCTCTCTTCCTTACTCCACCTCCTTTGATAGGGGAAGTGTGGTTACTGCACTTTGGTAACTTATTCATTAAAATGGATGATGGAGTCTCCTTACAATAGTAATGGAATCATTTTTTATCCTTGACGCTAGAGAGCCTACAAAAAACTCCTAAGTAATCTCATCTTCGAATCCCTTCAATTTTTCAAAGAACCCTAGCCATTGATGATTGGAAAAGAGATATTGAACAATAGGGTTTGATGAATTCTTGATGAATTTTTTTGGATCTCTATAGTTTAATCCACCCCCATAGTCTTAAATATAATTTATCCAAATTTGGAAAGTCCATTCTCCCTCTTTGCTACTATTTTTGGAGATTTCTCTACAATTCGGGTTTTTAGGATAGGAATAAAAGGAAAAGTTTGTTTTACATTACTTGGAAGAGGGAATATTTCATGCTAAACTAAAAACAATTGTATTTCCCTTTCTTAAAATTTACTGAATAAAGCAGAAACATCCATTCATCATTTTATTTTCATTCCCAAACTTCTACCTGAAATTGCTATAAGATGTACTATTGAAAAATTGAAACATTTTGCAAGTTTTTGTCAAAATGTGGCAAGAAATAATATGTGCTTAACCTCCATTTGATGCTCCTCCTTGAATTCTAGGTTTGGGTGATGAACATTTCTCGAGTGGGCTCTTTATAACTTTCTAGACTAACTTGTAGCACCCAAGAACGATCTTGTAGCACTTTGTGTCAATCTTTTAGAAATAAACTACGGGTCTTGTAGCCTCATACATGTGGTCTATGAAAAAAATGGCATAGGTAAGCAATTATAAATAGCAGTGGCATGCCTCCTAGTCTTTTAAAATATAATTTTTATGCCAAATGAGGCTTAGGTCCCAAAATATCTCTATTGGTGGTTGGGTGGTTGGCCTCGAGCATTGCGTGGTGGCCCCCGCCTACCTTCGAGAGACCAATCATGAGCACGTTGGCCCACTCTTCATAGTCATCATCCATATTTTTGTTTTTCTTCACATGAGGAAATGGTTGAGGAAGAAAACTTAAATTAACTATCGAAAATTGGCCCCGGATCGGGGAGCCAACCTGAGCTTATAAAACCTCTTCTCTCATGCATTGATAACACTTTTAAAAAGAAAAATGCGCTCAAAAGGAAGGGTTAGAAATTTGCATACTGAGCCTACCTAATGATGCTCATTTTGATGTGTTGTGGTTGATGATTTGGCCATTTGATGCTTGCATGAGGTTGCTAGGACATGGATGACATACACGGTTCCCTCATTGAAGAGGTGAAATTTATTGTCTTCATTGATCCATTCACTCCATTGAAAAAAAATAATGATCATCATTGATTGAATTTCTATGGCACTTCTGATCAGAAAACAAGTGCCTCCATTGATAAGATGTTGTTGTGTTTGAAGAATGATGATCCACTAGTAGCTTACATGGTAACCTATAGCGAGTCTACGAGGAGGATCCACCGTAGCTACTCGGGACATAGCGTTGGAGCTTACTAAAACTTTATAATGTTAAAATTTTTTGGCACGGTGCATCCAATGTGATCTTGTAGGGTTTATGAAAGCTGCTACAAGATTTTGTATCTTCCTGTAGCCGTCACATAGACCCCTCGATATCACAATTTTCAACGAGTGTTTCTTTTCAAAAATATTGATAATTCATGGGAAGGTCAACGTGGAGGTTAGGGAGTTTCTATATGATGGAAATGGGTGGAAAGGAAATGAAGGATTAGGTTTCGAGGGATGGTGAGTGGAATAATGGTGTAAAATGTGACAACTAATGGAATGGATGGATGATTTGAATTTCGTGGGTCCCATCCCTTTCTATGAAGTGAAAAATTTTCAATTTTCTTCTTCGACAATACAAGACATTGACGGAATCAGGGGAGAGAGGTCATGAAATGATGTGGAAAGCTTGGGAAAGGTAAATTAATGGATGGAGTGGACATAGATATTTGAATGGAAGTATGTTAAGGTTAATTTTGATGATTTTTCTTCTCTAACTATGCTCACCTTTATTGATTTTCATTAGAACCTTTGTTATTACTGCACATAAATATTAGAATGAATAATGTAAAGGCTAATTTTTCACTTCCATTTTATTCTTGTTTTTATCTCTATTTTTCTTTTTCTTTCTTTTCTTTTTATCACAATACTGCTTGCCCACTCGGAGGAGTTTTTTGACCTACTAGGACTGCTCCGGGTGCCTCAAAGGAGGTTTTCACCTGGGGATATTTTTATTCTTTTTTGTTTCTCTTTTTCCTTTTTGTTTTTTTAGACTCGTTGTTTGCTTCATGGAGGTTTTCAACCTAATATCTTACCTCAAGTTCCTCATGAAGGTTTTCACTTGGGGCTATTTATTCCTTTCTCTCTCTATCTCTCTCTCTCTCTCTCTTTTTCTTGCTTCTCTGTATCGAGGGTTTAATGGATTGGGAACTTTGAGGCTCCTAATCACACTCGAGTTCTCCACTTATTGAACTAGTAAATTATTTCGTTAACAAAGGTGTATCTTGTAGAGTTTCAACATATAACCATTAACCAACAATGGTATATTCTCCTCATCAATTTTTTGGATCTAAACATATCCATTCATGGCACTTTTCCACCGAGGTAGGGACTGACCATATTTTCATCGGTTTCCCTTTGAATTCCTCAAATATGGAGTCATATACGAGGGCAAATCCACCTTTTTTGAAGGTATTCTCCCCAGTGTACTGTCATGCAAAAGAATTGTTGCAATTGAACCACTTCGGCATATAAGATCTCGCATCCTAAATTCATCGAGAATTTAGTTGTTGCAACCTCTCTTCCCAAGCTCTAATTATGTCTAGATCGAGTTGTGATGCCACCCTCGAGGTTTATACTCAAATTTAATGGAAATCAGTGCTTTCTTACCATAAACCAACTCAAAGGGGGTGAATAGAATGTTGTTCTTCCATGTATTTTTTTTTAGTCCCCCAAGTAGGCTCCATAATTCGAGTTTCCCATTCCTTCTTGTCGCTTCCAACAACCTTAGTCAAAATTCCTTCTAATGCTCTTTTGGTCACTTCCACGCATTTTCTTGAGGGTGATATGGGTTCGACATATTATGCATAATCTGATATAGCCATGACAGTCCCCTCCATGAAATTGGAGATGGTGTGAGTTCCTTGGTAAGTCACTAGTTCCCTTAGGAAACCAAATTTGTAGAAGATGTTCTCCCCTTACGAATTTGCCACCTTTTGTTAGGTTTCTACTTTAACTTCCTTCACTTCATCACTTTGTTAGATAATATATGCATACAATAATATACCTATTTTTTCTATGGAGGGTGATAGGGTCCTGTTGTGGCTCATTTTCATTTACCTTTGAAATATTTTTCAAAACGCAAAAAAACATATATGTTAGAAAATGTAAAATTTTGTATGTCGAAGAAGAATTTTGATTTAAATGTTGGTACATTAACATTTCGTGATGAGATGTGAAGGTAGGTCGAAGGATTGGATAACGAGAATAAAGCTCGGAAGAGGTTTTAACACCGTGGAGAAAGATGGAGTTGCACAAGTTCATTGAATGAACTATCACGGGGAGTAGCGTGGAGAAGATGGAGTTGTAGACGGCGGCAGAGCGAAATACGAGAAATAGGTTAAGGCATAAAACCTTTGAAGATTCCCCAAAGGAGGCGATTTGACGGCGAGGATTAAATCATAGAATTAAAGTAAGAGATCGACGGACTAGGTTGCATCACAAAGTTAAGTTTGAAAAGTTGTGAAGTGGACACGTGTCAGCATAACGCGATTTCGCATCGACGATTATTTATTTTATGTGTTAAGGAATTTGCAAAGTTAAAAAAAATAACTTGTGATGTAGTAAGAAACAAAACTTGCGATGCGATAAAGGGAGGATCACGTGTTGGCACAACGATTCAGCGCATATCGCACATCGGCAGGTTTAGAGTTTAGGATTAAGTCTTCACAGGTAAATTATTTTGGTTGCGATGCGACAAGCGCGGGAGATGGTGGTGTGAGATAGTATAGTGGGACCGTTTGATTGGGGGCGTAAATTAATGGTGGAGGTTAAATTGCAAATAAAAAGGGGTTTCACACATCGACATTATTATCGTTTACCATTTAAGATATTTGTTATAGTTGCCGACGTGCGATATCGAATAAGTTGCAAAGTGTGATTGCTTTTGATTGGTCGAGGTCGTGTCTTGACGTAAACCACGGAGTCTACCGGGGTTTGTATAAATTTGCGGCCGTGTATGCGATAAGGAAATGCAAAGGGGTGGCCAATAAATAAAGAGGCATAGGGGGGGGGGGTGGGGTAGAAGAATGTATGGTAGCCTTTGTGGGAAGCACGGCAATTTGGGTCAAGTCGAGCACCAAGACGTCGTTACGAACTATGCGGCTATTGCATCATAACCCGGAAAGGACACCTCGACACTTCGTGAGGACACATCAACAACATCGGATTCGGCAAAATGAATAATATTTCCGGAGTTTTTATTTGTTTTCTCTATATGATTATATAATTAATATTAGTTTGATGAGTGAATAGTTTCAAGAAGTTGAATAGTTATGAACCACTTTGATGTATTTAAGTAGATAGAAATAAAGAAAAAGGGTTTCGAGTTTTGGACAACTGGATGGTGTTAATTTGGTACTGAATTTTCGAGAAATTAATGAAAGAAGATCAAGTTTCACACTTTTTGTTGATGTTGATATGTCTTTCTAGCTTCGCTGCAATGTTTATTCCTCTTTGAATGAAGTGAAGTAATGTAGTAGCCAATCTCTTAATTACATATGTGAGTAAGATTTAAATCACCTTAATTTGTGCTCCTTCACTTCATCTTCTCTTTTCAAAAATTTATGATGAAACTTTAACGTAATAGATTTTGTGTTTACAACATATTATTTCGATTTTCCTCTCTCTCCATGATTTCCTGCGAAACTTAAAATTTATAGATTTTGTTTCTCTGCATATCATTTTTTGACTTTCTCTTACATATCTTCTTTTCATTTCATTAAGGTATTAGCAGTTTATGACATTGTGAAGGCTTTCATTATATCATATTAATGATGTTATTAAGTAATTAAATTCCAAAAGGTGTTAAACGAGAGGCCATTTGATATCGTAATTGTACCATACATTTATAAAATGTCTTAAGCAACGATTCCTTACCATAGCCAAGGGATTGTTTCTTAAGATACAACATTTTATGGCGCCGTTTCGGGGACAAAACGAAAGTTGTGATGAAGCTATTTGTAGAACATCTTGATGTTGTGATGAGACTATTTTGCGGTCTCTAGATGGAGAGGATAGAAAATGGTTCAAATTTTTACCAAATGGTTCAATAAATAACTAGGAAAAGTTAGAAACTCAATTCTCTTTTCTCCCCCTCACTCAGATATGGGGATAAAGAAGAGATCATGGTTACTCATTGACGAAGTTTAATGCAATTAAAAGAAGGCATAATGAAATAATTTATGAGTTTGTAAAAGATTCAAAAAATTGTATAATAGTTTATCCATAGAGATGAAGCCCCCCCCCCCCCCCGTTGTAGGAGAAAAGGTAGTTTTTGTTGGGGATTTTGAAGTTTATTTTAGGTTTACATTGAGAGAGAGAAGAGCCCCTACTCTTGGCTTGAGATACAAAAATTTGCTTTAGAGATCAAAGCTAATATGATACGGTACGGAAAAGATAAAGGGAAAAAGTTGGTCCAAGAAGAGGAAAGCAAAGAAGAATCATCACACGATCTAGAATTAAAGATATAACAAAGGTGATGAGCCAAACTAGCAATAAGCTAGCCAAGATGGAATTTCAAAATAAAAACTCCCAAAGACAAGTACAAAAAAACCGAGGGGGTTTAACGCTTAATTGAAGACATCTGCAAGTTTTGCAAAGAAAGAAGAGATCAAGACCAGATTCAAGCACCATTGTATATAGAAGCAGCACCCGTAGAGTCTATAGAACATGACGAAGAGCCGAAGATACGGTATCTTAATGTATTCAATATAAGAGGATGAAGAGGAGAAAGGCGTGATGGAGGGAGTATCTTGAAGCTGAGCATCTTTTGATCAAGATGAAATGGAAGAATACTATAGAAAATTCACAGATTTCATGCAAGTTGAATTACATAAAAAGTATGATTCAGGGTCTAGAAATAGATGCAAGTGCGGGATAATGAAGGTGAAAAACAAGGTTTCATTCCTCCTCCAATGGAGAATTCACAACAAAAGGACCACTTGTGAAATAGATCGGTAAGGGAAACAAAGCTGTAAATTCACTTAATATAACAAATGTGCAGTAGGCTGAATCTTCCTAGAACAAATCAGTTCACACTAATATTTTGGAGAAAGTTATTCCTACACCCAAAAAGTGACAAATTATAGAAAGAGTGAAGAAGAACTACCGAAAAGAATGTTAATAAAACTCATGCTTTCGATCTCAAAAAGAGTTACAGAGGTTAAAATCCAAGTACCTCTTCTAGAATTAGCTAAAATACCATCTTACAAGAAAGAAATTTCAAAATTTATTAATCTCACAAAAGTGGAAGATACCTCTATAAGTGACATGGTGAACTTACGAAGAAAAGCCAGTGGTCACCTTTGGTCCTCATGTAGAATAAGTAGATCCTTCTATTCCACCCTTCTATATTTCGCTATTGCTTCATGATTTTACTCTACATAATTGCATGTTGGACTCAGGAGCGTCCCATAATCTCACGCCATTGTCTGTTATGAAGGAACTTAAATTGCATATTACCAAACCTTATAGGGATCTATATTAATTTGATTCCAAAAGGGTGAAATGTGTTGGGTTAATTAAATATGTATCAGTTTCGTTGGCACAAATCCCAACAAAGAGTATAGTCATGGATGTCGTGGTTGCTGACATCCCAACCAGGTTTGGAATGCTCCTGTCAAGATCTTGGGGAGAAAATTTGGGAGGTGTACTAAAATTATATTTCACTTATGTTTTCATTCTAGTTTTTAATGGGGAATAAAGGAGATTGTACAGGGAAACAAGGTTTTTGAAGACTACCTCCAAGAAAGATGCAAGAAATTCCCCCATTTATAGTCAAGAAACATAAGGTATTTCTTGTTTCATGTTGCATGAAGATGCAGAATTTTTTGAAGACACAGGGAATCATCTCTCTTCAGCAGTTGTAAATAATGAGCTGCACTCAAGGAATATTTTGAAGTGCTACTTTGATGGTGCCTACTCTAAGGAGGGCGCAGGTGTCGGATTCTTGTTGATATCACCAAAAGGTAACCTCATGCCTTTCTATTTTAACTATAATATGATTCAAAACAAAATGTGGCTGAGTATTAGGCTATAATCTCAAGCCTTCAAGTTGCTAAACATATTTGAGTTCAATTTATTTCAATTTTTGGTTACTATAAATTGATAATAAGGCAGATTATCAAACCATTGTCAAACCAAGCATCCGAGATTGATATCGTATAGGAATGAAGTTTGGGATCTGATCGAAAACTATTTTGAAGCCTTCAATATTCACTATATTCTGAGGGAGGAGAATATATTTTCTGATTCTTTAGCAGTTGCAGCCAACACCTTCAAACCTTCAATAAATCCAAGGTTAAGGTATGAAATTGAAATTAGACATAGACCTTCTATCCCTGACAATGTTAAACATTGGCAAGTGTTTGATGATGATGAAAAGATAAATCAGTTCCTGACCATGATTGGAAACTTTGAAGACGCTGAGATAGACCAAGAGGAATAACAAATAGAGCAGAAAGCATAAATAAGAAACCTTAAGCAGTCAATAGGTGAACAGAATATTATCCAATTGAAAGATAATTTTCTCCCCAACGGGTTGGTTCCTCTTGAAATATTATTCTATGCTAATGATGTTGTTGTTGATTTAAAGAAAACACATCAAGAAGAAGAGATGGAATATTGTAGTTTGGGAACTCAACAGGAACCCAAAATAGTGAAAATTTTCAAAGGTGTTTCCAAAAACTACAAAGAAAGATACATTGATCTTTTAAAAAAATATATGGATGTCTTTGTCTGGTCATATGAAGACCTGAAAATATATGACAAAAGCATGATTCAACATAAGATTCCATTGAAGGAAGGACTCAAACCACATAAACAAAAGCTCAGACAGATCAATCCATTGTTGCTAGCTCTAATCGAAAAAGAAGTGAAGAAACTGTTGCAGGTGAAAATTATAGTCCCTCTCAGATATTCAGACTGGGTTTCTAATCTAGTCCCTGTAAGAAAGAAGAATGGAGAGATAAGATTGTGTGTAGACTTCAGGAATTTGAACCGATCATCTCTAAAAGATAATTATCCTTTGTCGAAAATGGATTATGTCTTGCAGAAGGTGACAAGAGCTAACAGGTTATCTATGGTTGACAGATTTTCTGGGTATAATCAGGCAGCAATAGAAAAATAAGATCAGAAGAAGATTGCTTTCACTATGCCCCGAGGCACCTTCATGTATGCAAGGATTCCTTTTGGCCTTATGAACGCAGGTGCAACATTTCATAGGGCCATGGCCATAGCCTTCATTGGTGACATGTTTGTATTTATATATCTAGATGATGTAACTGTTTTCTTAGGGTCAAATGATGAACACTTGGAGCATTTGCAAAAAAAATTCAAAGGTGCAGAAATTTTAGTCTGTCATTAAATCCCAAGGAATATTTATTTGCCTTAGAAGAAGGTAAATTATTGGGTCACATAGTTTCTAAATAAGGAGTAAATATTGACCTAGCAAGGGTGGAAGCCATTCAGATTATTCCTTTACCCAGAAGCAAGAAAGATATCTAGAGATTCCTGGGAAAAATAAACTTTATAAGGAGAGTTATGCCCAGTTATGCTGAGATTGTGAGAAGTATAATAGTTATGTTGAAGAAAAATGCAGAAGTGAAATGGGACAAGGGAGCGAGAGAAGCATTTATTAGAATAAAGGAAGCATTGCAGGAATCTCCAGTTTTGATTAGTCCAGATGATCAAAAGGCCTTTCAGGTATTCTCATTTGCATCCCCCGCTACTATGGCCATTGTGTTGTTGTAGAAAAATGAAGATAGTAAGGAGCAGCCTGTTGCATTTTTCAGTAAAGTTCTCAGAGATGCTGAGCTCAAATACAATATTCTGGAGAAACAAGTATATGATTTGGTCAAAGCAATGAAAGCCTTCAGGACTTATGCATTATAGTCCCAAATAACTGCTTATGTTCCTAATTCTACTGTGAAAGACATGTTGGTCCAAAGAAATGTTGAAGGAAAAAGGGGGAAGTGGATTAAAAAATCCAAGAGTATGATTTGGACATCAAACCCACCAAGCTGGTCAAGGGATAGGGGTTAGCGAAGTTGTTGACAGAAGAAAATTTTCAAGCCTTGGGAATCAATCTGCTGGCACCAGTGGATGGAGTTGTTAATGAAGAAGGTCAAAACAAGTCCAAAATAGGTATTGAATACAAATTTTTGTGCTCTGATTGGTATAAATATATTGTGCATTATATGTGTTTCTTTTCCTGTCAAACTTCACTAAATAGAACAAAATACAGATCTATCAAGCTCAAGTCTCAGCCATATGTTATCATAGAAGAAAAGCTATACTGGAAAGATCCTGCTAGTATTTTGCTGTTATGTTTGACCGAAGGAGAATCTATTGAATTCACCAAACAATATCATGAAATTCTATGTGAAGGACATTATAGTTGGAAGGTCATTGTTCATAAAATTCTCAAGTCAGGCTTATATTGGCCAACCCTATTTCCAGATGTTTATAGACTGGTCATAAGTTGTCAAAAGTGTCAATTGTTTGTTGAAAAGAGAAAATTTGCTCCGTTAGCTCTCATCCCATTATTTATTGAAGAACCTTTGAGGCAATGGGGATTGGATTTTATTGGAGAGATAAATCCACCATCAAGTGGATAGTTCAAGAAGATTATAGCTGCCACTGATTACTTTACAATATGGGTTGAAGCAATACCCACTATGAAGGTGAATGACCAAGTAGTGATGAAGTTTTTGGAGGAAAACATTTTCAGCAGATTCGGATGTCCAGTCAAAATTGTGACTGATAATGCTAAGGTATTCAACTCTGCTAGTTTCATTAATTTCTATCAAACATATAATGTAACTTTATCACATTCCACAACATATCATCCCCAAGGGAACGGATTGGCAGAGTCCTCAATTAATACATTGGCTAGAATCTTGAAGAAGACAATCACTGAGAATCATAAGAATTGGGATATGAAGTTGAAGTTCACCATCTGGGTAGTTCAAGTCACCCCCAAGAGATCTACTAGGAAGTCTCCCTATGAACTGTTTTATGGGAATCAAGCACTATTTCCTACTCAGTTGGCCAAACCAGTGATTTCTTTCCTTCAAGAAGCTCAGGGAGAACCTCATGCTCTAGTAAGAAGATTGAACAAGATAATTGAATCAAGTGAATATAGAAACAAAGTTAGGGATAGCTTGACTACTTATCAGGAAAATATTGAAGTCTATATTTGATAGAAAATCCAAATAAGACCTCTTTCAAGCAGGAGATTTGGTACTAAGATGGGACACCAAACAAGAAGAAAAGGGGAAGCATGGTAAATTTGACCCTCTCTGGTATGGTCCATATAGAATCTCTGAGGCAAGGTCAAATAACACATTCATTCTGGAAGACCTAGATGGAGAGTTAGTACAGTTGCTTGTGAATGAGAAATATCTAAAGCATTATTTCCAGCATTAAAAGTCAGCATTCCACCATTGTAAATACTAGATTTCTGATTTTTCATATGTTACCAAGAAATATTTGACTCCATGCCCAATGGAAAGGCACTAATCTATGATTTATAGCGCTTCTATGGAAAAAAGCACCATCCCCAGGTGGAGCTTGATGTTGTGGCTCATTTTCATTTACCTTTGATATATTTTTCAAAACACCAAAAAAACATATATGTTATAAAATGTAAAATTTTGTATGTCGAAGAAGAATTTTGATTTATATGTTGGTACATTAACATTTCGTGATGAGATGTGAAGGTAGGTCGAAGGATTGGATAACCAGAATAAAGCTAGGGAGGGTTTTAACACCATGGAGAAAGATGGAGTTGCACGAGTTCACTGAATGAACTATCGCAGGGAGTAGCACGGAGAAGATGGAGTTGTAGAGTGATGATAGCCGAAGAAACATAGAAATCTATTAATGCATAAAACCTTTAGAAGACTCCCAAAGTTAAGTTTGAAATGTTGCGAAGTGAACACGTGTCAGCATAGCGCAATTTCACATCGGCGATTATTTCGATTATGCGTTAAGAACTTCGCAAGTTAAAAAAAATAACTTTCGATGTGGTAAGAAGCGAAACTTTCGATGCGATAAAGGGAGGAGCCATGTGTTGGCACAATGATTCAACGCATATCGCACATCGACAAGTTTAGAGTTTAACATTAAGTCTTCATAGGGTAAAGTATTTTGGTTGCGATGCGACAAATGGGAGATGGCGATGTGAGACAGTACAGCGATACCATTGGATTGGGGCGGAGATCAATGGTGGAGGTTAAATCGCAAACAAAGTAGTTTCGCACGTCGACATTATTATTTTTTACCATTTAAGCTATTTTTTATAGATGTCGACGTGCGATATCGAATAAGTTGTGAAGTGTGATTGCTTCTGATTGGTCAGGTCATGTGTGGGCCCATAAACCATAGGTCTATGAGGTTTGTATAAATTTGCAGTTGTGTATGTGATAAGTTAATGCGAAGGGACAACCAATGAATAAAGAGGCATAAGCAGAGTCAGGTAGAAGAATTTATAGTGGCACTATGGGAAGTGTGACAATTGGGTGAAGTTGAGAACCAAAGCATCATTACAGAACTTTTCAGCTACTACATCATAACCAGAAAGGACACCTCGGCACTTCGTGAGTACGCATCAGCAACATCAGATTTAGCAAAACGAACAATATTTCTAGTTTCTATTTGTTTTCTCTGTGTGATTACATAATTAATATTAACAATTTAGGTAGTCGAATAGTTTCAATAAGTTCAACAGTTATGAACTACTTTGATGTATTTAAGTAGATAGAAATAAAGAAAAAGGGATCTGAGTTTTGGACCTCTAGATGACCGTTAATTTGGTACTAAATTTTCTGAGAAATTAATGAAAGAAGATCAAGTTTCCTGCACTTGTGGATGTTGATATGTCTTTCTAGTTTCGCTTTGTGTTTATTCCTCTTTGAATGAAGTGAAGTAATGTAGCAGCTGGTCTCTTAATTACATATGTGAGTAAGAGTTAAATCACCTTAATTTGTGCTCCTTCACTTCATCTCTTCTCTTTTCAAAAAATCCTGATGAAACTTTAAAGTAATAGATTTTGTGTTTACAGCATATTATTTCGAGTTTCCTCTCTCTCCATGATTTCCTCTTAAACTTAAAAGTGATAGATTTTGTTTCTCAGCATATCATTTTGAGTTTCTCTTACAATTCTTCTTTTCATTTCATTCAAGTATCAACAGTTTATGGCATTGTGAAGGCTTTCATTATATTAATTATTGAGGGTATTAAGTAATTAAATTCAAAAGGTATTAAACATAGGCCATTTGATATCGTAATTGTGACATACATTTATAAAATCTCTTAAGCACTGATTCCTTACCACAGCCAAGGGCTTGTTTCTTGAGATACAACAGTTCCAATGAAATCCATACCCCACTTATCAAATGGCTAAAGATCCACTTGAGGTTATATTGGAATTTCATCCTTTTATGTGGGCTTACCCATTCTTTGGCACTCATCACATCGAGCAATGTACCTCCTGGAATATTGATGTAGGGTAGGCCAATAATATCCTACTTGGATAGTATTGAAGGTTTCCCTCAAGGTAGTTAAATGGACCCCACGTGGTCCATCATGGCATCATGAGTGGATATCAAAGACTATATCTTCCCTTACACACCTCCTCAAAATATGATCATGTCCCAATATGAAAACGTTGCCCCCAATTCTAGTGTAAGTGGCACTCTTCCTGACAATCTTTCTCTTTTCCATAGAGAATATATTGGGAGGAAATTGTACAGCAACCAAGAAGTTTGCTATGTCCACAAACCAAGGTGAAAATAATGATATGGTGAAGAGGTGCTCATTTGGGAGCTGATCATCTATCATCTCTTCATTATCTTAGTCTAGGCAAGAAATCTGCAACCACATTCTCTTCCCTTTTCTTGTCAAAAATTGTTGTATCAAATTTTTGTAATAATAACCATCTAATAATCCTAGCATTGACATCAGGTATTTTCATCAAATACTTAATGTTTTCATGATTAGTGTGCACAAAGACTTGGTACCCTGTAATGTAATGTCTAAACTTATTCAAGGAATTTACAATAGACAATAGCTCTCTTTCAGTGACAATATAGTTGAGTTTAGTCTTGGAAAAAATCTTGTTGATGAAATAGATAACATAAGGAAACTTGTCATCCAATTGTCCCAAGGGATCCCATACAACTTTTTCGAATGCATCCGTGTGAATATGAAAATGAAAGGCCCAATTTAGGCCCCTAAGAACCGGTGTAGTTGTCAACTTCTCCTTGAGATATTCAAATGCTTCTTAACACTGTTTTGTCCAACAAAAATCTAAATCTTTTGTTATCAAACCAAACAATGATGAGGCCATTTTACTAAAATCCTTGATAAATTTCATATAATATCTAGCTAGTCCTAGGAAGCTCCTAATATCCCTTTATTTCTAAGGAATATGGTCTCTTCTGATAATGGAATTATTGTTAAGGTCAACTTTAATCCCTTCCTTAGAGAGGAAGTGGCATAGAACAATTCATGCATTTATCAAAAAATCACATTTTTTGGACCTAAATAGAGATTCATTTAAATTCATCTTTTAAAAACTTTACAGAAGTTATATAGGGATTACTGGAATGCATCTCCATAAGGAGTGAAGTCATCCATATAAATTTCAATCGATTAATGAACAAGCTCAGCAAAAATACCCAATACTTCCCTCTAGAAGGTAGTAGGTACATTACATAGGCAAAAAGGAAGGATGCTATAGGAAAAATTCCCCCATAGACATGTGAAGGTGGTCTTATCATAGTCTTCATGATTGATTTGGATATATTGTACCCGTTGAAACCATCCAGAAATGAAAAGAACTTTTACCCTACAAGACCATCCAAAACTTTATCAATAAAAGGTAGGGAAAAATGGTCTTTCTTGGTAGCCTTTTTAAGTTCCCTGTAGTCAACACAAACTCTCCATTTCCCATTATTTTTTGATACAATAACAAGAGGTGATACCCATTCACTGTATGAAATAGGATAAAGAAATCCTACAACCAAAATTTTATGCAGATCTTCTATTATTATGTCTCTAAGTACAGGGTTCTTCCTTCTCTGAGGTTGGAGAAGAGGTTTGGGGCCTTATTTGATGTATATTTTATGTGCACAGACTAGGGGATTGACCCATTTAATTTCTTTGTAATCTCAAGAAAAGGCATCAAGTTGCTTCCTTAAAAATGTGAGCAATTATTCCTCTTATTCTATTGAAAGTGAAGGACTGATTTTTGGGGTTCTAGATAGGTTGATTTCCATAATTTTGACACCATCTTGATCAGAACCATTAGTGAGTAATTATTCCCATGGATTTTTTTCAAGCTTCCCTAAATTATCCTCTTCTAATTCATTAATTTGCATGGTAGTAGTATGTTTGCTTTGTAGAAAATTATTAATAAGATTATCGTCATCTAGTTGTCTGCTTCCAATAGTGGATTCCAGTGTACAGATTGGGTAGGGGATGGTTGATAGAATTGTTCCTCTTCTTCATCCTCTACCCACATAGGAAAATCATTCTCAACAAGGGATTAAGTAGGGGGGGTATAATACAAGTTGTCTTTCTGAGTTTCCCATTCTTGATTGTTATGTTCCCCTCTACAACTGATATAACCATTAACAGTAGCTAACCAAGGTCTCCCTAAGATGAAAGGATACCCATTGAAATTGGTCTTAGGTTAGAGTACAAGGAAATAAGTGGGTTACTCCCAATAATTGGTGGAAACGATAACATTCTCAATGACACCCACATGTGCTACTGTGGATATGTTTGCAAGTTGCAGCACGGTTGTGGCTTTCCTTAGGGCTCCATGGAGATTGACTTTAAGCATGGTTTCTCTGGTCATGACATTGATTTCAACCCCTAAATCGATGAGTGTTTTGGGGACTACAATGTTTTTAATATTTACATCCACTATCGGGCTACCACAATCCTTATACTTTAGCGATATAATCTTCCCAAGCATTAGATTAGACAATTTCCCAACAACATTGATAGTGGGGGCATATCTATTCTTCCTTCCTGGCATCTCGAAAAATTCTTCCCTAATTAATTTATTATATATGGGAACATATTTGATGGCCTGTAGGAGAGGAATCTTAACACACATTTTTTTCAATTCTCCTAGATATTTAGCCTCTTCTGGGGTGTGTGATTTGGGATAGACCAACCTTTCAAGATAGAGATGAGGATTGGATTGAGGAGTATGTTATTCCTTCCCTTCTTCAACATATTCTATTGGAGAAGGTAGGTGAGCATTCGAAAGTACCTTCCTAGACCTGAGGCTGATATCCTATATTTATACAGCATAAGTAGGATAGGAAATTTCTCCATTGTAGACTTGTTGGATTTTCTTGTTGTTTGGGTTCCAATTAGGTTTAGTAGGCATTTGGGGTTTCTTATGTGGATTATTTTAGGGTATCTGTGGTTGAGGAGGCATTAAGGAAGGTGGTTGGGATTATTTGGGCCTCCATCCTTTTGATGTATTAACCCAAGGAGCCGGTTAAGATATAGGAATTAGAAAGATATAGGACAGATAATAAGCTACTTTTTAGAAGTTATCAAGTAACAGAATGAAGAATATTAGTAAAAGGTAGGGATTTTAGGATTGATATGATTGGAAAGATGGGATGGCATACTGAGGATGAGGATAGAACAAAGGTGAAGGCATGGACCATGGTGATTATTTCGGAAGATACCAAGAATAAAAAGGAGCATTATGATTTAAATTGAAAGGAAGAGGATAGTGTATACCTTTCATACCTTTTCTATAAGGCCTTGGGCCTTGTGGCCTCATTTGGTTCACAAAGAAAAGTTGTTCCATGTCTCCCTCTGCACCTTGATACACAACTTTTAGACTCGGAAGAGCTGGAAATTTTTCATTGTCATGATTTTCATCACATACAGAGTAGATTTAAATTACATTCAATGGACACTCATTTCTAAGGTGTCTTTTGGTGCAGCTAGGGAAAAATATGGTTAATTCCCTTTATGCCTCTTCTTGTTTCTTTTTTATCTGCATGGTGTCCATTTACAAGGAAAAATTATGTAACATTTTTCTTTTAAAACCTCTAACATACTCCCTATTTCATTATTTATGGTTGAAGTAGAAGGTGAAGGGCTTACCAAACCTTGGTTGGATATACCTCTTTTCCTTCCAGTCCTAAAGTGGTGTTTGAACACTATCTTCATTTCCTCGTAATTGAGCTGGTAAATATCTCCATTAGATAGAACGTTGAGGGTATCCATCAACTAGACTTTCCTGACCTCTCGGAGTAATACTAGTTTCATTAACTCTCGATCAATGGTGAAATTAGCCCTTCTATAGCCCAACTGAAATATTTCTTCAAAGTCCTCTAGGGACTAATCTATCCCTTGATTCATCTTGAAGATTTATTATTTTGTGTCCATTTCTCTATAATAATATTTGAATTCTAGGTTGAATTCTTGTTTCATTACATCCCAAGTAGTGATGTTGCCTCTTTCCAAACTCATGAACTAGTGCAACATTGCATCCTTGAGGGTGGAAGGAAACAATTTAAGTTTCTGCTCATCATAGGTGTAATCATATGTCTTTCATACAAAAAAAAATTAAAACATGAAGGTATTAGGGTCTTTGGAATCCAAGCCATGAAAATTTCGAGGGGAAATGGGGCTAATTTTCTTCATTCTAGCCTCCCCATTTCTCTCTGTGATTGGAAAGAAATCAGGATGTTTGTTTCTAACCATTCCTTTGGTGGGTGATATTCTTCTTCCCCTATGGGATCCTCAAAAATATCTAGTTTCTCACCCAAAAATTTCTCCAAATCCTGTGTGATCATAGGAGGAGGTCCACAATCACCAAAAAGTGAAGGTTTACTACTTATAGAGGTGGGGGTTTTAGGAATAAATTTCCTTGGGTTGTCCCTAGATTTACGAGGCATGAAATAAATGTTTTTTTCTTTATTTTTTGTATTTTTTTTCAACATAAATATCAATGAATTTTTTGTTTTTTGTTTTTTAGGAAATAGAATGGAAATAAAAGCATCTCTAAAGCATAAAGAAATACCTATTTCGACACCTCCTCGACAACAACACCAAAAAGTGATGAGTCCTAGTATTAAAACAATAATTTTGCAACTCTGAGGGCTACCAAATTTAATTTATCAATCCATATTTTGTACAAAATTAAGAGGTGATTTTTCTATATGCATAGTAAGCAAGGTTTCTACCTAAGTTTCTCTTAAGAAATGGATTAAACTGAAATGTGCAGAGACTATTTGCAAAATTCCAAAGAATGAAACTATTGAACATAACTTTTAAAGAAAAGGGGCAATTAAAAATTTACTTCTCCTACTGCATCAAGGAAACACTAATCTATTTGCAGGAAAATAAAGGTTGGAAAAGATTCTATTTTGCAAAAATTAAATGACAGGAATGTAAACCTAAACTAGTTGCTTGAATGTAAATGAAAGAAAGCAAGGTTATACTATTGCATTCAAATTAAAATCTAATATTTTTTCATAATCCGTCAAATGCTAAAATTTAATCAATGTAAACTAATTCTATGTCGCTTAAATATTAACCAAAATCGTAAGCCCTAATTGTAGATTTAAAGATACAGTGATGAAAGGATGATGTAAAAAAGGTCTCTGGTTGCTTCAAGTTGGATTCCAAGGCTTAGGGGATGTTATAAAGTGATTAGAAGAAAAAAATATAGGGTTAGGAGGAAATTTTGGTTGAGTTCTGATCAGTTATATGAATTGTTACAATATTGCTACAAGATTGTTATAGGACTGCTACAAGATGTTTGTATTGCTATAGGATTGCATCCGAGAGAAAATTAAGGGTTATAAAAGAAGTCTGAAGGTGGGATGAGGTTGTAGGAGGTTGTGGAATAGTATAAATGACATTTCAATGCTCATATATACTCAGTAGCCCATCTTGTACAAGGGGATAAAGAAAATTAACAGTCTCCTATAGCTTGATAATGCAATTTTATGTACGTAGAAATCTTGGAGGAACGCATGGAATTGGGAAGAAGGGTGTTGAAGGAGATGGTGTTGCTAATGGAAATGATGATATTATGCCGTATAATTAAATATATTTCACATGCACACATAAATTTATTATTCAAGCAGCAAATACATCATGATTAAATTACTCCTATAATGTTAATTGCAGAAAACCAAAATGCATAGGAAAGGATGAGTTGAATTTAAACTATGATATAAATATGGTATAAAAGAAAGACATTATTTTTTTTCTTGTCTATATATGGCCTACACCCAAGCTTCTCAATAGGGCTAATTGATCAACCTATAGAGAATTTTTTTTTCATATAAAGAGATTTGCAAAAGAGAGACACAACTAGGCTAAGTGCAGGAAAATAAATGCATAACAAAAATATACAAGAGGGGGTTTGAGTTATTAGGTTGGGCCCTAATACAAGGAAGCTCATCTCCCTTGAAACAAACTCATACTGGAGGAAAAAATATGTTCTTCATTGATCTCATAAATGGTTCGAATGCATAGCATGACAATGGGAATGACAAGTAGCAAGCTCTAGTCACTATCTTCCTATAAAACGTTGAATAGGGTATTAAGGTTCTAAGATCCTTTATTTTTACGAAAATGAGTGAGGGGAAACATCCCTTAATGGATGAATACTTCCCTCCAAATATCCTATAAAATCTCATCCCTTTGGATTCTCGCATTCAGTGAGGGATAGTACTTCCCACAAGCCAACTGAGTTGTTGATGGGTTGATGCGAGCAAGCCCCATACATTTCCTCCTACTAGTCTCAAACGTGATATTTTAAAATAAATTCTCCTTTTCGTGCACATTCAATTCATTAATCTATAGGGTATGCAATTATTCCTTAACGTTCCTAGTAATCACAGTATAGCTAAAAAAGATGTCATCAAATGCAAAGAGAGAGATTAAAATGTGTTGAAGGATGGGTAGATGGGACTTGAATTTTACCTACTTTGATAAATATTTATAAAGGAATTAAATGAAATAAAAATTTAAATAGAACACATAGATACAATGAAAGAAAAAACTTCAAGTAATTAATAACGAGTACTGAAATTCTTTACATGTAGAATGGAACAACCTAGCTCGAGCGATGGTAGCTTATCTTTGTGATATGATGTGAAAACTACATGCCTTATGAACTGTCTTACAATGAGGCGCAAATACCATTTTATTACTTAAAAACAATTGAAAACCCTAAACATCCAAAAACCTAACCCTAGGATATGAAGTGCAAAAGTTTGTGGGCCCCGTTGGGGGTTAGTTGGTACACCAACTTCTCGGGGTCGCAACTTTGGCATACGATATTTGTTTGACGCATATGATAACTCGTTATAAATTTCTATCTGAGGACTAAAAATTTATACTGCAAACCCTTATAAAATGCTATGGTTTTTACCACTTTCCAAAAAAGTGTCGTTTAGGGCCTCAAAATGGCTCTGGAAGTTTAGGGCCTGAAAAACTTCCAAAAATAGTAAACTATGCTACAATTAAGGAAACTAAAAGAAAAATGTTGGGGGTCCAAATGGAATAGGAAGGTAGCCACTAATATCCACATGGATCATATTTGGGAGGCCCTTCATCTTGAAACTCCAAAAAAAAGGAATTTTTGAACAACATTAAAGTACACAAGGTGAATCCCAAAACTATAGTATACAAGCTTCATCTATAAATCATTAACGTCTTCAGAATTAATATCCAAAGAAATTTCTTATAAAGTACATGGAAACATATTTAGCATTACTATCCAAATAAATTTTCTTAAATAGGGCATGACATCACCTAACATGTAAAATTTATGCTCAAATTTTGATGCAACCTTTTTTCCTTGAGCATATTTTTTAAAAGATGAATTGCATTCCTCTTTATGACATAAACACATTGTAGATGTTCTAAAAAAAAATGAGAAAGGAAGAAACACGTAAAGTGCATGTATTTTTAAAAAACATGAAGCGATAAAAATGTTTTTATGATTCATCAAAAGTTGATCATAAAGTTTGACCACCTAGTACCATTTGTGTCATTAACCAAAGTAAATTCTACTTTCCCAGGAATACATAGCATCCACATCACATTTATGCTCCCATAAAACAATTCCAACATAATTTTAAAACCTGTCCAATCTATATTCCAAAATGATTTATCAAACTTGTATATTAAAACCTTGAATACTTTAGCATGATATAAGCTAGGAATCAAGTACATTCTCGAAAAATACAAAATCAAAACCCCATTTAAATGTGCCAATAGAATTGCTACCATGTAAAAATGGTCCTAGTTTGGGCACATACATAAGTTTGGCCTATTCAGTACTTTTCCATGGATAAAAACTAGCAACTCACCATATCTCAAAAAATTCACCATTTTTTTATCTCTTCTATCTTCGGAACATGACACACTAATTCAAAGGGGTCCAGGAAAGCCAAGATAATGAAAAGCATGAAATTTGAATTTAAATTATCTAGGTTAGTTTTTTTTTGTGTGTCATCTCTACAATAATCCACCATACACTAGGATTTTCTTCTTCCTCACTTGAAATTCACAAGCATGACTTGAAATTTCCTAATCTCAAATATTGATCTGGTGGATTAGTTTAATGCCCAAAATTTGAAGTTATCGGAAGGGCTTGAAACTAGTTCCAATGCATAGATCTCATTGTTCTGAATCTGACACAACTCGTTTTGCTCAAATCTGACATTGAATTCTCCCGATATCACATTCTTTTCTTTTTGGGAAATAACAAAAAATTTGAGTTCTGGTTGTACAGGAGTGCACAGTCAATAGTTCGTACTTCTGTCTGGACCATGACTGGGCAGGATATTGTGCTCCATCGGCCAATGGTTTTTTGACACTTGGCAGGTTATTATTGGCTCGAATTTGGTGTATTTTTATTGGTTCAAGTGTTGTTTTGTTGGACCAACAAGAGAGGACCACGTGGGCCAAACAAATGCTACCACGTGGCCTCCTAGTGGCCATGTAAAATTTGGTTTGGAGGCCAAGAATAAACCCATAGGGTTCAAGCGTGAGACCTCCCACCAAGCAACATAGCTTTCCACTCATCCCGCTACTTTGTTTCTTAATAAATATGGTCTCAATGTACTATTTAACGTTTATTTGATTTTCATGCGAGGTTCAGGATCGGGGTTAACCCCTGACCCCACTCCATAGACCATGTTTAAGGGTGAACCCCAGCCCGGCATATATAATAAACCATATACCAAATTTCTAGGGGGCAGTACATATATTCAGCACGGTAACCACTATACCATATCACAACCATATGATATTACATAACCCAAAGTCCAAACCTATGTTATAACTGATGGATTAATGTTTTAATACACCACCAAAAAACCTACGGTAAAATCCATAAACCAAGGTATGTGCAGCAGTTGGTTAAATAGTTACGACGACGGTTTGAGGCGGTGAACACATGTGATAGGACAACAACATTTTCTGATGTGGTGGTGTTAACTCTAGTAGTTTTTGCAAATCCATACCACATGAAATTTTCACATGTAATAGGTTCCACAACATATACTACCGCGGTCAGGGAATCCAACAGGTAGTGGTTCCTCTAACCCTAACCATTAACCATATTCAAACCACCATGGAACCATAGTTAGGCGGTTTTAAAACCAACAGGAAAACATAACCAATTCTGAAATGGAAGGCGGGAAAGAGGAAACTTGGCACTAGATTAGATGGATAAAGTCCAACATAGGTAATTTAACCAGGCGAAAATTTTCACCGACGTGGCCTTGCCAGTGCAGAGAAAAATTGTCACCCCACGTGGACGAAAAAGTCTGAATTTGTAGGATAATTTGTAGGAAGGTGTGAATTGTAGGAGAGATGGTGCAGAACTTCATTGGAGTATAACTCATTCATTTTTTTAGCATTTTTTGGAGCATAAAGATCCCATCTAGGGGTTGAGCATTGTAGCTTGATGTAAACACACTTTTTTGAGCATAATGAAAGAGGCCCAACCATTGGAAGTTGGAACAATAGATGTAGCCCAGGAGGGGTGAACTCCTTCATCACTTGTTGTTTTGTGTTTATTGTTATGATATTATTTTCTTCATTATTTATGTAAAAACTGAGTTTTATTGCATGTTTACATGTTAATGAACTTGACATAAGAGGTTAAAAAACCCTAATCTGTTCAGTTGTAGATTTTTCCATAAGTCCTTAAGCTTTCATATGCATATCAGTTTGGTATCATATCTTTGGTTCTTTTGGTTCTTTGTTGATTTGAGGGTTTAATTTACAAGTGTTTCTGATGCTTACAAGGTTGAAGCTCAAGAGAGGAGAAGGAAATCTTGTGGTTGCAAGTCCTCAAGTTAGGTCAAGGACAAGGAGAGCACAATTGCCACAATCTCCACCACAAATTTCACCTCAAATTGTACCTGAAGCTTCAAAAATCATGGAACATGAAGGAGATCCTGACAATATGTCATAGGATGAAAATACTTTCAGAAAAGAATTATTTGATATGACATAAATGGTGAAATTTCTCTATGAGGAGAGAAACAGAAGGTTGTAAGGTGGGAGCTCCAATCCTCCAATGGAGATAAGTCTTCAAAAGCATATGGAGGAGATGGGGACAAGACTCCAAAAGGTAATGGAGGGAATGGTGACAAACCACCTTTAAGACCACCACTCTCTTCACCTCTACCCTCACCACCATCTTCACCATCATCTTCTTCCACAACAACCCCTTCACAAACACCTCCACATTCTCCAAAGGGACATGGTAAAACTCCATTTCTAAAACTTCACATAAAGTTTGATTTTCCTATTTATGCTAGAGAGTTAAATGCCGAGGGATTAGATAATTGGGTTCATCAGCTTGAAGTGTATTTCAGGATACAAATAACCAAGGATGATGACATCAAGATTCAACTTGCTTCATTAAGGTTGGAGAGCGTAACACTTATTTGGTGGGAAGACAAAACTCAAGGGGACATGAAAAAACATGGTAAGGTCTTAACCTCTTTGAATGATTTTGTTGCTACAATGAGAAGAAAATTCTATCCATTAGCATACATGCAAAAAGCTATAATGGATTGGAAAAAATTTAGGAAAGGAAAGGGACAAAGTGTGCAAAGCTATACTCAAGAATTTAGAATAAGAACACTAATATTGGGTGTAGATTTGACATCTCAAGACACTTTTTTGAAATACATTGGATGTTTGCATTGCTATTTAAGAGACGCTATTCACATGTTTAACCCTTCAAGTTTAGATGAAGTTTGTGTATAGGCCACACATCTAGAGGCAAGAGGGAAACATGTTTCAGATGAAACAAGCGAGAATACCTTTGAGTCTGGAGAAAAAGGAAAGGGAAAGTTCAAGGGAAAAGGAAAGAAGAGTGATTCAATCAAGGTGGAGAAAGAAAAAATCAAATTCAAACATTGTTCCAAATATGGCCATGATGAATATCATTATTGGAAACTTCCTCCCGAGATGAGACCCAAGAAGTTGAAAAACAAGGAGAAGGAGAAGACAGTTGCAACTATACAACATGATTTAGGTTCTGATTCTGAAGATGAAACAAATATCAAAATGATGGTTTTAAAAGATAAGGACATTAAAAGTACTAGTTCTTCAAGTGGTCTCAATGAAATTAAAGATGAAAAAACAAGAATTGAGCTTTTCCATATTAGAGTTATTCTAAAGCATACCAAGATAGACACATTGTTTGATAGTGGTTCACAAGAAAATTTTATTTCAGAATACATTTTCAAGAAGTTAAATTTAGAGATAATTCCACATCCTAGACCATATCCTTTAGGTTGGGTATGTGAGAATGAAAAATTTCAGGTTACAAGGAGGTGCATCCTTAGATTTGCAATCACTACAAACTTTCTTGATGAAGTTGAACTTGATGTAAATCCACTTGATTTTTGTGGTATAGTTTTGGGTAGCCCGTATCTTCATGATTAGAGAGCAATATTTCATTTCCATGAGAATAAGTATTACTTGTTCAAGAATCTGATTAAGTATATTGTTAGAGCGCATAGTAAGAATATGAGTTTACCAGTTATGAATGATGGAAAAATGAAGAGAATTGTTAATGCTAGTCATAATTTTGCATTGTTAATGTTCAAGCATATAGATTTTGTGAATGAGGCCTTTCAAGGAGATGAATCAAATGTAAAATCTGATTTCATAGATGTTTCTAATGAATGTGATAATATGTTTCAGTAGTATAACAAGTTTCCTCCTAAAATAGGTAAACATGATGAAGTAAGTTGGCAGCATCATGCATCATTGTTGAACAGTGGTGTGAACAATATGCTAGTGTTAGAGAGTGTAGAGGTCAAAGAGAAAGTGAAAAATAAATTTGAAAAAGAGGGCATTGGTTCCAAAATTTCTTCTTGTGTGTTTCATAACGTGTTTCCTTTGAAAAGGGATGGTGCATGGCAATGGTGATCACATTTGGTCAAGAGTCTAGCCAAGCACAAGGCTATACATGTTAAGCATTGTCATGTCAAAAATGTTCAAGGTGAGAAGAATTTGAGGTTGTTTAAGTTTCCTTTGATTGACGACCGAGGAGGGAATATGTTTATTCCTTTAAGGGAAGTTTGTTTTTCTGCATATTTTAGGAGATTGCAACAAGACGTTATCTATGAAAGCAAGATAAGGACTCCAAACTTAAGGAAAATGATGTATTTTCATGAAAATCTCAAAGTGTCGAATTGAATAAAATTTCAGTGGATTGATACTGGAAGGGTGAGGGAGTTGTACCCTCATCTATTTGTTGATGGATAAATATATTTTAGAGGTCCAAAAGCTTCCAGTGGGGAGGAATGATCCGGTGGATCAGTTTAATGCCCAAAATTTAAAAGTTCTCATAATGGCTCGAAAACAATGTCAATGTGTATATCTCGTCGTTATGAATCAGACGCAACTCATTTCTCTCAAATATGACATCGGATGCTCCAGATATCATGTCCTTTTTGTTTTGGGGAAAAAACAAATTGAGTTAGGGTTGTACAAAGGTGCACAGTCAATAGTCCATACTACTGACTGGACCATGACTGGGCAAGTGATTATACTCCATTGACCAATGGTTGTTTGACACCTGGAAAGTTATTATTGGCTCGAATTTAGTGGATTTTTATTGGTTTAAGTGTTGGTTTTTTGGACCAACCAGAGAGGACCACGTGGGAAAAATAGAGGCTTCCACATGGCCTCCTAGTGGCCATGTAAATTTTTGTTTGGAGGCCGAGAAGAATCCCACGGGGTTCGAGCATGAAACCTCCCAGTGAGAAACAAATATTTCCACTGATCCTACTACTTTTCTTCTTAATAACTATGGTCTCAATGCATTATTTATGGTTTATTTGAATTTCATGCGGGGTTGGGGACTGGGGTTAGGGATCAGGTTTAACCCCTGACCCCGGTCCAAAAACCAAGGTTAAGGGCTAACCTGGACCAAACATATATAATAAACCATTTACCAAAGTTTTATGTGGAAATACATATATCCGGCGTAGTAACCACTATACCATATCACAACCATATGATAATACATAACCCAAATTCCAAACCTATGTTACTACCAACGGACTAATGTTTTAATACACCACCAACAAACCTATAGTAAAAGTCATAAGCCAAGGGCTATGGATTAGTTGATTAAACAATTATGACAGTAGTTTGAAGTGTTGAATACATGTGACAGGACAACAACATTTCTTTCTATGATGGTGTTAACTATGGCGGTTTCTGAAAATCCATACCGCATGCAACGTTCACAGCAGCGGGTTGCACAACATATACTACCATGGTCATGGAATCCAACGGGTAGGGTTCCTCTAACCTTAACCATTATCCACAACTGAACCACCATGAAACCACAATCAAGTGGTTTTACAACCAATGGGAAAACATAACTAATTCTGAAATCAATGGTGGGAATGAGGACACTTCGCACTAGATTACACAGATAAAGGCCGACATAGGTCATTTAACCAGATGAAATTTTTCACCTTGAGTGGCAGGAATCTCATCGGTGCAAAGAAAAATTGTTGTCCCAAGTGGCCGACAAAGTCCGAATTTGTAAGATAATTTGGAGGAAGGTGCGAATTGTAGGATAGGTAGTGCATAACTTCATTGGAGCATAACTCATTCAATTTTTAGCATGTTTTGGACCAGAAAGAGCCCAGCTAGGGGTTTTTGACCTATTTTGGAGTCATTAGAGACATTTTTTAAGCCATTTGAGCACTGTAACTTGATGTAAACACACATTTTTGAGCATAATGAAAGAGGCCCAACCATTTGAAGTTGGACTAGGAGGGGTGAAATCCTCCATCACTTGTTATTTTGTGTTTACTGTTATGGTATTATTGTCTTCATTATTTCTGTAAAAGATGATTTTTAATGCATGTTCATATTTTAATAAGTTTGAAATAATAGGTTAAAAAACCCTAATCTACTCACTTGAAAATTTTTCCATAAGTCCTCAAGATTTCATATACAAATCAATTATGACCTTCAAATAGAGAATTCTTTGTTGTATTTAATAGCCTGAAACAACCACATATAAAATAGACTTGAAAAATAAAAAACAAGAAACATAGGAGCAATAAACCCCCAAAGGATAAATTCATTAGATTATAACATCCCATATGTTACATTTATTTTACAAGTCACCCCTTATATAACTATAGATGATTGTAACAATTATATCAAACTCATTCATTGTGTTTTAACCAACGACATAATGGTTCATCCATACAATTCATCTCTAAATAAATTCATTTTGTGCATCACAAGTAGGATTTACTCCAACATACTCCCCCTTACTGATTAATTGTGATCTCAATACACATTTTTCATCTTTTTCTTCCATGCTCACTACTCTTTGACTTTATTTACTTGCAAAGACATAAACAATTTTTCTCTCCCTACATCCTAGCCAATCATCATCATTGGTCTTGTCTAGTTGACCCATAACCACTAAATCTATGTGTTTTTGCATGGGCTTACCCTCAACCATTACAAATGGTTTATGCTTACCACTAACAACACATCACATTGTGTGGTTTTTGTTGACCACAAACATTAGTGTTTTTGACCACAAAGCTTACTTTACAAAGACGTTTTAACAAAGTGGATTTAAGAGTACCATGTACTATTCAACATAATAAAATATAGGAGTATACATATCTCATCAAGCTTACATTAAAATTGACCCAGATACATTCAATTCAAATTAGGTAACACCATAAAACTTTTTAGGAATGTTGTTTTCATATTTAAGGATGTTTTAAACTGCATATACATTTATATGTACAAAATACTATTACTCCTTCCTTGTCCCTTTCTTACTTTCCACCTTCCCTTATTCTTTGTGTCTTCATATTTCACTTTCATTTTCCCATGTTGTTGAATCATTTTCTCAATCATCATTTTTTTCATCGTGTCATTCTCTTTGTTCTTTATTGTTGCATCATTATCATTGTCATCAAATTCTTTCATTGTTTTTCTATTGCTACATCATTCTTCTATCATGGAGGCATCTTCTTTTTCCTTCTTGTATTTTGATACTTCCTACAAAAAAGTATTTATTGATGTCCATATGAAAAGGAATCCATCTACTGAGATAAATGAGTACTATCTGTTGTACTCATTAATTCTCTAGGAATATTTTTCAATTATATAATTTTTCAACGTAAGCTCTCTCTCTCTCTCTCTTAAATATAACTCATTCCTCACCTTCTGAGATTAATCACCCTCCCCTTAATCAAAGACTCATCATCTTCGATCTCACATCAAGCTAACATACAAGTACACCTGAGACCATCATACCTACCCTAGTGGTTAATTATATGATGTGATGTCACATCCTCTCTCTACATAGGAGGATATAGGCTACATTATTACGATATGTGCAACCTGACTTGGAAGGGTTACAAAACTATAGAGGAAAAACAACATTTCTATGC
This sequence comes from Pinus albicaulis, assembly GCA_034641835.2. Taxonomy (NCBI): domain Eukaryota; kingdom Viridiplantae; phylum Streptophyta; class Pinopsida; order Pinales; family Pinaceae; genus Pinus; species Pinus albicaulis. Next base: position 517,758,238 of record CM076573.1, on the reverse strand, counting down.
TTAGAATTTTATAGGACCAGAACTTTTTAGGTTATCGAGTAAAACCAAACATGCACCTCTTTACATCCTTTCAAATGACATACATCAAGCATGCAAAATGCTTCTCTAGCTCACAATGTAATCATTACTCCATAGCAATAATTATATCCTCAAAAATTACATATCCATTAGATATGCTCATTTATATCTCATGACCATACATACTTGTTTGTGTTAACTCTTTAGTTCCTTTAACTTTTCAAATGAAGTTTTCCTTCTTCATTTGAAGTGAATAATATAAACTTTCATAAAAAAATTATCCATGCACATATATGCAAAACCTCAAAATAATAGATGTACATTCACTTACCCTAGAATTTTACAATCACTTTTAACCACACATGTAATAAATTTCAGAGTAACCACTTACTAGATGTGAAGAAGAAGAAAAAAATAATGACCATTCATCTAACATTTTTTTAAATTCACTAATAAAAAATTATCACATTTTTGTGCATATCAACTCTAAACCTAAATTTCAATATCAATATTTAATTTTGATGCTTTTTCAAATGTGAAAAGAACTTGCCTTTTTTATATTGGACCATCTTATCCATTCCAAGAAGCATCACCATTATTCATTCTAACAAATATCACCAACTAAACATCAATGCTCCATCAATAAATATTTTTTTCGAAATATAAATTATATCAAACTAATTTTATCACACACCAAATGGTTCCACCAACCTACAACCAACCAACCAACCATCCTCAACTGAGAAGTATCCAAAAAAATAAAAAAACAAAAAACATTTAAACAACTATGTTTGCAACTGTCTACTTGGAAAATTGTGTTGTTTTTTACTCTGTTACTAAGCCTCCTTCTCTGTTGTCAACACTCCTTTTCACTCCTCAGTATCTGAATGACATTCATCCTCCTACTAAATATTTTGGGCCCTTTTAGCATGGAAATGATCCATTAGAGGAATGCCTCAATGGATCCTACCCAAATTTATGAACCTCTCGCACTAAGGATCTACATCACTCCACCTCACTCCTGGAGGTATAGATGCATTTTCTCCCTCTTACCACTTGGATCAAACTCTCCCCATACTGGAGGTTTGTACTTTGGTGGATGTCTCCAATCTGCCTCCTCTCCACCCCTTCGTTTTTGGTTGTTCCAAAAATTCCTGAGGCTCCTTCTAAGGATCCATTTTGAGAGGTCTGTCATGCTCCCTCTCAACCAACATGTTATGAAACCAACTCACAAAATTTTTCCAACTAAATGTATCAAATATACTGGTATCTTTCTACAAATTTTTAATGAGTGTCCACACTTCTTTGTCATTCTTCCATTCCTCCCTCGCTTTAGCTATCCAATCTGGTTGGATAATAGAAATGGAATAAAGCAATGCTTCCACATCCTCATCCTTTCTTGAGAGTGCATTTGCAACAACATATGGATTCTCTTTTTTGTAGATGATTTCAAATTCATAACCCCACATATTTGTGACCCATTTTTGTTTCTCTTCTGAAGATAGTCTTTGTTCCAAAAACTATTTAAGACTATTATGATCAGTTTTTACCTTCAAGTGTCTTCCCATTAGTGCATGTAGTATTTCCAATATTTCCTTCTCATAAATAGCATTATGTAAATACTTTCCTTTGATTTGAAGACTTTCAAAAGAAATGGGTCTTCCTTATTGCATTAAAATGGCACCAAATCCATTTCATGAGGCATCACATTCCACAATAAATTTTTTTGTGAAGTCTAGTGTAGCTAAGACCGATGCTTGGCACATTTCCTCTTTAAGATGTTCAAAGGCCTTAGTTGCTTTAGGAGTCCATGAAAATGCATCTTTCTTCAATAATGTTGTCAGAGGTGCTGCTATTTTCCCATAATTATTAACATACTTGTGATAATACCCTATTAACCTGAGAAATCCTCGCAACTACTTTATGATTGTGAGGACTTTCCATTCCTTAATGGATTTAATTTTGACAGGGCCTACCTTAACACCCTCCTGAGATACAATATGACCCATATATTCCACCTCTTGTACTCCAAAGAAACATTTGGAGGTTTTTGCATATAATTGTTTTTCCTCCAATAGTTTTAGCATCCTATCAACATGTTGAACGTGATCCTTCCAAGACCTGTTTTAGATTAGTATATCATCAAAAAATACTAACACAAATTTTCTAAGGAAGGGTTTGAAAATAGAATTCATCAACCCTTGAAATATAGAAGGTGCATTGGTAAGGCAAAAAGGCATGACCAAAAATTCATAATGACCCTCATGAGTTCGAAATGTTGTTTTCAAAATGTCTTCAGTCTTCATTCTAATTTGATGATATCCTGAACAGAGATCCAACTTGGTGAAATAAATTTCTCCATGTAATTCATCCAATAATTCATCAATCACAAGAATGAGAAATTTTTCTTTAATAGTGATCTTATTAATCTCCCTATAATCCGGACACATGCGCCATGATCCATCCTTCTTATGCACCAATACTACTAGAGCAGATAAAGAGCTTTGACTATGTTGAATTATACTAGCCTCTAGCATTTCTTTAATCATACATTCAATTTTTCTCTTTTGGACGTAAGGATATTTGTAAGGCATGATGTTTGGAGGAACACTTCCTAGAATCAAATGAATAGCATGATCATGATCACGAATAGGTGGGATTTCTTTGGGAGTTTCAAACACCTTGGAATGATTGTCCAAGACTTTTTGGAGATTTGGAAAAATAGATGATTTTGATGTTGGAACTTCTAGTGAGCATAATTTTGCAATTACGCCTTGTTGTTCTTTCTTCATAAGCTTCATAATCAAATTAGAGCTTATTATCTTTCTCGGCTTCCCCGTGATACCTTGTAATTCAACTTCCTTTCCTTCCAATTTTTTTTCAAGAAAAGTTATTGAAAATTAAAATTTACTGTCCCCAAATATTGTAATCATTGTACTCATAGTACAACATCAACACCACCCATTGGAATGGAAAGGATTGGACTATTAAATACATATTCCCCCGTGGTTAGCTTGATATTATGGAACTTTTCAGAGCAATTTATAGTTCCTCCATTTGCAACCATCACTTGACACTCTAGTAATGGATATATGAAGCAATTCAATTCCTTGGCTACCTTACAATGTATAAAAATATGGGTACTACTTGAATCAATCAACACTATTACATTTGTCTTCTTGATATGTCCTTCTATCTTGAGGGTTTGAGGAGTGGTAATTCTTGCCAATGCATTACATAATATGGTCAAATTCCTTTTTTCTTTCTCAAGGGTTGGTTCCTGGTGTATATCCTCTTCTTTTGAAGTTTCTTGTTCATTTTATTCCTCCTCTTCACAATCTATGTAAAATAACTTATTCTCGGCACACTTATGACCTTTAGTGTATTTTCTAACATGACTATAGCAAAGCTCTTTTGCTCTTTTTTCTTCCAATTATTGTGGTGTCAACCTTGTAGGTTGTGGAAGTCTAGGAGTAGCAAAAAATTCATATTTTTAGATGTGAGTGGTAGGCTTCCTTGTCACCATAATTTTACTTTCAATTTTTTTTTCCAACCCGAATGCCTTCTCCAATGAATCAGGTTCCCAAAGGAAAACCTCATGTTTGATGTTATCATTTAAAGTCCCTATGAAAACATCAATAATGTGTTCGTCTGGAATATTAGTTACCCTTATATTCAATTTTTGGAAGTCATCAATGTGCTCACACCATTGAACCCTTTTGTTTGAGATTTATTAATTGGATAAAGAGGGTCACTTGCTCTTTGTGTCCTCATAATGTGATATCATTTCCTCTATAAAAATTGACCAGGTGACAATTTGTTTACAAGAGCAAAGCCATCGAAACCATACAAATGCATTTTGTTCTAAATATAAATTTGCAATACGTACCTTTTGTATGTTTTTCACATTATGGAGATCAAAATTTTGCTCCATCTGTAGTATCCATATTACGGGATCCTTGCCATCAAACTTCCTCATATCGATCTTTGGAATATGGTGGGTCTTCAATCCAACGTTAGAGTTTAGGAAATCATGATTAACATTTATTTTTTTCTCATCATGAGTTTCCTCTACTACCTTTTTCCATTAGGAATCATTTGTTGTAGCAACTTAGTCAAAACTTCCTTCAAACCTTCCATGTCTGCTTTTAGATCATTCTTCATGTTTTCCATGTTTCCTTTCTTTTTTTCTTTTATACCATCGATATTAGCTTCCTTGTCATCCATATTAGCTTCCATGCCATCCATTTTAGATTCCACGTCATTCATCTTAGCTTCCATTCCTTTATTCAAACCATCCATTTTAGCTTCGATTTCATTTTTGGTTACTTTTTGCGAGAGCGATATTTGTTTCACTTGGTCTTGTAATTTTGATATATCATGTTGCACTTCTTCCTCTTTATGCGTCATCATAGAGATTTCTGAGGGCTTAATGGGTGTGTAATTATTTTTGGGAGGCATTATAGAATCCAATACTTATATCTATGCTTCAATATTCCCTTGGAATCACTTCAAACTGTTTTTTCAAACAAACGTTATGCAATTAAAAAAAAATACACACTGTTTTCTTGATTTTTAGGAGTTCGATATTGAAGCTGAATTATCTCTCTGATTTTAGATCTTAAATATCTAAAAAAAATTCATGTAGTATCCCTTTGGTTCTTCTTTTCAATGTCATAGGTCATACATAATTATTCCTGATCTCCCACAATGACCTAATTATGGGTTGGCTCAGTAGAGAGGCCTTGTACGATGTGCCACGTGTCACTGTTTAGAAATTCGGCTATGAAATCGACACACAAGAAACTAAACTCCATGCAATTTAAGTCACTTTTTACATAATTCCAATCTAATGCTTGAAACGAAAGTTATGATGATTTTCCCTCGGTCACCTATTTGAGATGAAATTTCGGAGCCTGCCAAAACCATAACTTCCAAGGATCATATCTCCGAAAATATTGCAAACCAATATTTGAAAATTTTACATGGCGTTCCTCAAGATTTCCTCTGAAATGGGTTTTGTTTTTAGCTTCTGAACCTTCGTAGAAAAAAAATTATAGCAACAATTCCACGACGAACTATTTGGAGCAGCGAAGCCCTAGAATCCAAAGCTCTAATGCCAAATTTTATGAAACCAAATCACAAAATAGAATTAAATATAGATCAATGACTTAGAAATAAGCCTTTTTGATGGGAAACCTCCTTTACATTAAATAAATGAACAATTCTTGGATGATACAAATGACAAAACCTCCTTTCTATATATAGGATTCCATGGGGTCACAATACAATCCTAGCCAACCTAAAAATAATAATGTAAGGGCACAACAATAACAATAGTGGGATTTTAAGGGGCATAATAATAACAATATGGGGACTACAGGGGTACAAAAATAACAATAACGGGGCTACATTAACAAAAATAAGGGACTAGACTAGTAATATAGGGACCTAACACAACATATCTCTATTCTTTGCCTTGCTCCTCAAGGTTGTGCATGCATCTTCTACCTCAAGTGCATACAGATTCTTGAATCGAACATTGATTCGCTTCACTTGTCTCATGGATATGTGTCTTAGGAATGCTTTCCCTTTGCTGAATATCACATCATAACCACGGTCTTCCAAAATTACTACTCAGATGTGATTTTTCATTAGGCTTGGAATGAACATAAAATTTTTGAGTCGAAGAGGGGATGTTGACTCCCTGTGAAAGGTGTATGTACCAATCTTGATCGCATTGTACCTTCCATCATTCCCAAACTCAATATGCATCTAGAGATATTTCTCCTCCAGATCACTGAAAAAATATCTACAGTTAGTCATATGGAACGAAATGTTAACCCTCCGTAATTTATAAGATTGGCAAGAACAAACAACTGAGGACAAACATCAAACCACTTTGGACTCCAAGACCTAACCTTCCTAGACTCAAAGAGGGCTCTCTCTGTTTTATGACATAACTAGATAATTATAAGTGCTGATATTAGGCTAGTTACAGTGACGGGGGCTGTTTGTTTGATTGATTGGGTGGTTGGATAGACATATATGTAAAATATATCCATTGGGCTATGGAGTCATAAAAGGTAGAATTGTGCATCAAATTTTCAAGGAAATTCACAGGGCAGGATAACTATGCAAATTGGATATTACTAGTAGTGTGAATATGATATGGGAGAAGGAGATTAAGGTTCAACTTAAATGCAGAGCAAACCGTCTCTGAATTATGCATTCATGTCTCAGAGGAAAACATTAAGATAACAAACACATACAGAATTGAGGTGCTCTTTTAGCAAATCTTAATCTAAATTTTCTATTTTGAAATCAGATAAAGTGATTCATAGTATGAAAAGACAGAGGAAAACATTAATACAAAGGAAAAACATCACCATTAACATAGCTCAAGGATCCTGTGAATGACCTCTTAATATTGATTCCTAGCTCAAACAGTTACGGAGTTCCAATACTTCTTACAATGCAAGCTTCAACAGGGTCCAATTTTCCAACCCTTGATACTGCTAGGGCATGTAGTATTTATCTTAAGACTAAGTCGGTTGCCCTATCTTACTTGGAAACCTTTCATTTATTACAATTAGCAAAAAATGGACGAGTTTGGCTATGCAAGGCCCGAACATAAATCTCTAACAACAACATTGCCTGTAGAATTAATGTTGGGCAGCTCTTCATGGATCCAAACGCTTCAATGGCTCTTCGGAAGATCAAACAATAATATTGGAGGTAGCTGTGATGGTCACAAAGAGGTAACCAGTTGTGGCTTTGACATCTAGCCCTGCTCTTTAGAAAACCAGCTTTGGGTAGTTAAATCTGGTGCAGCGATGGATACTTTTCATTGATTAGTGACTGTGTTGATATGCATTGCTTCCTTTTCGGTTTATGTTGTTATATTTCTGCATGAATGTCGGGCCCGATCTTTTCTTCCTGTTGTTCAGCCTCACCCTGCTTTTTTCCCCTTGTCAAGTCCTTCCCGAGTCTTTCTGTCATGTTTAGCCTATTTATTCATAAATGGCACACAAAATTCATTCTCCCAGACATGGAGGGATGGTGGTTGGCAGACGGGGACAGATGATGGAGGATGTGGCGTGGAGGGATGGCCCCACTTTAATCGCAATCAGGGGAAATCGAGAAATCAGAAGGTAAAACAATGATATGGTGGTGAAAACGTAAAGTAGAAAGATATAGTTAAAAAAGGCGGAAAAGGTAAGGTATGACACTTTCGATAATGCGGTAAGGTATGATGGATGCCACTTCATCGCATCAGCAGAAAAATACAATTTGGCATAAGTCTTAAGAGGTAAGGTTTAAAAATTTGTGAGATGTGAAGTGCGAGCAAGAGGTAAGGTTTATGTTGTATAACACGGTTGCTAGTGGGTGGGAGGAGCTATGACAATAGAATTTCAGACTTTTAATATAAGTGGGTTTTATAAAGTAATAATTCCAAAAAGGTCTTGGGGTTTAAATGGGATTCAAAGCATTGGAGTTCAGAGTTTGGGAAAATTAAAGGTAAGAAGAGGGTGGATGGAATGAATGAGGGCAGAAACACTTCCCTCTTTCAACTGAACTAAAAGGAAGATAGATTCATTTGATGCTCTTGACAGTCAGGATCTCCCTTTATTCCTCTGAAAATAAATGATAACCATGGAATATTATTTTCAGTATGAAAAATATAAGCAATAATCAGTCACTTAGTGATACTGTGAAATACAGGAGTCTAACGGTGGCTCCAGCTGGGGATGGCAGCTCCTTCAGGAGGTGTCAAGAACACCATAGACTAGTGGCTTGATCCATTGGGATGATCCCAAAACTTGCAACTTAATCTTCTACAAAGCGTCTGTGGCTGAAAACCTTCAAGATAAGGTCAATACTCTCTACAAGCTGAAGTTTGGGGTATACTTGATCTGAAAATTGGAAAGCGGTCTAAAAATAAAACTGAAAAAATGCTCAAAATATTGAGCTTATTTTCACACCTACCTACCCTAATCTAACTTAGAGGTTATATATACACTAACTCAACTCCTTTCTCTAATGCAACCAATCAATTAAATGACTGCATGATTGATTCTTGTTCACTTTTTTGAGTAGGCTGAAAAAACAAAAGGGCCACTCCCATTTTACTTGCTTTTGAGCAACAATGCTCAACCTTTTCCTTAAAATTTGCAACAGACCATCTCTGGAATAACATACTTCTTCTTTAGATGATTCTAAGAAACCAACAAAAGGATCTTGGAACAATACCTGGCGCTGAGGGTTTAAATAACAAACTTCATCTAGGGTTGCTCCTGGTTCCACTTTGTTATGCTCAGGATCCTTTTGAAAGAGAATATCTGCATATTCTTTATTGTCATCTTACATGGCATCCTCATTATATACCACTATGTTATCCTCAAGAAAACCTGATATGTCTTGACTCATTTGGCTTAATTATGTTCAAAGGCACTCATTTTGATGAATAGGAGCACTTTCTGGCAATAGGCCTTCTTGAGAAGGTAGAACAACATCAATATCAATTTGTTATTCTATTTCTTTATGAGGAAATGCTTCTGTACACAAATAAGTAGTAGAACAAATAGACATAATCTCTTCATTACATAAAAATTTATAGGTTGCTTGCATGCTTAGAATCTAATCGATTTCTTCTTCAGTTAAAGGAGGAGGGAGTCTTTGTTTTCTTTGGATTGAACAACAATTGTTTTATTTCTCTTGTGAAGACTGATCATGAGGCTATATGTCTTCTTTAGCCTCACAAAAAAGAGAAGATGAATTATCATTTGTCCCCACAGAGAGATCTTGTGGATCTTCTTTCATTTCATGATTGCTTTCATTTTCAACTAACTTCTCTTGGTTATCATGACAGTTAACTTGAGAATGACATTCAAGAATTGCTTCTAAGAGATCCTTAGGATGCTAATTTCCTAAATCCTCATCAATATTTACAAGCTATTGTATGAGATCCTCAGATTGATCACAACAATTTTCAGCTAATGATAAAAATGGAGAATATTCTTTATAATGCTCATAAAACACCTTGTGGAAATATTTTAAAGAAAACAAACTACTAGGATTCAAACCGTCATACCACTCCATCTCTTTCCCTTCTAATGTTGCCATGAATCTTCATGAGGAAATCCTCATGCCATTCGACCTTCAACTTCCATGAATGTATATGAAATTTAATGAGATGTAACGAAGAATCATCAACATTCTCATCTTGGAAAATAGGAAGGTTTCTTTGCCAATTATCTGAGGCATTTTATGTGGGAATCCAAGAATGTGATATCTGTTCATTAGAGCATACCTATGTTGTATTCTTGGATCCATCTTGTCAATCAGTCAGAGAGTGGGGTCACTGTATATTCACAACCAATATGTATTTTTTTACCAGTGGAGTCTTTAAGTCAACTGAAAAATGTGGAGTCTCCAGGTGGATGATTTCAACTTTCTTGTGTCCGGTTGTTGTCCACCATCAACAACCAGATACCAATCTTGGAACGTACTTGAATCATACAATGTTTTGACTGGGGTTTCTGAGTTCTGATGAAATATTAAGCTCTTTCAATAACTCATTCCCCAATATGGTCGCCATTATCTTAGCCCTCCATAATTTGTAAGAATGGAAAGAAAAAACGACTGAGGAAAAACATCAAACCACTTTGGAATACATGACCTAGCATTCCTAGACTCAGAGAGGGCTCTCTCTGTTTTATGATTTAAATTAATAATTATAAGTGTTGATATTAGGCTACTTATAGTGATGGGGATTTTTTGTTTGATTGATTGGGTGGTTGGACAGACAGAGCTATAAAACTTAATCCATTGGGTTATGGAGTCATAAAAGGAAGAATTGTGCATCAACTTTTCAAGGGCATTCATAGGGTAAGCTAACTATGTAGACTCAATCTTACTAGCAGTGTGAATATGAAATGGGAGAAGGATATTAAGGTTCAACTTAAATTCAAAGCAAACCGTCTATGAATTATGCATTCAGGTCTTAGAGGAAAACATTAAGATAAAAAAACACAGACATAATTAAGGTTCTCTTTTAGCAAATCTTAATCTAAATTTTTCTATTTTGAAATCAAATAAATTGATGCATGAAATGAAAAGACAGAGGAAAAAATTAATACAGAGGAAAAGCATCACCCTTAACATAGCTCAAGAACCCTTTGAATGGTCTCTTATTATTGATGCCCAGCTCAAACAGTTACGAAGTTCCAATACTTCTTACAATTGAAGCTTCAGCAGGGTCCAATTTTCATACCCTTGATACTGATAAGGCATGCACTATTTATCTTAAGACTAAGTCGGTTTCCCTATCTTACTTGGAAACCTTTCATTGATTACAATTAATAGAAAATGGACAAGTGTGGCCATGCAAGGCCTGAACAGAAATCTTTGACAATAATATCGATTGTAGAATTAATGTTAGGAATCTCTTCATGGATCCAAATGCTTTGATGGCTATTCAGAAGATCAAACAATAATCTTGGAGGTAGTTGTGATGGTTACAAAGAGGTAACCAGTGGCGGCTCTGACATTTGGCCCTACTCTTCAGAAAAGCGGCATTGGGTAATTAAATTTGGTGTAGCGCTAGCTACTTTTCATTGATTAGTGACAATGTTGATGTGCTTTGCCACCTTTTTGGTTTCTGATGTTATATCTCTGCACGAATGTCCGACTCGATATTTTCTTCCTATCGTTCAGCCTTGCCCTACTTTTTTCCCCTTGTCGGGTTTTGCCCGATTCTTTCTACCGTGTTTAGCCTATTTCTTCATAAATGGCGCATTAAATGCATTCGCCCGGACATGGAGGGATGGTGTTGCGTACGGGGAACCGATGACGGTGACGTGGTAATGGATAATGGCTCCACTTTAACTGGGTAATGTTGGGGGAAATCGAGAAATCGGAAGGTAAAACAATGATATGGCAGTGAAAAGGCAAAGTAGAAAGATATAGCAAAAAAGGAGGAAAAGGTAAGGTATGAAGGTTTTGATAATGCGGTAAGGTATGACGGGTCCCACTTCATCGCATCGGTGGAAAAATAAGATTTGGCATAAGTTTTAAGAGGTAAGGTTTAAAAATTTGTGGGTTGCGAAGTGCAAGCAAGAGGTAAGGTTTAAAAATTTGTGGGCTATGAAGTGCGGGCAAGAGTTAAGGTTTATGTTGTATAACACGGCTGCTAGTGGGTGGGCGGAGCTATGACAATAGAATTTTGGACTTTTAATATAAATGGGTTTTATAAACTAATAAGTCCAAAAAGGTCATGGGGTTTAAATGGGATTCAGAGTATTGGAGTTCAGAGTTTGGGAAAATGAAAGGTAAGAAGAGGGTGGATGGAATGAATGAGGGCAGCAACACTTACCTCTTTCAACTGAACTAAAAGGCAGATAGATTGATTTTATGCTCTTGATAGTCAAGATCTCCCTTTCTTCCTCTGAAAATAAATGATAGCCATGGAATATTCTTTCAGTATGAAAAATATGAGCAATAATCAGTCACCTAGAGATACTGTGAAATACAGGAATCTAACACGAGGGACCAAAATCCAAGTACCACACACTCCCCATTACCATGTTGGCCATGAATGTGATAAGGGTGAAGTCAAGCTTGAATTGTGAAGCCAAAGCTTCACTTGTTGCTCCTCCTACAGGGTCCTTCTTGCTAGACTTTTTGTGCAGAAAGTTTGTAGCATAGTGCCTGAATTCATGAAAATTGAAGCATTTTATTTTGGACAATTCTTTCTTCTTTCCCTCTTGGCTAGATTCAACCTCACCTTGGGACTTCTTTCCCTTGGCCTTCATTCTTTTTCCGACTAGATAAAATTATTCTTCCTCTTCATTGGATGAGTTTCCATCTCGGGTATTCTGCCTTATTTCCTCCTATACCAAATCATACCATAAGCAGTCCCAATTTGGTAGTTTCTCCCTCCCGTTTACCAAATATTGATAGCTATGCCACTTCTTGGGAAGGTCAAGAAGGGATAGGCATACCAAATCATAATCTAAAATAGTAACACCTAATCATGCAAGCTCATATTCCCAACTCTGAATAGATCATGCTACATTGAACTACAATTCGAACATCTTGGGAAACAACTTCAAAATTCCTACTCTAATGTGAATCCTTCTTTGATACCATGTAGAAATTATGATGTATATTTGCACCTGCTCATGCAGTTTGAATCAAAATCACAAGACAAAAACCTACTATGCTACTTTGAGGAAATTAATTCACAATTTAGAACATAAATCACAAACACACAATGATAAAACACACATGCACAATATTTTTTCCAAGGGAAAGAAATCTGCTAAAAAACCCCAAGGTTTTCTTTCATTAATCTGATGAATAGATATGTATTAAAAATTATTTGCTCAATTGAGAACACCCTATAAGTGAATAACTTATCTCTTTGCTCACTTAGAAGCTATGGCCCAGACTTATTCAATTTCTGCTTCTGCTTGATCCCCTATTTCCTTGTGAAATTCCTTGAGAAATTAGGCCCCTATTATTTAGGAATTTATCCAAAATGCATTGTGTAATTCCCATGGTTAATTATGTGACTACATGCAACACGTGTACACTCCATAATATTCTATAATTGATGTTACAATGCCTTGGAATCTCCACGTCAACTTGGTAACATGAATTCTCTGCATGAATTAGATATTTTAGGTTGATTGATTAGTTAAGTGGATGATCACAGAGTTAAACTAAAGTCACACTACACAACTAACCTTCCACTAGTTCCCCCAACAGTTGGAACTAGTTTAACTTTACACAAATTAATATAACTGAATTATATAGCTAAAAATTAACAAACACTCATTCTTAACTAAACTCAAGCCCTCCAACTCGAATTAATTGAGTTAACTGAGTGATAAGTGTCACGTCACCTTTATTAACTACCTCCGAGATTTTTTATCATCTTGAAATTCAAATTGTCTCTAGTTTGACCAAGGAAAAGTCAAACTAATATTTTCTTTCTTCATTTTTCAACACTTCTATGTGCTTTGTTGGGTTTCATCCCTCTCTCTCGAGGAGAATCTAGAATCCCTTTCTTACTACAAGTTTAAAAACTTCTACCAGTTTCTCTTAGGTATTAAATTCTTTGTATTCAATGCTCGAAAATATACTTGTAACTTCTAAGTCAAAACAAGTCACCTGATATTCAACAACAAACAACAAATTTCTCTAAGCAATCTACTGTATGGCTTACACCATCTACTGTATGGCTTACACCACCAACTTTCTCATGGAAAGTGCATCTCAACATAGTTGACACAATTTTTTTAATTGAAGATTAAAAAAGAGATTCCCCGCCTCTCTAGTGCTACAACATCATTTTTCCATCACATATTGTTCAACAATCATCCCTCCTCCTTGAACGGATATACTTTCTTAGATAGAAAATTTCTTATAGCATGTCTCGTTCACAGTTGTTATGGAAATTGCACCTGATGCATTGCTCTCTATACCAATCCCTTTCTTGGATCTCAATCCCAAATTTATTTTGGAAACTACCTCTCACTGCATGGTCTAAACACCTCTTCTCTTTATTGGTCACACCAATAGATATCTTTGATGTTTCAACATTGTTCAATGAATTATATGGACCAAGCTCTTATACCAATTGTTGGCTTTAATAGCATGAAATAACCATACATACAAAATAATCTTGAAGAATAAGAAGCAATAAATATAGGAGCTATAAATATCCGAAGGGAAAATTCATTAGATTATAACATCCCTCGTGTTAATTGTACAAGTCACCTCTTATATAATTATAGGTGATTGTAACAATAATTATAGGTGATCATAACAATTATGTCAAACTCAGTTATTTTGTTTAGCTAACCACATAATGGTTCATCCCTATAATTCATCTCTAACTATCTTCATTTCTCGAATCATAAGTAGGAGTTACTCGGGCAGTTTTCAGTCTACCCATGTCTTCCAAGAACTTTGTTTATGTAAGAAATTTTTCTCATTCATTTTTTAACTATTGCTCTTGCAGATTTTATGCTACTTTTTTTGGGGATTCAATATTTTTTTATTAAGTAGGAGTAGCATATCATTTGATATCACTGATATGTCATTGATACCACTTTCTAATGTACGCAACCACCCTTAAATGAGTTACATTACCACCAAACTAACTCTTACCATCTAAATAGTTAATTTTATCATATAATTTTTTGTAGGTACTAGCAATAATGTAAGCAAGAACACCATTTTTCTCCATAAGATTGTAATTTTGATTCTGCATTCTTGGATATTTGATCAAAATCTCTCCCTTTCTGAGGCAACCTACTAGGATCTTTAACCTTTATTGCATCATACTGATTAGTAGTTGATTTTTTTCTCATATTACCCTTCTTCTTACTTCTGGAAAAATACCTGCCATAATCCCCTCTTCTCACTTTTAGTGTTTCATCCATATTCTTCTTGTGTCAAGGTTTGCTCCATATTCCTTTATTCCCCCGCTCCCTTGTTTTCTTCATAATTTTTATATCCATATAAGTTATCTTCTTCCTTCCCTAGGTTTCTGTTCCCTAGTTCATCATGGGAATTGTTGGAGAAAATAGTTCCAACCACCTCTTCTTGTTTGTTAGGTGTACTAGTTAGTTCCATTTTGGTTCAGTTAGTTGAGTTCTAATTCAATTTACTTGAGTCATTTATTACTACTTTTCTCCTATTAAATCTACTTAACTATTACTGAGTAATGTGAATGTAGAGTCATATTTGGTCTTCACTCCATTTCTATTGTCAAGTTTCTTATTGTTTAAATTTTCTTCTCTGTAACCCTTGTCATGGTATCAGAGCGTGAGGTTGTGTAAGACACCTTGAGAGAAAAATTTGAGATTTGTGTGTGCTTACAAAGAAAGCATAGAGGATGAGAGAAAAGCAACAACCTAGGGGAAGGTCAAACTCACCCACGGGGGCTTCACTGCAGTATCAATACTATACCACGTGCCTTCATATTGGGGGATATATAATGAGAAAAAAATGACATAATATATTGAGGGGTGTGTTAGGTTCTCGTGATTTAGTAGATTGGTAGACAAATTGCACAGGATAACATCAGACCAATCTCTAGAGTCCTAGGACCTTGCCTTCCTGGACTTAGAGAGGGCTCTCTCTATTATATGCAAAGGATGTGAACTTGTTTGCCTTTAGGGTTTGATTTTAGGCTAATTTTTAAGTGTAGGGTTTGTTTGATTGTTTTGGTTCGTTAGGATGGTCAAGTAGAATAGATGGAATGATGAAATATTTAAGTCATTGGGATATGGAGTCTATAAAAGTCATGGAAAGTTCAACAATGGATCAGGGAGCATCACAGGGAAAATCTAGCATGGTCAAAGTATTTTCAAGGTTTATGGGAAAAGAGATGGAAATCAAGTTTGTGAACTAAAGTAGGGCAAAAGGCAATCAAGAATCCTTTGTCAAATACTTAAAACAAGAAGGGACTTCAACACTATTTAGCATAAATAAGTAATCAATAGATAGGGCACACCAATAACTCTTTGATTCCACTTAAGTAAATAAGCATTTCAGACAAACAATCCAATGAGATATAGAAGGCGAGAAACTCATTTAACTCCTAGTGATTTCACCTTCAAGGTTAGAAAACATTCAAGATACACATATAAATTTAATCAAAGAAGAGAGAACCCCTAAACATCATTGATCATAGCTATGAAGATCTCCAAAACAATTATTCAAGCATGGACAAAGGGTATGATCGAAACATAGCCTCTTTGGAAGACCTAATTAATGGTACTTTGGAGAGAGACCTCAAATACAGTGTTTAGTGACATCAAATAAGTAGGGTTAGTCATAAATCATCTTTGATACCTACTGTATTAAACCATTCATGAAATAAGCAATTTTAGGGGGTCTAGAGAGCAATTAAGAATTTTCTAAAATGTCCTAGCAGAGGAAAACATAGAGGCAATGAAGAACAAACATAGCTAAGGTGCCTTTGAAGAACATTTCTTAGTCTAAATCCTTTTTTCTATTACAACACATAAAAATGGAAACACAATGATACATGAGAAAAAAATAACTGAATAGAAGCACTTCACCATTAACCAAGCTCAAGGATCTTGCAAGCAATTCTCCTCCATCAACAAGCAAAACAAGTCATTCACAAGCTCCATAACACCAATTTCTCTTCAACCTCCAAAAAATATATATTACTCTCAAGAGTCATCAAATGGCAACCCAAATAATGAGCTGAAATGCAATATTTATCTACAAATGAGGAGGTGCTGGTAAAACTAGGGTTCAGATGTAATTTATTACAGAGTTAATATGTTTCTGACCTTTCAGACCATGCAAGGCCCAAGGCAGAAGTACCTAAATGTGTTTCTCTGGAACAATAACTCCTAACTTAACTTCTGATTTAATATATGTGAAATATTTGACTTTGGGGCTTTGTAATAACTTTATAATAATTGCTGGTAGATAGAAAATATTTCTGACTGAGTGTAATAACTATTTGATGCTTTATTGAAGGAAACAAATTTGTAGGTGGAAAAATATCTTTGAAGAAGTAACCGCCTCTGTAGATTTGATCCTTCGAATATGTTCCTGGGTTAATTTGTCTTTTTTTTTTCATTAAACTCTGTTTAGGCCTTAAAACTTAGGATCTGCATTTTATTTCCCTATTTTACTGTCCTTTCTCTTTATCCTGCCCTTTATGACTTAATCTCCCTGATTAATCCTTTGATCTTTTGTCCTTAAAACTTTAATATTTTAACCTTTATCTATTTGTCTTCACTTTTCTTTAAACTCTGCTTTGCTGGCTAATTCTTTGTTTTTACCTTTTGATTAGTGATTAGCCTCTCTAATCTTGTTCTTTGTTGTGTTGCAGATTTCCTTTCCTCTCACTATGCTCTTTGTTTGTGTTTGTATTCTTTGTAGGGATGCATTCTTCATGGATAGAGGGTTAAAATACCATCGATAACCATGTTTTATCGATGATTTAAGCTCGAAATAGGGCCTCTAGCCTCTTTAAATGGGAAAACCCTCTGGATCGTCACCTAGAGCATTTATTCAATTGTTTTGGACCTTCGAAGTGAATTTCATGCATCTCCGCCATTAAACCTGCACATCAAAATAAACAATTAGCTTAAAAAACCATGCAAGGAGGGCTTACTGTTGTTTCAAGGGTTCTAGACAGTCATAGGGTGTTTACAGAGGCAGAATGGTGATTTAGAGGCTTGGTTCCATAGGCGGAACCTGTGGGAAGTTCAAACGGAGGGGGAAATTTGAATAGGGGCGTGAAATGGAGAAGTAGTTTTTTAGAAAACCGGGAGTGGTTTTCGCATTGAAGAGGGGGTGGTAATGGATTTTGGGGGTGGCAATGCGATACGCTACAATGAGTGACGTGTGGCAGGGAGAAACCACCCATTTTGCATGGTTAGGGTTTGTTTAACTCCCGCGCCACTATATTTGCAATATGCACGATCAACCATCGGATCTTGTAGGATGAGATTGACGGTGGTCGCAAGCTGTGGGAGCAGAGGGTAGCTGCAGCCTTGGGGTCCAGGCGCCAGGTGACGTCGCGAGTTTTTTCATGTAGCGCGGAGGTCAAACATGTATGCGGGGTTTATTTAAGCGAACTCGGGGACAAAATAAAGCAGAAGCGCTTTAGCATATGGCATGGTTATATGGGAGTGAGGGAGTATAGGCTTGGAGCGGGGGCTTAGGGCTAGAGAAAAAGGGCTTGGGTCTTTATAATATAAGGTCGGGTTTACAAACAAAACAGGGTTTTATTTATATATAAAAACAAAAGAACCCGACAAGTAAAAAAAAATTTAAAATAAAACAATGTAAAAGGAAGGCCTTTTTACATTGTTTTTTGGAAAGATGAAAGAAAAGGGTTTTGAAAAGGGGAAAGGTGGGTTTTTAGAGGGGGAAATGAGTGAAAAGGGAATTTAGGATGGAAAGAGGGTGAAAATGAGGGGAATGAGCCTCTGTAGGATCCTTTAAGAGCAGCAGGGTGATTTTTGAAAAGCAGAGATGGAATAAAATGAAAAAACGTTTTTTTAGGAGAATGAAAGCAGTGAAATTTCTAAAACTCACAATATTCAAGAAATTTTGTTTTTAGAAATCTAGAACCAATCTATAATCATCTTTAGATAATAAAAATTATGGATAAATAACAGTGGCTCCACTTGGGGAGGGCAACTCCTTTTCAGGAGGTGTCCAGAACTTTATATCTCTGGGTTTATTCAGACCAGTGCCTCATCCATTGGGCAGATTTTTGCTCTTTTCATTTGCTGATGTTTCTATTGAAGTTATGATCTCAAGAATCTAAAAAACATGATTACTTCAACCATCATCTCTACCTACCCAGCCTACTTTACCTAGCATTGTTTCTTCCTTGGGTGCACTTAAATTGGCAAACCCTTTGACATTCTTTTCTTTTGAAAGTAAAGACAAACTATCTACTTGTACCCTTATTGCTTCCAAGAGTTCAAATTATGCTAGTGAACTCTTTTATTCTCTATCTAGACTATCAGTATGCCAATATTAAGCTGTATGACAGACTTCATTCTCTAAGCTATTGACATGAAATTGAAAACATGATTTGAACCAGGATTAAACAATCTAATTTACCATGGGCTGTGGCATTGGGACAAGCTGCACACAAACATTATTTTTGTACAAACAAAACTAGAAAGTATGAGGGTTGTGTTGCATAATTTGTTAATCATCCCTATATTTCTCTTTGGTTCAGATTTGATCATGGAGAACCAATATATTTTCTTCTTAATCTACTCCTACTAACAAATCAAGTTTAGATGTTTCGACAAGTTCTCCTTCACTAACCTATCAGCAATAAATTGAAAACATGTTCAACCATGATTAGGCCAGATGACTGAACAAGACTCCTTTTTGAACAAGTAGTGGAATTTAGGCTTGCACACTTTCAACATTACTATTTTTTGGGTATGGGGTTGTACCTCTTTTTCAAATCTTGCCTCTTTTTTCTTCTTTCGTTGTTTTTGTGTTTTTACTGATCTTCCTCATGCAATGTTATGTACAATGAATGAAAGTTTCAAACTAGGGATTTTGATAGAAATGGTACTTGAGCATCCTCTCATCAACATGATCTCCAATCAACCCTTTTCCATTGAGCTCTTGTAGAAAGGGAGCCTCATTACCTCTAACTAAATGAACAATGTGAGGATCCTTCCATAGATCTCCAAACTTGCAAGGTTGGCCTTGGTCCTCTCCCTTTGAAACCCTCTTCATAAATTTGTCTCTTTCAAAGACTTTCCGTAGGTGGAGTAAGTATGCCTCATTAGTTTTAAAATAGATAATGATGTCATCAAGGTATAACATAATGAAGTAACCTAAATCTTTAGAAAAAATAGTGTCCATGGCTTCTTGAAAAGTAAAACTCTCCTTCATCAATCCAAAAGGTATCTGGTCATATAAGTAGGCGCCCCAAGGTGTTGTGGAAGATGTTTCATGCTAATCAGTTGGGAGTACCATCACCTAATTGCAACTTGAAAGAATATCAAACAATGACATCTTGTTAGAAGCTCCTATCTTTTGTAGAGTGTGATTTATCTTGGGAAAAGGGGATTTTTACTTCATGGGGGTTTTTTCTATGTACCTAAAGTCTATACAAAGCCTGTATCCCTTTTCTTTCTTTGTTAGTGACACAATTTGATCAAAAGTTTCATGGTATTTCTTGAAAGGAGACCTTATTTGAATAATTTCTGTGTCACAAGGCTTTAAGCTTTTAAGCTTTCATCATCATATACAAAAGCATCTTGAAACTCTTTGCACAGTCTTATGTATTTATGCTTTATGTAAGGTGACAGAGTTTTGGATAACTTAATCATTTTGGGTTTTTATAGGCTACCTACGTTGTATTCCCCTATGTCAGTCTTAGTGGGTACTACTTTAGGCTCCTTAACACCATTCTTGGGATCCAACAACACTTCCAAAGTGTCAGAACGTTTTAGTGATGAATTATCTTTGTATGGGAAGACTTTAAGTTTCTTTTGATCCATTTCCTTATAAGGTCTTGTTATATGAAATTTTCCCAGCATTCTAATGTTGACAGAAGGGAATGGTTCTGTTTTCGATGTTTTTCCTTGATTTGAGAAACCTTTTTCAAATTCTAAACTTAGTTCTAGTTTTGCAATTTTACTTTCAAGTTGCAGAAAATTAAGTTCAGCTTTGACATTATTTTGTTGTTGAGGGTTGCTAGATTTTTGGCTGTCGAGTTCCTCATGCAGTGACTGGTTTGACTAGGGTAGTATGTCTAGATCTGTCTCAACTTCACTTACCTGATCATCGATTTCCTCTCCATTACATAAGATGAATGAATCAAGATCTGAATGGATGGAATAAAGAGGTGTGTTGTTTGGCCTTTCTTGACTGCTAACCATATACTTCATGTGTGATTCTCGGTATAATCTCCTTGTTTTGTTAAAAACAGGGATGGTAGCATAGGACATGTCAAGTTGGAGGTTCCCCTAAATTTTGGTTCCCTAAGATCTAGATAAAAGCATGCCATATTTGGGGGGAATGTCAGCCACTACTATGTCCATGACCAGGCCCTTAGCAGGAATTTTGCCAGATTGACACATAAATATTTGATTAGGCCCAAACACTTGACTCTTCTTGAATCAAAAGAATACAGGTCTTTGTAAGGCTTGATTATTTCTAGGCCTAATCTCTCCATCACTACCTTTGGCATGAGGTTGTGAGAGGCACCAGAGTCTAGCATGGCATTATGTAAGGTTTTAACATGTATGTTTAAGCTAACATAGAATGGGGGAATGGCTCCTTCTTGGTATTTTCCTTCTACTTTAGTTCCAAGCAACAGCTCTGGTTTGTCATCAGTCAAGTGTAGAGTGTTGGTATCATTTCCCATGTTCAAAACTTGAAACCTGTACAACTCTTGGGTAATCAGTTCAGTGAGAGGTATGGTTATCTTTATTTTAGCAATCTCTCCTTCAAAATTGAAAGGTACTTGTGTTTTAGGCATATTTACATTAGTTTTATCAGCCATAATATTTTCTATAGGTTTAGTTTGTTGAATCTGATTTGGGACTTTGGACAACAGGGTTTTCTCAGGGCCACTAGTAGATATACTAGGGCAGCTTGTGTCACCACTTGGCTAGCCAGTTTTGTCTTTGTTTGGATCAGTTTTCTTAGCCATGGTATTGGTATTGTCTGTTGTCCTCTTAGGAATATTTTCAGGTGTATTCCTAACAATAGTGTCTGTTTGGTTTCTCTTAGAGGTTTCTTGGTTCTTTTTGATCTTAAGGTCATATTGCCTATGGACTTCCATTATGGCATTTTCAAATCCCAATTGGTAATCTTCAGATTCCTCATAGTTTGTTTCAATTTGATCTGAGGAAAAGAAACCTTGCTCTTCTTCAGTGAGAAAAACATTACCCTCATTGTCAGAACCTATCAGGTTTACATGGTTTTCTTCGAGTTCTTCAGACTCTCTTCCCTCTTCGTCTACATAATCGTCTTGGAAAGGGGGCCTGATTTGTTGGTGTTTGTCTCTTGGTTTGTTTTGGGGAGGGTCTCTTCTGAAGTTTGGATTCCTATTTCTATTTTGGGGATTTGCTTGATTTTCCTTAGGAGGTGTTCTTTCACTCAAGTTTATTCTTTCTATTACCCTCACTAGATTGTCAATATTGGAATCATATGAGGAGGTTGAGGCCATAGTTTCATCTTTGCAGGTGACTTTGTTTTCTAATCTCATCCTAGCCTTTTTTTCAATTAGGTTGGCCTCTATACTTATAGATCCCTTTTGCATGTATTCTAGATTTAGGGGCTCTCTCTCTCTTAGTTGATAGGCCATGTCCGGATCTAAACCTTCTGGAAATTTTGCTAAAGCTAGGCCTTGTGGGGGTTTCATGTTTGGTGGGAGGGAATTGTAAACACTATTGAACCTGGTACAATATTCTTGGAAACTTTCCCCGATATTTCTCTTACGGTTGCTATATTTTGAGAGGATTTGGAGAGGGATTTCTTGATTTCCCACTTTTTTATAAAGGTTTCATAAAGGGAAGGGAGATCATGTATGGTGTTAGGAGTCAAGATTTTGAACCATTTTTTGGCTTGGCTTTTTTGAACCAAATATCCTCATTTTAATGGTTTCCTCTTCTATTTCCATGTAATCAAAGGCATCATTTATCCTATCTACATGTTGTTGGGAAGTGATGGATTTAGCTCCGATAAAGTGAGGGATTTTGGATTGGTAATCATGTGGCAAAGGTAACAAAGGTTGTGGCAGTGCTAGGGGGGCATACCATGCTACCATGATGGGAGCTAATGGAGGATTTACAAGAGGAGGGTTTGTGACAGGAGGTGGAGGATTAAGTGAAGTGGTTTGCATAGTGGTGGTATGAATGGGTGTGGTGGAAGTACTTGGACCAACAAACTGATTCTGAGCAGACTTGGGATGGAAAGAGCTAAAGTGATGGAGAAGCTGAAAGTCAGGAGGAGTGGAAGGAGAGGCTTCTCTACTAGAACTCTGCTGCAAATCTATGGGCTCAAGGTCAACCTGGTCAATCCCACTTTGTGACTTAGTTCTGAAAAGATTTCTTGTATGGAGTAAGTCAAACTGGGGATCTTGCAAGGCTGTAAGATGTTCAGGCACAAAAATTTCTCTATGAATGGTCCTAACAGTAGTTGAGTTTTCAGTTTTAGAAGTTTGTCACAAAATATTTTTTGGATCATCAACTATAGTAGGAGGGTTTGGGTCAGGATGAGATATGGTATTGATCCTTTGTGAAACCAAATTTCAAACTCAAAATGTATAGAGGCTGAAAGTTTAGGACTGTTTTCAAAAGGCTGGCCTCTCTTAGTGCTTGGTAAACTCACACAGTGTGTGACTAAGAATCTAAACTTCTCAGGGTTGTTTTGACACAATCCTAGGGAAGTCTAATGAGAACTAGTAAATTAATAGGCCTACTAGAGGCTAGTGGAGCCACCAAGTGGATGTTTTTAATTTTTTTAAGGATATGTATGTTATGGTCCACCACCAATAACTAACAAAAACCAATCTAGGGATGTTTTGGGGTTTTCTGAGTTCTTTTATGTAGCCCTAAGGTTTCTATGAGTGTCTTCCAGTTGAGTTATCATTTTGCTAGGATGGTGAAATAATTAAATTCTACTATTTGGCTAACATTTTGAGTTCTCTATGATTTGATAAGGGTTTATGAAGTTCTAAGGATTGCTTAGATTGTCACTAATTTCATAAAGCCTCTCACCTTGATTGCTAATTATGTTAGGCTATGATTTGGTGATAAATCAATAGATGTTGTGTACAAGGGTTTCTGAAGTCTTAAGGAATACCTATATGGTTTATTGACTCATAAAGTCCCACCATGATCGCCATTATGTTAAGTGGCAATGAGGTGGCGATGAATCACTGGATATAGAATGTCTTAGCTTGTGAATTACTCAGAAGGCCCCACCATGATCGCCATTATGTTAAGGTGGTGATGAGGTGGTGATGAATCACTGGATATAGAATTTCTTAGCTTGTGACTTACTCAGAAGGTCCAACTGTGATCACCATTATGTTAAGGTGGCAATGAGGTGGCAATGAATCACTAGATATATAATGTCTTAGCTTGTGACTTACTCAAAAGGTCCCACCATGATCGCCATTATGTTAGGTTCCCGTGATTTAGCAGATTGGTAGACCAAATGCACAGGGTAACATCAGACCAAAATTTTGAGTCCTAGGACCTAGCCATCCTAGACTCAGAGAGGGCTCTCTCTATTATATGCAAAGGATGTGAACTTTTTTTCTCTTAGGGTTTGATTTTAGGCTACTTGTTAAGTGTAGGGTTTGTTTGATTGTTTTGGTTGGGTAGGATGGACAAGTAGAATATATGGAATGAGGAAATCTTCAATTAATTGGGATATGGAGTCTATAAAAGTCATGGAAGGTTCAACAATGGATTAGGGAGCATCACAGGACAAATCTAGCATGGTCAATCGATTTTCAAGGTTTATGGGAAATGAGATGGACATCAAGTTTGTGAACTAAAGTAGGGCAAAGGGAAATCACAAATCCTTTGTCAAATACTTAAAACAAGAAGGGACTTCAACACTATTTAGCATAAAGAAGTAATCAATAGACACAGCACACCAATAACTCTTTGATTCCACTTAAGCAAATAAGCATTTCATACAAACATTACAATGAGATATAGAAGGCGAGAAACACATTTAACTTCTAGTGATTTCACCTTCAAGATCAAAAAAGGGAATTCCTAAACATCATTTATCATAGCTATGAAGATCTCCAAAACAATTATTCAAGCATGGACAAAGGGTATGATCGAAACATAGCCTCTTTGGCAGACCTAATTAATGGTACTTTGGAGAGAGAGACCTCAAAAACAGTGTTTAGTGACATCAAACAAGCAGGGCTAGCCATAAATCATCTTTGATACCTATTGTATTAAACCATTCATGAAATAAACAATCTTAGGGGGTCTAGACAGCAATTAATAATTCTATAGAATTTCATATCAGAGGAAACATAGAGGCAATGAAGAACAAACAGAGCTAAGGTGCCTTTGAAGAAAATTTCTTAGTCTAAATCCTTTATTATATTGCAACATACAAAAATGGAAACACAATGATACATGAGAAAACAATAACTAAATAGAAGCACTTCACCATTAACTAAGCTCAGGGATCCTGCAAAAAATCCTCCTCCATCAACAAGCAAAACAAGTCATTCACAAGCTCCATAATGCCAATTTCTCTTCAACCTTCAAAAACCATATATTACTCTCAAGAGTCATCAAATGCCAACCCAAATAATGAGCTCAAATGCAGTATTTATCTGCAAATGAGGAGGTGCTGCTAAAACCAGGGTTCAGATGTCATTTATTACAAAGTTAATATGTTTCTGACCTTTGAGACCATGAAAGGCCCAAGGCAGAAGTACCTAAATGTGTTTCTCTGGAAAAATAACTCCTAACTTAACTTCTGATTTAACATATGTGAAATATTTGACTTTGGGGCTTTTTAATAACTTTACAATAACTGTTGGTAGATAGAAAATATCTCTGACTGAGTGTAATAACTGTTTGATGCTTTATTGAAGGAAACAAAGTTGTAGGTGGAAAAATATCTTTGAAGAAGTAACTTCCTCTGTAGATTTGATCCTTCGAATATGTTCCTGGGTTAATTTGTCTTTGTTTTGTCATTAAACTTTGTTTAGGCCTTAAAACTTAGAATCTGCATTTTATTTCTCTGTTTTACTATCCTTTCTCTTTATCCTGCCTTTTATGACTTAATCTCCCTGTTTAATCCTTTTATCTTTTGTCCTTAAAAATTTAATATTTTAACCTTTATCTGTCTGTCTTCACTTTTCTTTAAACTCTTCTTTGTTGTCTAATCCTTTGTTTTTACCTTTTGATTAGTGATTAGCCTCTCTAATCTTGTTCTTTCTTGTGTTGCAATCCTTTGACTTCCTTTCCTCTCACTGTGCTCTTTTTTTGTGTTTTTTTTTTTTGTGCAAGGATGCATTCTTCATGGATATAGGGTTAAAATACCATCGATAACCATGTTTTATTGATGATTTAAGCTTGAA
Organism: Pinus albicaulis; assembly: GCA_034641835.2. Lineage (NCBI taxonomy): Eukaryota > Viridiplantae > Streptophyta > Pinopsida > Pinales > Pinaceae > Pinus > Pinus albicaulis. The sequence goes on along the minus strand of CM076573.1, from coordinate 517,732,590 downwards.
ATAGGGCCTATGGCCTCTTTAAATGGGATAAACCCTCTGGATCGTCACCCAGAGCGTTTATTCAATTGTTTTGGACCTTCCAAGTGCATTTCAGGCATCTCCGCCATTAAACCTACACATAAAAATAAACAATTAGCTTAAAAAACCATGCAAGAAGGGCTTATTGTTGTTTCAAGGGTTCTGGATTGTGGGATGGTGTTTACAGAGGCAGAATGGTGAGTTGGAGGCTTGGTTCCATAGGCAGAACCTTCGAGAAGTTCAAACGGAGGGAGCGATTTGAATATGGGCGCGAAATGGAGAAGCAGTTTTCAGAAAACCGAAGTGGTTTTCGCATTGTAGAGGGGATGGTATGGTTTTTGGGGGTGGCGATGCGACACGCTTCAACAGGTGATGCATGGCAAGGCGAAACCACCCATTTCGCATGGTTGGGGCTTTTTTAACTCCCGCACCACTATATTTGCGATATGTGCGATCAACCATCGGATAACGTGGGATGAGATCAACGGTGGTCGCAAGTTGTGGGAGCAGCGGGCAGGTGCGGCGGTGGGGTCCAGGCACTAGGTGACGTGACGAGCTTTGTCATGTAGCGCAGAGGTCAAAAATGTATGCGTGATTTATTTAAGAGGGCTCGGGGACAAAATAAAATGGAAGTGCTTTAGCATATGGTAGGGTTATATGGGAGTGAGGGAGTATAGGCTTGGAGTGGGGGCTTAGGGCTAGAGAAAAAGGGCTTGGGTCTTTATAATATAAGGTCGGGTTTACAAAAAAAACAGGGTTTTATTTATATATAAAAACAAAAGGACCCAACAGGTAAAAAAAAATTTCAAATAAAACAATGTAAAAGGAAGGCCTTTTTACATTGTTTTTTGGAAAGATGAAAGAAAAGGGTTTTGAAAAGGGGAAAGGTGGGTTTTTAGAGGGGGAAATGAGTGAAAAAGGACTTTAGGATGGCAAGAGGGTGAAAATGAGGGGAATGAGCCTCTGTAGGATTCCTTTAAGAGCAGCAGGGTGATTTTTGAAAAGCAGAGATGGAACAAAATGAAAAAAAAAACCTTTTTTTTAGGAGAATGAAGGCAATCAGATTTCTAAAACTCAAAATATTCAGGGAATTTTTTTTTTAGAAATCTAGAACCAATATATAGTCATATTTAGATAATAAAAACTATGGATGACTAATAGGATGTATAGGGGGTAAATGGTTTTTATATTGGAAGGTATAAAAAATGGAGCTCAAAGTTAATGAAAAAATATAAAGGGGCATAAAAAATGTTAATGAAAAAATGTATACTTACAACATATAGTGAAATTAGGGTATTTTGAAATTTGGAAGGTGTATTGGGTTTATATTGGTATGGGGTTAAATAATTTTATTTTTAGAGGCATTTTCTAATATGTACTCAAATTAAGGATATTGTTTAATATGCTATTATCACACGTGATATGTTAGAGGCTCATTTAGTGAAGCCCCCGTGTGCTCACCAGTGCAAGCCAGTTGTGAGCTCAAGCAACAAAATATCTACCTCTAGAGAGATGAGCATCAAGGACTCCCATAGCAAAGAAGAGGGGTGATGACAATAACGCACCTGAGAAGTTGGAAAATGTGGATTCTCTTCTTCGATATGTGCATTAGCTGTCAACTAAAGAAAGAGCCATGAAAATTCACAAGTTGCACAGCTGCACGAGAAGCCACAAGTCAAACGGTTTTTATTATTCCACAAAAGCCAAAAAATTCTTGTTAATAAGGTGAAAAGTAGTTTAATGGACCAAATTCATTTTTAAGAGGCCCATGTAATTTTGAAAAGGACTTTAATGATATTGTTTTAAAAGCACTCATGTAATTCTTAAAAGGGCCATGTAACTCTTAAAAGGTCTTCCTTAGATGGTATTGTTTTAATATCACTCATGTAATTCTTAAAAGGACTTTGTTTCTAGTTCTTTTCCAAAAAGGACAAAAGGAATTCAACATTTGTTTTTTAAAGAACCTCTATTAAATTTGTTTTATTTTATTTTAAAAAATCAAAAAGGGTTTTGTCAAAGCATTTCCCTAATAGATAATTTGTAGATCTATCTATTTTGTAGAAATTGAGCAATATAGAAGCTACCACAAAGGCATTTTCATTGTAGGCTGCAAGTCGATTTTCTTTTTGAGTTGTTGTTAGTAAATTCTCAACAAATGGGAAAATCCAAGAGGCTGAGACATTCAAAGACACAAATAGAGTTGTTTGAGATCTGTTTGAAAGAGTTGGAGGCCAAAATGAAAAATAATGCATTGGCATTAAAATGCATAAAATAATGCATAGATGAAAGAATTCTTCCTCTCATTGAAAATGCAAAGACAAAAAAGGAGGCTTGGGATATCCTTAAGAGGATTTTTGTTATAAGGGGGAGTAATCAAGTTGAATATGAAAAAGAAGATGGATCTATAGCGGCACATATATAGAAAGATGAATAATTTAGTGAATCCCAATTGAAAGTGGATGACTATGATGATGGTGTGTTACCAGCAGTAAATAAAGAGCATGTGGATGATCATGAATCTCACTGTGCCCAGCCACAAGTGGATGATTATTTTGGGAATCTAGCAACAGAGATTGTTGAAGATAGTGAAGTTGTCATTGGAGTAATAAATGATTTGGCGAATCCAACAAATGAAATTGTTGATGTAAATTTGATGAAGAATAGTTTTCTAGTGATGAGTGGTTGCACATGATGCAACATAAACATCTCATTGATATGTTGTTATTTGATGACAGAATCTCACTTGTATCTGGAAGCCAAGTGGAAGATAACATTTTTGTTGCACAAAGGTTGCTAAAGAAGTTGAAAATGATGATTATGATGTAATGCAAGAGGTAGAAAAGCAAGAGGAAGAGAAGAAAGCTCTCATTGTAGAGCAAAGAGAACAAAATCAATGTGGTTTTGCAGATATTTTTAAACTTAACATTGTTTTTGAGTGTGCAAGTACACAGGACGATCATATTCCAACTGTAGTAAAAGGATATCATGAAGAAAATGACAATCAAGAAGAAACAAAATTTGAAAGAGAATTAAAGTTCCTTGAAGTGTGGCTTGAAACACCATGTTTTCAAGAAGTCTACTCAGAAGTTGCAGCAATGAATGTTGAAGACAACATGGACGATGTAAAAAATGAAAAAGTTAATGAAATTTTCATGTGTTAGAGTCAAGAGATAAAATTTTACTATGGAGTTGTGTTGCAACAAATTGATAATCAAAACACTAATGTTGAAGAGCACACTATAGAAGATGACATGTGGCACCGATCCACATACAAGTAGATTTTGGAAGAGGTAGAAGACATGCATGGACAAATGCAAGAGTTGCACCAGCAAATGAAGAAACTTAAATTTTGAGCCTACAACAAAAAGACAAAGTTGAAGCAATTCTGAGGATACATGATTTGGAAGAAGAAAAAACAAACCCAACACTAGAGTTGATATCAAATTTCTTAAGTCACTGTAACCTTAGTTGAGACTCATACGAGTAGCCATCTTAGTTTAAAATTTTTTGGTTGTAATTAAGAGGGAGTGTTGGAGAAAATAATCCCAACCACCATTTGTTGTCTGCTAGGTGTTCCAATTCGGTTTTCTAGTTTAGTTTACTTGAGTTATTTATTATTATTTTTCTCCTATGTAATCTATTTAACTGTTAACTAGTAATGTGAATGTAAATTCCCCGACTTCCTTCCATTTATATTTTCGAATTTCTTCTTGTTTATGTTTTCGTCTCTGCAATCCTTCTGAAAAACATCTTAATTTCCAATTATATGCAACTCTTCAATTTGAATGGCATGTCAAATATGCATCTGAAGATATCCCATATTTGAATCTAACACAAAAACCCAATATCTTGCTCTTCTTAAAAAAGCTCTAAACAATGGACTTTAATGTGGAGAGACACCATGGTTGCTACCATATAAAATAGTGGAAAGGGTAGGCAAAAAGTGTTGTTGTGTTCATTAGCAGGATATAAAATAGTGGAACGGGTAGGCAAAAAGTGTTGTTGTGTTCATTAGCACGATATGACTCAAAAGAATATAACTAATTTGGAAAATTAAAACCAGCAAGAGATGATAAAAACAATGAAAGTTGAGTTTCTAGTGCATATCGAGCATCTCAAGATCTACTGTTAGCCCAAATGTTCCAATATCCAAGGGACCGCATGCACTTTAAATCTCCATAGTAGAAAAGCATGATCATTTGTGTTGTCACACTTCCTATCGAAAATAAGTATGCTACTTGTAAAAATACGAGATTATGAGAAATTAGAAGAGCATCCATTGCACCATATTAACACACAAAACAATAGATTGTATTACACATACACAAGAGATACATATAGTTGGAGTGAGATCCAACTAATTCTAATCTTGGAGAGAGAAGTTGAGAGAATCTCTTAACAACCTCAACAAACCCAATCCAAGATCTACTAAAGTAAGCTTAATCTTATCATCTCAATCAAAAATTAAAAAATCCACCATATCCTTATAATGAAACATCATGCTTGGAGAGCAATAACAATAACCTTAATTTTTTTTTCACCACTTAATTTTGAGAAATGTTTGAAAATTTTAGATGCTCCAAAAGATTTTTTTTGAAAGTAATGAATATACTTTAATCATATAATAATAATAATAATTTAAACAACATAATCACAGTTTGAAATTTCTTTTTAAATCATTTTAAACGACATAAGCACCGTTTGGATTTTAAAAATAAAAATAAAAATCATCACATTCAAACAAAAAACAATTTTCCTCCATATTATGACCTCCTTACACAAGGCCAACATTAAAATCTATCTGTAGATATCTCGTTTACTCGCCATCCTACGATCAACATACCCCTTAAATAACGGCTATCGATTATTTCGGCCATTGAACATAGTCACTTGTTGTTTTTCACTGGGCTCCAAAATAGAAAACCAGGTGAATTTCGGTGCCCTAAACCATTTATTTTCCCCCCAGCACAGTGTATGTGAGAAATTCATATGTATATGTTTGTTGGATATTTCATGGAAACGATGGCTAATCGTGCCTCTCATCTCTCATTTTTCGGTAGTTTAAATAAATTTTACAAATTAGTTTTGAAAATAATGGAAATTTTGGTAAGAATATAGTAAAATTTTGTAAAAATTTTGAAATTTTTTATTACAGTAGTTAAATTTGGAGATTTTAGTTACTCTATGGTGGTGAATCTATTTCTACTTTTCTGAAAAAGAAAAAAAAAATCCATTTCTATCGTGGATTACAATTGTTAAACTTCAGAATTTTGATTATCTCAGAGTTCTAAATCCATTTCCGCTAATTAAAAAACTATTCAAACAATCTAATAATCTAGTATTCTAATTTTTGAAAAAAAAAATGATCGCCATCCAAACTATTCTATGGTGTCCGTTGACGCCTTCTTCTTCTTCCTCCCAGTGTTGGTTCGGGGAAAAACAAACCTTCGTCGTCCTGTAGAAAATCCACGAACAGCTACTACAACGCATGGAGAATGGTTTTGATGAAATGCGGTTATCATTCTTGTATCTCGCATCGAATTATGTCTTCCCCTTCACTGATGTTATTTCACAGCCCTTACTGCTAACACTAAGTGTAATCCAAGAAGGCTAACATGCAGCACCTTACGAAAAGTTCTTTTGAATTCACCCCTTCAATTATTGAGTGTATTTAAAGTAACAAAAGAGAGTGATAGATGAGTGTGTAGGCATTTTGAATTCACCCCTTCAATTATTGAGTGCATGGAAAGTAACAAAATAGAGTGATGGATGACTGTGTAAGCAATGATGACATCGAGCAACCAATAGAATTGACAGAACTATATTGCATTCCAACTTGTGTGTTCCACGCATCCAAAGCATCCAATACTTTAGAAACAACTACTAAGAAATCATTTTGAGGCATTAACATAGCTTCAAAAATTCATTTAGTGAAATTGTTTTGTGTTATGCACACGGTCAAGCTCTAGAACATATCACAGATCGATCTTGTAGTTTTTTATTCTACGCGGATGAAGTATGATAATTATCTAAACATATCCTCCATTATCCTCTTCGTTGTTTCCATGAATAATGAATATTCCACTACTATATCACTTCACATGTTCATAAATAGTGAAATCATAAACCAACACATAATGATGTAAATGCTTGTTTCATTTAGCATTTTTTTTTTCTTTTTCACTGATTAGATGATGTAGAGTTAATGTTAGCTAGAAAATAATTGCATAAATTTATAAGAATTGAGGAAAAAAATTGAAAGATAGAATGGATTTTGTATATTAATAGTGAGAAAATAATTAATACATAAAGCAATTAAATTAAGGTTAACTGCATGCAAACACTAAAGCTAACTAAAGCTAAGTGTGTTTTATGCTATGTTAATGTGCATGTACATCACATGCAATAACTAAAGCTAACTAATGTGCATGTATGCCAACACCAACTGTAATATCCCCAACAGTTTAACCCGTTGGACCAAATCATTAAAGTAGTAGACTAATAAATTAATTAATAAATAAAGCAGCATTGGCCCATGGTTTTTCCTTTTGGGTTGTTTTGACCCCAATTATTTGCCCACGGTTTCTTCCAAGTAGCCGACTATAAAAGGAAGAGGAGGATCGAGAGCAACTCATGGAATTTAATCTTATCTTCATTGATATTCTGAAAGCTCAGAGGAGTTTTCAAGTGAGGATTTTCAAATGAGATCCTCAAGCTTCCTTCGGTGAGATTTGATCTCACCCTAGATCTCACCCTAGTAAGCAAACCCAACTTCGATGGTTTCTATGATCACCCTAGCTGGCGCATTCATTCCATATTTGTTTTGAAAGGGGTTTTTGTCTATTTTTACTTTACACTTTATGAGTGAATCTGAGATCTGCCCTGCCGTTTCTATTATAATTATTTGTATTTCTAGATTGGCAAAGGAAGGAAGGAAGCACAGATCTATCGCAGCAAGTTGTTGCAAGACCACCACAGCCCTAAGTAAAGGGTTATTAATTGGCATTATAATGTACTTGACCCATCTACGTTGTTGGTTAAACTGCTTGTATTACATGGGCTAAATTCTTTAATAAATGATATTTGGTGGATTTCCTTAGGCTTGTTTAAAAATGGTGATTGTAACTTAATTATGTGTAATGGAGTATTATGTGTATATGTTATCACAAGGGTTTTTTATAATAAGCATATTACTTTGCTGCTATATTTTTACTATTATTACAGCAGTGACATTATATATTTCTTAAAGGATATTACACCAACATAAAAATGCATAGTGGACCCTCTCTTTTTTGCATTCACGTTGATCACATGGATATAGATATTGAAGGCATTTTCTTGACATTCTTGAAATTTCCATTTGAACATAGCCTAAAATGATAATATTCGAGGAGATTATATCTTTTATAGGCATTTCGTCAAACAAATGATGTGTAATTCCCTAGACCTCACATTTAGCATACATTATAATCAATGCATTCTTTACTTATTGAACCTACTTAAAGAGATGAAAAGGTTCCAAATAATACCCCTTTTAGGCATAAAATACAAACATTGTACACCATGTAACAACATTTGGGAAACAAATTCCATGAAGTCATACTTTTTGTATACATAAACTTGACTTTAATGTTTGCTTGTTGTATTTGTATGAAGAGATTCAAAGCCTCCTTGTAGCAGTGAAGCCAAGCATATCTTGTAATTATAGTATTTGTTGGGTATGTGTTATATTATTTCCACGACTAGTCCCACACATTGTTATGTTGTGTTGGGTGTAGCAAGGGGGTCACCAAGTCGAGGGCAGTGTCTCGAGAAAGAAAAAAATTATGCAGGCTTAATAATAGGTGGGAAAACCCAAGGATGGTGGGAAGACCTACTAATGGTTTTGTGCATGGTTTTTGGGCATGATAGTTTTCCCCATGGTATTTTTTAAATCTGGTCAAGGGAACTACATCGATATTCTAATCCAGGGTTAATGGATTGTGGTTTATGAATACTTCAGGAAGTATATAATATATCGTAACATTGAAACGAATATAATGAAAAATCAATCTAACTTTTTTGGGTTTTGGATCTAGGAGAACATTATGTGTGTATTTTTTATGTTCTCGTCATTGTATATTTTTCTGTTTTTAAGAATTCGTTTGCAGATAATTTCTATACATGGTTAAAAACCTACATTATTTCATGTGTCATCATTTATTTTAGGCATTTTGTCCAACATTTTGTAAATATATTAACAATTTCACCTTTGTGCTTTGTTTTTTTCCTTGTTTTTTGCTTGCACAATGTCATGCAACTTGTTTTTTATACCATTTCGTAATGTACCCAACCACATCTTGGGCTGGTGGGTACTAATAAATTACCCAAATTCCCCTCTAAATTCACCATAGTAACCACATTGTAATAGTAATATTCCCTAAAAATGATGCCAACTAGACTTTGTTCTATATGATATATACCCACAAAATATCATTTAAATCAAGCAAGTAGAGTAATATAAAGAACCAAAACCTTGTGATTCATAGTATTACAAAATTAAAACATGGAATTTAACATAGTTCACATACAAATTACATATCTCTTAAAAGTACACCAACTAGCTACACACTCTAAACGTTCTTCCCAACCGTAGACTCCACTATTCTAACTCCCTTAGAAGTGGGTAACCCCAAAGTTGGGACTCTGACTTCACAAGAGAAAATGTTTACCTAAAGTTGAATATGGTACATAATCAGTGCCAAAATAGCCAATATATTGGAGTCCAACAAAAATCCATCATAGAATCTCTTGTCTCCCATCAACTTACACAACCCAAGGTAGTACACCCTCTTCTCTCCATATTATTTTTAGAAAATGTACACAATTTATTCATAAGAACAATGACAAGGAAAATGTACACTAGTACACGTAATTTACGTGGTAAAAGCTCGACGATTTGTTAAAGAAACATCCATGGGCACATAAAATAGGATTATATTGCAGAAGAAATGTTACAACCAGACTTACCCACACAAACCCCGCATCTCTCGAAATCAATATATGAAGTAGGCACCATTACAATATTTTTAGTAATTATCTTCTCATTCGTAAACTACCTCCATTAAAATAACCATAACAATATTTATATCGTCAATTATTTTTGTGTTTTCTTTTAATCATTGTTGTCATATACTAAGAATCTCCATTATGACAACAATTTTCCTAATTCCTTGCCAAAGACCTATCACCTTTATGGAATTCAAGAGAAGCTTGACACCAATGCAGCTTCTTTATTAACACTAGTTTTGTAAATATGTCTCCACAATTTTCTCAGGTGTGGACCTTTCTAAGATATACTCCACCTCCATTAATAACTTATCTTAAAAAATGGTACTTTACATCAGTATTTTTTATTTTTCTATGATGAGCTAGATGTCAGTAGCGCAGAGGATGTAGTAGACATGTGCAGTAGCTAGAAGCAAGTCAGAAGAGTTTGATGACAGATGCATTATACTAATTCAATTGTTTGGAGGCTATTCAGTTTCGGAAGTGTTGCATGTGCGATAAACACTAGCGAAGTGTTGCATGAAAGAGTTGCATGTGCGAGAAACACTAGAGAAGTGTTGCATGCATGAGTTGAATGTCGCATGCATGAAGTTGCATGTCGCATGCAAGGGTTGCATGTCAAATGCATGGAGTTTCATGTCACATGCAAGGACATTCATTTCTTGTTGAGAGGGACTGTTGAATTTTGCAACAAGAAACAGTGAAGTTGGCATCTGGAAACAAAATTAAGCACCCATGATCCTAGTGACATTAAGCACCTACACTAGGGTGGGGCCCACACAAGCTATTTTTAGGTGCATGTCTATTTTTCTTATCCCTTAATTTAGATGGACATTAAACTATAATCTATTCTCAATGTGGACTTGAAATAGTTAACTGAAGTGGAAAAATCAGTTAGCTAAGTGAATTTCGAGTTATAGGTTGGTTGGTGGGACATGCAGAGTAATTCTAGTTGCAACTGAGTGACTCTAGTTGTAACAGAGTTGGAAGTGTAGTGGTGCATGATTTTGTGCAAGTTGTAAATAGTTTAACTTAGTTAAGTGAGTTAAACTCAGTTGTGCTAGTTGTAACTGAAGATGCAAGTAGTGAGAGATCAAGTGAATTAAATATTAATTAATTCACGTGCAGTGATCTCACATGCAACTGAATATTTACTATTATTAACTGCATGCATATCAGATCCATTGGAGACCCAGATGAGTTCTAGGTGAAAGGGAAGATAACTATCAGTTGTGACATTATCCTCTTGCACACATGCAAGCACACACACATTGGATGAGCCCATGATATTTACGCAGTCAAGGCAGGAAAGGCATCCATCATTCAGAGATCTTTACCATCGAGGATTTCACAGTGGAGGTAGGTTGTCTGGAGACAATGAATTGGCTAAGGAACTTGCTAATTTTTGTATGACAGTGTGAGAAAATTAGCTGATATATTGAGGGCTCTTGTGAGAAGAGTTTTGTATGGAACTGTTTCATGATCCATGATATAATATACAATAGAAGATAGTGGGGTTTTTAGTTGTAATCTTTCCCCTGGAAATTATCTGTGTTGTGTGTGATTGATATTTCTTCATGATATTGTAATTGGCAATTGTGTTTTTAATTCCGCAAATATTTGTAGAAATGATTCAGTATTTAAATTTAGCATATTGTTAGATCAGGTGAATCTAAGATATACATGCATATTGTATAATTTCTACATTGTTTATGTTAATTTTCTCAAGGAATTCACATAAAAACTCATGTTTAACTTGCAATTTACCTCATAATCTTCAAGCAGTTTGTTTATATTCTGAATTGGAATTTAGCACAGCAAACACTAATTTTCCCATTCATATCAAGTTGGTATCAGAGGCACTAGTTTCACTTGTGCAAGAAGGATTTAATTATTTTGCAATTATTTAAATGCTTACAAGGTTCAAGCTCAAGAGAGGAAAAGGAAAGCTTGTGGGTATAGGTTCTCTAGTTGGAGCAAGGACGAAGGCACATTTGCCACAATCTCCACTACAAGATTCAACTCTAGTGGAAGTAGAGGCTTTAGTAAGCATGTCTCTTGAAGGAGTAAATGATAACATGACAGAGGATGATAAATCTTTTATTAAGGCTTTCTTTGACATGACAAAGATGGTGAAATTCCTCTATTAAGAGAGGAACATAAGGTTGCGGGGTGAAAGCTCCAGGCCTCCAAGAGGAGAGGGTTCTATAAGAGGAAAAGGTAATGGAAATGGTGATAAGCCACCATATACTCCACCATCATCCTCACCTTCATCTTCATCTTCTTTCACTACTACAACCCTTACTCATACTCATAAACATACCTCAAAAGGAATTGGTAAACAACCCTTGTTAAAAATTGATATTAAATTTGAGTTGCCTATGTATAATGGTGAATTGAATGCAAAGAAACTTGAAAATTGGGTTCTTCAATTGGAGGTCTAATGCAGGATTCAAAACCTTAAAGATGATGACATAAATATTTAACTAGATTCCTTGAGATTGGAGGGTGCAACACTAGTATGGTGGGAAGCCAAGACACATGTTAAGATTTCAATCTCTTCGTCTAATTTTATTGCTGCAATTAAAAGGAAATTTTACCCTCTAGAGTATATACAGAAAGCCATAATGGACTCAAAAAATGTTAGACAACTAAAAGGACAAAGTGTTCAAAATTATACACAAGAGTTTAGGAGAAGAGCACTGGTTTTGGGTGTCAATTTATCTTCTCAAGAAACTTTGTTAAGTATATTGAGGGTTTGCACATCTATATTAGACATATTATTCTCATGTTCAATCCCACAAAATTAGATGAGGTTTGTGTTCAAGACACACATCTAGAAGCAAAAGGGAAACATAGCGCAGATGAGAAAAGTGATAGTTTCCTTGAGTATGAAGGTAAAGGAAAGGGTAAGTTTAATGGAGAAGGAAAGAAAAATGGTTCTATTAAGTTAGAAAAAGAGAAACTCACATGCAAACATTGTTTGAAAAATGGCCATGATGAATACCATTGTTGGAAACTCCATCCAGAGTTGAAGTCCAAAAAACTTAAAACCAAAGAGAAGGAGAAAACAGTTGCAATCATTGAGCATGACTTAGGATTCATATTCAGGAGATGAAACCAAGATCACAACAATGGGTTTGAAAGGTAAGAACATAGCAAGCACTAGTTCTTCAAGTTGTTCTAATGTAACTCAAGATGATGATACAAGAATTGAACTCTTTCATATTACAGTCGTTTCAAAGCATACCAAAATAGACACAGTATTTGATAGTGGTTCTCAATCCAATTTGATTTTTGGAGACTTAGTTAAGAGGTTAAATATAGAAAATGTTACACATCCAAGACTTATCCTTTAGGCTAGATATGCAAGAATGAAAACTTATAGGTAATAAGGAAGTGCATCATGTGGTTTGCAATCAATTCAAACTTTCTTGACGAAGTTGAACTTGATGTAGTTCCGCTTGTCGGATTTTAGATATTGTTTTGGGAAGTCCTTATCTTTATGATATGAGGGCAGTATTTCATTGCCATTAGAACAAGTGCCACTTTTTAAAGAATGTAATTGATTACATTGTTAGAGTGCATAAGAAGAATATGATTTTTTTTCTTATGCATGCAAATACAAATGAAGAGAATAGTGAATGCAAGTCAAAATCTGGCTTTATTAATGTTCAAGCATAGTGATGTTTTGAATGAGACCTTTCAATAAGATGCATCAAAATAACAAGATGATTTCATTGAAGTTACTAATGATTGTAATAAGATGTTGTAGGGCTCTAACATGTTGCCTTCGAAAAGAGGTAAATAGGATGGGAAATATTTCTAGCAGTCCACAGCATTGTTGAATAGTGACAGGAACACGATGTCGGTGTTGAATGGTGCAAAAATAAAAGAACAACCGCCAAAGAAATATGACAAAGAAGGCATAGGTTACACAAGTACTTATTTTGGGTTTCAAAATGGTGCTTGGAAATGGTGAAAACACTTGGTCAAAATTTGACGCAAGTATAAGGCAAGACAAGCTAAAAATCACCACGTCAATAGTGTTCGAGGTGAGAAAGTTTTCAAGTTATTCAAGTTTCCTTTGATTGATGACCAAGGAAGGAACATGTTTGTTTCTTCAAGGATAGTTTTTTGCCCTACAAATTCTAGGAAATTGCAGCAAGATGGTATCTACAACAGCAAGACAGGGTTTCCAGAATCAAGGAAAAATATCAGTTTTTATGAAAAGCTCAAATTGTTGAATTCAAGTAAGTTCTAGTGGATTGAGATTAGAAGGGTGAGGGGGTTGTACCATCATCTACATGTTCAGTAATGAAAGATATTTTTTGGTCAAAAATATTCCGTTCGGGAGGCATGATCAGGTGTTAAAAAATTAAAGGTTTCAGAAAGGTGTGGAACCTAAACGACAGTGTAGATCTCGTAGTTCTAAATTCGGTGAAACTTGTTTCATGGAAAGGTGACATTGTATGTGCCTAGAAACATGTTTTGTCCACTTTTTCACTGAGGCAAAATTTTTTCTAAAAATGTAGGACAACCCAGTCAGTAGTATGTACAGCTGACTGGGCATACCCATGTGGTAGTTTGATCGGTCAAAGGGAATATTCATCGCAAATGATATAGTGCTAAGTGGCACCTTTTCATTTGGTTGATTGGTTTCAAGATGGTCAATCACAGGCTGCCATGTGGCCCAACTAGGGGCCGCCACGTAGCAGCCCGAGGGCCACCAAAATTTATGTTGAAGTCCGAGCAAAGAAGGAGGGGGTCGAACCCGCGACCTTCAAGTACCGATCACAAGCCGTTACCAACACGCCATCACAATAGTTCTTAATATACATTGGTTTCCATATGGTTTTGATTTCATATGTTTTGTGCATTGGGGATGGGGGTAGGGGTCTAACCCCAGCCCTAGTCACTGCCTGGGGGCAGGACCATGGGCAGGAGGCTAGCCCCACAGCCCCTCCACTAACCATAAACCATAACATTAAACCCCCAAACAACGGCATGTGTTCACCCTTATTGGTAACTGCCGATGGTTAGAAACAAAATCGTGGACTTTTTTTATTATTAAAAAAATAAAAAAAAATAAAAAACAAAACCATATACATTATGGTTAATTAATTGGATTTAAGGATTCATTAGGAATTTAAGTGCTCCGACAATTTCACCCAGTTTTTGGGCAATTTGGCACTCGGTTAGCGAAATTCTTAGTGGATTTGTAGGATGGTGCCAGATTTTGAGGAATTTGTGGAGCGTTTAGTGCCAAAACTTGGGGACGTCATAACTTACTCAGTTTTTGACCAAATTCGATGTAGAAAGAGGCTACACAGGAATTTTTGGGCATTTTGGAGCTGATTGAACAAGTTTTAGAGTTGTATGAGCATTGTAAACGTATGTAATCACACTTCTGAGCATAATAGGAGAGGTCCAAGCCATTGAAAGTTGGACCAAGGGGACGTAGCCCAGGCGAGGTGAAATCCTTCATCATGTGTTGTTTTGTTACTGTTTATGATGATTTTCATGTATGTTAGATGATTTTGTTTAGTGTTTTGTTTATGCTAATTTGATCAGTAAATTCACATAAAAACTCATTTCTAACTTTCAATTTACCTCATAATCCTCGAGCACTTTGCTTATATTCTGAATTAGAATTTAGCACAGCAAACACTAATTTTCCCATTCAGATCATTTGTGCATGAGTAGAGGTACCTTGCAGCTTTAGAAGTATTTCTTCTTCTTTCCCCGTCATGACAAGTGAGCCATCTGATGCTTTCATGACCTCAACCTTTCCATTAGACATATGAATTGAGTGTCCTTTTTGGTAGATGTGGACCAAAGACATCGAGTTTCTCCTCAACTCTAAGAGGTATAGAACATCATGTAGAATAAATTCTGGAAGACCAGGCAATTTGAGCCTAATTGTGTCAAGCCCTAATGGCTTGAATTTTGATTTGTATGAAAAGTATATTTATCCATCAACGTTGTCAGTAAATTATTCAAAAAAAATTCTTCTAAAATCCATGTGGCAAGTTGCTCCTGAATCAAGCAACCAATCATTTTTCCAAGAATCAAGTGAAGCATTAAACAAGTCTTCAATTATTCCAATATTACAATGTACCACAACATAGTGAGCGGATTCAAGTGCTTTACCTTTCTCTTTGTCATGGGATTTACCTTTGGATTCATTTATTTACTTATCAATATTGTCCCAAGGTAGCTTACATGTGGATGCATCATGTCCATCTCTATTGCAATGTATGCAATGAAGATAACACTTTTATCCTTGAAATTTTTTGCCCCCACTGCCTCTCAAATTTATTCTTCCTCTTCCTCTTCAGCCACCTCTTCCTCTAGAAGAATCTTGGGCTTGCTTCTTCTCCTTATGTGCAAGAAACACAACTTATTCATAAGAATGAGGAGTTATCTTCTTCCCAAAATTATTTTCTCTCTCAGCAAACTTCTTCTCAAGGGAGTCAAAGATAATCTCCTTGAGATTTCCATTTTCTTGCAATGACTCGGGATAATGTGAGTAAGTGGGATATAGTGCCTTGACATAAGCTATGAGAGGTATGTTTATTTCAACACCAGTTTTTTTAATATCATGCATGATAGATCTTACTTCTGATGCTAAAGCAAGAGGATCATCATTTTTCAATTCAAGACTGAACAATTTTAATCATCAATTGGACAACTTCAAGTTCATAGTGTGAGTCATAAAATTCCTTCAAATTCTTAAATTAATCATAAGCATTTGAGAATGGTGATATATGATGACTCACCTCTTCATTTACAAACGCTGAAACCAAGGCATAGGACTTGTTGTTATTTTTTTCCCAAATGACGATCTCCTTGTTTGAGGTGGGATTTGCAGGTGCATTGTCTCCTTCTCCTTCATAAATTTCTCTCCACAACTCATTAAAGATGAGAGTGTGTTTAATATTCCTTTACCATTCAAGATAGTTATATTTTCCCAAGAGAAATACTCCAACAAAAGATATCAATGAATGCATTTTTTAAAAATGTAAAATGTGTAAAATGTATTATGTTGCCAATATAAAAATTTGGACTGTTAGCAATATAAAAAAAATGCACTCTAGTAGTAATATTGTGAAAAATAGAATTATGATTTGTAATATATGACAGAGGTAATATTTTGGGAAGGGTATATATGGGGTAGGGAGAATATGGTGGCGAGAATATATAAGGGAGGTCGATATTGGATATATATGGTCAACATAACAAGGAGGTGGTAAATCTATAGATAAATTCAGGTGGTGAAAAAACGAACCTTTGGTGTTTCTATTGGATACTCTTCAGGAATAAATAATTAAGATGGACCAATAACCACATTAGAATACCTATCATCACATTAAAATACTATAAATTTTCCTCATATGGAGAACCACTTATACCAGGTATTGGTTCACTAAGCATCATTGAGTTTCCTTTATGATTCTGCGACACAAATTATTGTTCAAAATAACACATTGGACGAGTGGAGGTGGTATTTCAGGATTCTATGTTGAGAAATTTTTTGGATAATTGCATCCGGGTGCCGAGGGATAGGGAGAGGGTTAGAACCGGAGGGAGGCGGACAGGCACTAGAAAGGCATCAGAGGGAGGCAGACAAGCATCAGAGAAGGAGCGTAGTCTGGGCAGTGTGCAATGAAGGAGTAGCGGTAGCGAGAGTTAGGGAAGCCACCACAGGGTTATTGTGAAGGTTGACTGTGAGCAGAGAAATGTAAACCTAGAACATGTAGTGTGTATTAATAGTGGTATTAACACCAGAGACGGGAGACACACCAATTCACTGATCTCCGAACAGTCGACAGTCTTGGTATTGTTTGGAGGTGAACCAAGTATGGTATAGCCCTCACAAGCTCGTTCGAGTGTAAGGTTTTGATGAGAGGAGAGGAGGTCGGTTTTGCAGCAAGGAGGAGCACAGTTGGTATGGGAGGAGTCTGCGTCCAACGGTGGCAGAGATGTGCAATGGCAGAGATGTGCATTCAACAAAACTAGCACAAATACAAAATGAAAAAGAATATGGCACACTACATAAATGGGGAAGATTGAAGAAATGGTAGAAGGGAGTTACAAGAGCATAAAAAACTAAAAATTGAGTTGGCTCTAATACCATGTCAGATCAGGAGGTAACTCCAGAATGTGAATTCGATTTTTGCAATAAGGGTGATCATAGATATAAACATGGACGAAGAGACTCTTGGGATTCATCTCCCAATGTCTCTTCATATTCCATCTCTCCTTATTTTATATTACATTATTTTACATTTTCATCCAATCCCAAGGATTAGGTGTCAACAATAGAGACTAATTGGAAATATCGTCCAAGTTTTCTTCAAAACAATGGATTCACTAACCTTGTGATAATCAGTCTGTTGAAGAAACTATGTGATGAAATATCTTCAAGGCATAAGGAAATGCAGGAAGTAGTGGTGGACACAGTTGAGGATGCATTACGTGGAGACCGCAAGAATAGAATCATAGACTGTTAGGAGGCATATTCGGAGCCTTATTTCAAGAAGTTACAAGATGATCAAACTCAGTGATAAGAGAGTTAATTAAGGAAGCTACAATTATAATAGGTAGTTGATGTAAGGGAAGTATGAGTACTTCTCACACAATTTGAGGCTTGTTGATTAATTATCCTTGTGTGAGAGGGAGTGAGCATGGATTTCTCTTCTCAAGTTGAGAGGGAGTAAGGTTGGAGACTAGTTTTCACTATTTCATGTACTAGGAAATGACTAATCGCCGTAAATTTAGTGCATGTATCACAAATAAGGAGAATGATAGTTTGAATTAGCATGGTTCTCCTTATTTCAAGTACTAGGATGGATTAGGATTGATATCTTAAGTCAAGTACATGGACATGGAAAATGAGAATGGTGGATTGAATAAGCATCTTGTAAAAACATTCTTGAGTCATGTACTTTGATGGATTAGGATGGAGATCCTAAATCAAGTACATGGACTTGGATAAAGAATGGTTTGATGGAAATATATTTCCTTGAGGGAAATGGTCCAGTGGAAGACATACTCTGGGTATCCTAGGTGGAGTATGTACCTTGGTGAGGCAGTTTGGTGTCCCATGGAATTACTCCCAACATTGTGATATTATCTTGTGAAAATATAGAGTGTACCATTCAACACTTTGGTAATGTGACAATATTAGATATGATGATACTTCGATTCTTATCAATCTAGATCTCTTCTTATGAGAATATTTCCACTTGAGATAGACTTGTTGAGTCATTATGAATAGCTCCCTAGTTAAGAGGGAGTGTTGGAAAAGTAAATGGGTTCATTCTTCATAATTTTCTTTATACTTATGCCATTATGTATATTTTATGTATTAAGAAAAAAAAATATGTTTTTTCAAGCATGAGTTTCATGCTCCAATTAATGGTTATCTAGGTCAATCATACATTTCATGCTCCTAGGATTTATCAAGTCAAGAAATATTTGTCATGGGTTAAAAGAATTATTGTTATATGTAAAGACCATTTTGGGAAATTTGTATTAAGAAAGAAACATTATTTTTGAGTATATAAAGTCAATTTGGACTCCCAAGACCAAGTCGTCCCTACCAGTGAAATCCATCCTAGAAGAGGCCTATTTAGCCCCTTGAGAAGGATATAAAAGGGAAGAGACTTCGACTCATTTGGATACTAACCAAGAAAGTTCGATCTACACCTAGAAAATGAGGAATCAAGACCGAAGGAAAAGGAAACAAGAAGAAATACAAAGCGAAGGAAGAATATTTGAAATTTGACCTATTTCTTCCCACACGTGTGAAAGTCTAGGGTTTCTGTGCAAGTTGCAAGCCAAAGTCACAGACTTAAATTGAGGGTCAAAAATTTGTTTGGAGAAGACTTTGAATAGGTTGACCTTCGTTTAATTTGGTATACTTTGTCTTGTTTGGATGAGATCATTTGTAAGGTTGACTTGGGACTTCAGGAGGTCATGAACTGGTCTTTGCGTCTTGGAGGTCTCATTTTGATTTGATTCTTGTGTTCTTTGTGTTTTTTATTTTTTGTTATTTTCCTCATTGATTTATAACTTAGTCTAGGGATAAAATAAAATTTTCTTGGCTTTCCCTCCCTAACCTTCTATCCTTCCCTTTTATGGGGTCCTAGCCCCCCATACTCTTTTTGTCCCTTAGTTTATAGTCATGGTGTTATTTTAATATATGGATGCTTACAAATTGCATCTACTAAACTTGTTGGCCTTATAGACATAGGATCTCCAACATAAACAACACAGACAGTAACCTAAATACATATATATACACTAGGCCCACATGCCCAACACACATATACACACAGGAACCTATGCCCCAACGTAACTTGTTCCACTAACCTAATTATCATGCACCGGATCACCGACCTAAGTATCACATGTACATACACAAATACCATTTGGGGATCAAGCAAGGGGAGTTACACATCAAGTTGGAACAATGATCCCAATCTAACACTCTTAATGAGCACTATGTCTCCTTAAACCATCTTACACCCTTTTTAGAAAAAATAATACCTCTGCATCATTAAGTGTGCTTATTGATAGTAGGTTTCATGACAAAACTAGAATGTGAAAAACTCTATTAATCACCTGTACTCTACCATTGGAGAATCATGTTAAGACTCTACCATGACCAAATATGCTAAAAGAAGAGGCATTACCTAGTTATATCATCCAACCTTCATATTTCTCATATCTTGAATACCAATGTTAATGGGAACTCATATGAAAGGAAGCTCCAAAGTCTATCAACCATGCATTATATCATGCATGAGCTGCCAAAGCTGTAACAAAGAAATATCCACCCACCATTTAAGAAGAATTATCAAACTTGTCATTTGAATAATACTTTCCTTCTTATTCTTCTTTTTCTTTTCCTTGTAGCCTCTTGTAAAATGCCCAACCCTGTCATGGTTTTGACACTCTTCCTTGGACTTTCCAAGAGAATTATCTCCCTCGCGAGATTTAGATCCACCCTTTTGTATCTTCTTTCATTTATTCTTCAATCTTCCATGAATATACATGTCTCATTCGTGGATTCATAAGCTTTACAACTCACCTCTTTTAGAGTAAAGTATCCATGACCTCACTAAGCACCAATGTGTTTACAATGCTTACAATTTCCATTACCAAGTTGTCCCGTGAATGTGGAAAAGAAAAGAAAAAAAGGTTATACATTAACCCTCTTCATCTATCTCCACTACAACTAAGATCAAGTAGGTAATAGTAATATTAAATGAATTCATGTACCCACATACAATATCACCACCACTTGTTCTCAAGGAAAACAATTATTCTTATGGAAAAGTTTATCAACCAAGTAATTATCCTAATCCAAATTCATCAATTTCTTCCAAAAAGTTTTTTATGTTTTTCCTTTGGAAAAATCACTAATAATAAGGAATTGGCCAAATAAAACCTAATAAGGATTATTTCCCTTCTCTCCACCACCACCCAATATTCATCTTTCATACCAATGGGTTTAGCTCCAACTACTACCTCCATCTCAACCTTCTGTAGCTCAAAGTTAATGCTGTTAAAGTTCTTCATTTCTAATATAAACATCAACAAAATTTCTTTATTATAAAAAAAACTCTCAAACAAATATTAAATAAAAAACCTTGTCCCAAACTAATATTAAATATAAAAACCTTGTCCCTAACACTTGGATATGACTTTATTAGGTTCTAATAGAGGTGGATAATATGCGTCCTACCCAATCTGTTCAAAAGAACAACCCTATATGTTTGTTACATTTGCATCTTTTATTTGCGTGCCTATGGCATGTAAATTTGGGAAGTCAAGGCACCCACTAATTAACGACAGAAACGACCATATACATTCAAAAGAATGTTTGTTACATTTGCATCTTATCTTTTCTGTCTATGCCTATTGCATGTAAATTTCTCATTATTTTGTTATTCTGAATAATACATCCAGAATGCTAGAAAGCTATGTTATTAAAGTTTTTTTAATGGATAGAATCTGAGGAAAGCATTGTCTCACAATATAGTCGCCTCTGACTTGCATATATTTTGCGTGCCTTATGAATAATTGCGTATATTTTGCGTGAGTAAAGATAATGGACTCAACTGACAAGATTCCATTCATGCAAATATGATATTTGATGCCAAGAGGCTGATTGAGAGGTGTTAGTTTTGTTGGTATGAAAACCTAATGAATTTATTGAAGTAACATTGAAAAAAAAATTATCATTAAAATCTCCAGAGATAAGGATTCGAATATAGTGTGTGTTATTGTCTGTCGAAAATAGCATTGAGAAGAGAAGTAGAAATTTTAACCATCATTAAAATGAAATATGTACCAAGAGTTTAGAAGATAACCCAGCCCACAGTCTCTGTTATGTTCTCAATAACCAACATTGTGAATTATCTTCCAAACTCTATCTTTAAAAATTCTAACCCATCATTAAAATCTCATCAATGATTTTGCTTAACGTGTTCTAGCAATACCTCAGTTATTTAAAAAATAACATTATAATTAACAACACCTCAGGTTGACATTCTCACTCCTAAAAGACCTTGTCGCCTATCCTTTTTCAAAGCCTGTGACTCTCCTTTCTTCTCATCATTTCCATTGAAACCCAATCATCCTTGCAGCTCTCTGGACTCATCTATCTTATTGAACCAACCAGTTTATATCCCTTCACTCCATTCCTTGAATTTTTTTGGTAGCAAACCGATAGTAACTTACATTTCAAATTCCATTTTTACATGAAACGATATTTCTATTATTTTATAAAATAAATATATAATTTTATATTAAAAAAATCATTCTAAATATGTCTTTTAAATAAAAACAACTTCTAAAATATGTGTTTTTCCATGAAATTTAGTACTTCATTATTTTTTTCCTCAATTATAAATTAGTATTATTTAATTATAAAAATAGTTTTTTAATTTACATTTACTAATGAATATTTTTAATTAGATAATAATAAATATTTAATGAAGAAACTTAATAAAGAGAAAATTACATATTAAAAATTAATGGTTATATAATAAGTGAAGTGTTTTGCATAGATAAATATGAAAATTGATAAAAATTTGAAGAGAGCACATTATGACACATACAAATCACATTTCTATTTCCTTATTGATCACAACAGTTACAAAATCAGTAACTTCGACACATATAGATCACTACTACAACTCATACATAGGAAACAACAACATTTAGACTCACTCTTTGGGACTCACAATGTACATGATTTAGATGGAATCATTACTTCCAATAGCCCCCTTCAATGCTTACATGTAACAAATATAGAAAACACACATTAAAACAATAAATGAATCTCTATCCCCCTAATGTGGGTGTTATGCTGTAATAAATTTGGGACCCACCAGGCCACGCGAACGTGGGACAACTGTCCCGCTCACGTGGGCACACATGGCCACCCCATCCTGTTTAATGCCTGGAGCATGAGGCTTTTATTCACCACCCTCGAATGCTCTCCAACGTCGTCCTCCCTCCACTCCGCCATTAACGCTATCCTGCTCTCATTTACTTTGTTCGTCATGTCTTTGCATCCTCTGCCACCATTCATGGACCATAAATTCGATCATCCTGCTGCTCAGTCTAGCATTTTTCTCTCCCTTTGGCTTAGCTCTATTGCTCCATGTGTCTGCGACTCTGCCTCCGTCAAGCCCCTGCTCCACTGCTCAGCTCCCTCAGCCCCGTACTGTGACGATGTGCATCCCCCTTCGTCGCATTTTCCTTCATGTTCCACCACCATGCCCCATCGACACCGCATGCGTTGCCGCAGAGGCAGTGGATGTGGTCTCCCCTCCAGGCCTCCCATTCTTTCCACTGCTGGCAGATCCGTGAACTTCTTCGTTGACTAGGCAGAGCTGGAAGTCTTGGACCCCATCAGCCTCACCACTCGCCTGTCATTGCACCATCCTGAGCATTCCACTGAAACTTCGAGCTCCAGTCTTTGCTCGAGGAAGTGTCTTCGTAATTCCACCATATCTCCTACCTCCCCCTCCCCCCCTTGCAATATGGTGGCATTGCCGGTTCAGCAGGCCTCAAACAATGAATGCAGTTGCAGCTCTGGCTTGGACGAGTGATCCAGGTGGCTCCAAACACACACATAGGATAAAGAGGGCTCAAAAATCAAAGTGTTCATATTGTTCTCGAACCAAGTTCAGGTTGTAGATCTTGTTGTCCTAATCGCAACGGTGCGAACGGTTGGTCAAACCGAGTCCTTATGGAGAAGTTAGGAGTGGTCAAATTTTTGGGTTTACTTGATGACTAGGTAGCCTTAAGGGAGGCACAAATTCGACTTTTCCCGGCCACCGGATTTCGGCAAGCTCAGGCCAGATTCCGGGAAAATTCGGGGCCTATACCAACCTCCAACCCGCTCCTATTTAATGCAACAGAGCCAACGGGATGTGGGGCGGGTTGCCCAATGCGGGCCCGACCCCTAACCACCTCTTTTAAAGAAAAGTAAAACACATTTTTTAAACTTATTGTTGCACGTTTTAAAATATTTGGTGGGGTTTTATAAAGGAAAATGCATGGTTCCTACAATGAAATTTCGAGTTATATTGAAGGGGTCAGGGTTTGACCACCCGACCTCCTCCCTTCCATTTGGATCTCATAACCAACGCACCAACGAGCTCACAAAATATATTTAAACCTGCAATTCACAAGTGTGCCCAGGCCATGGAGGAGTAGAGCACACATGAATTTCGAGGTTTATTATTTTTTATTGCAAGTGCAGTGGAACCATGAGCCTAGAAAAGAGGCAGGTGGAACCTTGACTGAGCCAACTTTCAGGAGGGCGAAATTTTGACAGTGTCCAAATGGGACAAATTTTATGTCGTTTACGCACTACTTGACGCCACGAATCTGATGGCGCGTTCATATTTTTCATCTGAGATTTATATTTTTTGGTCAATTTTTGAAGTGAAGTTGCAAGTGTCAGTTTTCAACGAGTGAGCAGTCGATTTCACACCTTTCGACGCCAAGATTGTGATGGTGTTTTCAGATCAAGCAGCAACAGCAGCCATAATTTCTTCAGTCATCTTCAGCGTGAGCTATATGATGTGATGCTTTCATGTACTTCTTTGTTCCTGAGATGCTTAGTGTTGTATAGATCCATGTTGATGTATGAGTTGTGGGATCTTGTCTTGTTTTTGTTATTGATGTACTTTTTGTCATGGACTTGTATTATGCATGAGATCCCTTGATGCCATATTGGCGGGATACTCATGTATGTTTATTGAGATCCCTTTTATGCCATGTTGGCGGGATACTCTGCGTCACACGTATGTCATTGAGATCCCTTGTTTTCCATGTTAGTGGGATACTCATAGTCTTTATGCGTGAGTGATTTTCATACTGATAGGAGTCCTTCTTATGCATGAGAGTTCCGCAGTGGAACATCTCGTAGAGAGGACTAGCCACTCCTGCGTGAGGGCATTTTCCTTGTATGTCATAGAAACACATCCATGTACATTTTCTTCTTACAGCACTTAATGCAGTGGCCTACACCATCTTGACACCGAGGCCCGGAGATGTAGTCCCTCCTCGACGAACTTCGTTATCAAGCGACATGTTCTTATGATTGCTGATCTTGAAATTTATGTTCCTCTTCATTACAACATGCAGTTGTTCATTTAAGTTAATTAACGCTTTAATTAATGCAATTCTAATTTATCAGCTGAAGTAAAAGGTCTTGGTAAAGGGTATCAAGAATTTTACCCTGGATCAACGAGGATGGCACTTGCGCAGATACTAAAGCTCATGCGGCTTCCTCTCCTCCACCGAACGCACAAGTGGCATCCTCTCCTCCATCGAACGCCTACGTGTCCAAGCTAGAGGATGATGAATCCGAGTACGCGTGAAAAATTGTGGAGGAGCTACTTCAACAACCGGTTCAGGATGACAAGAATGCAACTGCCTAACATATGGGTTCTTCTTTCTATGCTTAGTTCCAGTCAATTTCTTGTTACTTCATTGCTTCTTACTTTCTGGTTTTGGTTTAAACATGTTATGTACGTGGCTGGTTTCCCTAATTGGGAAGCTTACTATAAGCTTATTGAACTTATTTCATGGGTTGGTTTGCCCGCCTGGGGCAGCCCCTTTTTACTGTTTTGAAACTGGAATTTCCCGCCGGAGTTGGCTTGCCAACTCTGGAGGATGATGATTGTAAATTTTTTACCTATATGATATAATAGAATTAGACCAATTTAGGGGAAAAAAAATGAATCTCTATCAAATTTTTTTGATATGATCATCACTAGCACACATATCCACTCTGAAATATGACAGTTTCCACTCTTTTCTTCACCGGCTTTCAAGCTTCCCACTTGATCCATTTAAGACAAAACCCCTTCAAACCATCTCTGATATACTTTGCAGAATTGACGCTTCTCAGCCTCCTGGAGTGTAACGGGTCAGTCGTGAATCACGGACCTTCGCAGCCTTCATCAATTATCTAGGATAGCATTATCGATACACAATGTCTTCAGTAGACAATTCTACAACTTGACCTTGTATAAAATAACCTATATTGATGCTCCTTGAGCACGACATGTCATGCCAGCTTGACTTTATTAAGAACAACCTTAATGCTCTTGGAAATTTTATTAGGAACAACTTGTAACTAATGATCCCGGATATCAATTACAATAGTTATAAATATGTGAGACATAAATCAATGACTTTGACACATCTAAATCAAGACTACAACTCATACATAGAAAACAACAACATCTAGAGTGACTCCTCGGGGGACTCACAATCTATAAATTACATGATACACATACATGGAAGATTACTTCCAATAAAAAATAATTATGAAATATCGTTTTAGGAAAATCTTAAGAAACCAGGATTAGAAATTCATATAGATAGTTCATAGAGAAAATTGTGAATTCTCATTTGTATTGATTAAAAAAAGAGTCTTCACACTACATTGTTGTTGATGTTGAATAAGACAAAAAAAAAATCACTCATTTATTAATTAATATTTTGAATGATATAATAATAAGTAATAAATATTTAATGATTAAAATAAATAAATAAAAAATTACACCATTAAATTAGTTGTTTATATAACATGTGAAGTTTTATGAATAGATTGTATACATAAATAATTATAATATAGTTTTAGGAAAACTCAAAGCTGTGAACTGATTTACAGAACGCAACAGTAACAAACATATAACCATAACACAGTAGGATGCAACGGAAATAACGCTTCATTTCATTAATATCAAAGAACTGAAATTTTCTTACAGACAGAATGGAAATAAAACTAGCTAGGGCGCTGGTAGCTATCTCTGAGAAGAGATGTGGCAGCTACAGGCCTCTGAACTCAGTTACAATGAGGCTCGAGGGCCTATTTATTATTGAGAAAAAATGGAGAACCCTAAACATCCAAAAACCTAACCCTAGGAGATGAAGCGCCAAAAAAATGGGCCCCGTTTGGGTAAATTGGTGTTTCAACTTCCCAGGGACATAACTTTGGCATACTATCTTCGTTTGACGCATATGATACATCATTAGAAAGCTCTATCCAAGGACTATAACTTTCGCCACAAATATCATTCCAAAATAGAATGATATTTGTTGGAGGCGTGATGCCCAAAAAACGTCGTTTAGGGCCTCAAAACGGCTCCGGAAGTTCAGGACACGAAAAACAGCTAAAAATAGTAAGTTTTGCCGAAACTGAAAAATTGAAAGAGACAATGGTGGGGGCCCAAGTGGAATAGGCGGGTGGCCACCAATATCCACCTGGATCATTCCTCCCCCCTTAGGAAGAAATGGTCCCCATTGCGTTAAGTTCCTCCATGAGATGAGGAAATTTTTGCTGAACTTGGTCCCTCGTGAACCACATTACTTGGTGCAGGAGTTGGCCAGCTTTGACAACCCGATACATTTGGATCTTCTGTTGGCAAGTGTTCTTGATTTGCATGTCCATGATACAATCTGTGGTGGCTTGTTCCATGCAGTCCGGGTTTAACTCTGTTGGTGTGAGTTGTTCTGCAATGTCCGAGGTGTCCAGTAGAGGTGGGAAGTAAGGATGAAGGTGATCCACTTTGAAGACTGGGTGCAGACCAAGGAATGGAGGAATACTAAGCTCGAAGGCATTGTTCCCTACAGCCTTGGTGACAGTGTACGGCCCGTATCGGAGCGGGCGAAGCTTGCGGTGGGGTCCAGTGAGGTGCTCCTTCTGCAAATGTAGCCATACTTTGTAGCCCACTTGGAAGTTGTGTGGCACCCGGTGTTGATCATGGCGCTACTTGTACTTTGCATTGGATCTGTCCAATATATCATGAACCTATTGGCGGATGTTTTGAATGTGCTCGATGAAGCTACTTGCTTTGTCAACTTCAGACTGGACGTGCGTTGAATCGGCCTGAGCAGCTGTAAATGGCATGGCTACGTCAATGGGACATAGTGGCTGGTATCCCAAGCCCACCCGAAAGGGGATATGGCCAATTGAACTGTGGAGAGCCCGGTTATGACTATGTTGTACATAGGGGAGGCTCTCGTCCCATGGGAAGGTGATGTTTTGAATTGAAATGCGCAGCACGTACAATCATCTCCGCTGGACGACCGTCTGGCCATCTGTTTGGGGATGGAAAGATGTGGACTTGGTGAGCTTTGTGTCCAACATTGACCAGAGGTTGGACTAAAATGTGCTGAGGAAACCGCTATCTCGATTTGATATGATACACTGTGGGATCCCAAAGTGCACCCACACTCGTTCAAAGAAGACTTTAGCAGTGGATTCTGCTGTGATATTCTTCTTACAGGCTGCCATAATGGCCATCTTCGATAATCTGTCAATGACCACGAAAAAACAGTCATTTCCATTCTTAGTAGAAGGCAGGCCTGACATGTAGTCCATGGAGATGGATTCAAGGCTCACTGTCACTAGGTAGGTATATATAGGCCTTGCTTCTGATGAAGCTCTGCTTGGCAATGGCAATGCGTGCAGGATAGTATGTGCTTCTTGGACATCCTTTTCGACAGCCCGCCAATAGAAATACTTCTAGGCATTCCATCGTTTTCTCGACCCCGAAATGCCCAGCGACTCGACCGTAGTGTGCTTCCCATATCATCTTGGCACGCTCGCTTGAAGGAACACAAAGGTGTCCCATGTGACATAAAAGTGCATCTTGGAGGTGAAAATTTGGAACTTGCGTACTCCCCAAGAGTGCCTTGTAAGTGTGGCCGAATTCTGGGTCACTCTCATAGAGAAGCGGCCAATCGAAATCTCGTGCCCATATCTCGTGCCCAGCAGAGTTGAGCACGGTGGTGAGCGCCACGATCTAAGTGGCCTGGCCGAGGCGCCTGGGCAACATTATTGGTGCTACCCTTCTTGTACTTGATGTTCAAATGAAATTGTTGCAGAGTATGTGGACCACTTCCCGTGGCGATCATTCCCACAACTTCCCTGTGTCCGTATGAACTACGGTGGGCCGGTGGTCCTGTGGATGATTGTTTCCTTCCCCAAAATGTAATGCTTCCATTGTCGATAAAGTTTTGAAAGAATGGAATACATGTCTTCTCCTTTGTCATAGGTGGGATGAGCCATGAATCGCTTCTGTGATAATGTCCTCAATCGTGATATGCCATCGGATGTCCTCGCTGAGTAAGAATCGCCCACAAGATCAAGAGCATCTGTCTTGATCTCAAATGGTTGTTGCAAGTCTGGTAATGTGAGCACTAGGGTAGACCGGAGGCGATTTTTCAATTCTGTGAACACCTTCTGTTGAGGTTTCGACCAAAACAATTTTTCTCTCGCTCCTTCCTTAGTGACTTGACTCAAGGGCCAAGTGATATGAGAGAATCCCAACACGAATCTGTGGTAGAAATTAGCAAGACCCAGAAAGCTGTCAAGCTCTGTTATAGTGGTTGGGGCTGGCCAATCCCGAATGACTTGGATCTTGGCTGGATCCACATGCACCCCCCTTTCATCAATAATGTATCCCAGATATTGAACCTGGGTCATGCCAAACGTGCACTTCTCCAAATTGGCACACAACTTATGTTGCCGCAGTGTTTGGAGGACTTGTCGGATGTGGTGAAGGTGCTCTTCCCAAGTCTTGTTGAAGATCAGAATGTCATCCAAGTACACCACTACAAATGAGTTGGTGAATGGATGCAAGATGTCGTCCATCATCCTCATGAAGGTTGCGGGAGCATTCGTCAACCCGAAAGGCATGACTAGCCATTCAAAAAGGCCTTCCTTGGCTTTGAAGGCAGTCTTCCACACATCAGAGGATTCAATTGGTACCTGGTGATACCCAGACTTCAGGTCAATCTTGTTGAAATATTTTGCACCTTTGAGTTGGTCCAGAAGGTCATCAATCCGTGGGATTGGGTACCTATTCCGGACAGTGATCTTGTTCAGCGCCCGATAGTCAATATAGAGTCTCCACGTCCCATCCTTCTTCTGTACCAACACGATCGGGCTCCCACATGGCGATGAACTTGGTCTGATGTGACCTTTCTGCAACAGCTCCTGAATCTGCCTCTTGATTTCATCATTCTCCAGAACAGAGCGCCGATAGATCGGTCCATTAGGTAGCGGCGCACCGGGGGTCAGATCAATCGGGTGCTTGACCTGACAGTGCAGAGGAACCCCTGTGGGTAAGGTGAATATGTCCCCGTACTCCTCCACAACCTTATCCATTTGTTGTTGTTGTGCAGAGGAGCCCTGTCTGGAGGTCGTGGCCACAGTCTTCTTCTTGCCCTGGGGGCGGATCATCAGGAAAACGAATTTCCTGGTTTGGGAAATGAGCTTACTGCATTGTTTTGCAATAACCAAAGAGATAGCCGCAGGAGGTGGTACCTCTGGTATCCTGTACAACTTATTTCCCAAAGTAACAATAACAGCACGAGGTCGAGACTCATACACAACATGACGCTTCCACAAGTATGGTTGTCATAATAATACATCAGAAACATCAATAGGAGCAACGTCACATAATACCTCATCCGTGAAGGGCTTGATGCTATAGGGAAGGCGGCACTGCTGGCTGACGCGGAGATCTCGTCCTTGGTGAAGCCACCCGATGGGGTATGGATGTGGGTGAGCTGTGGTCGGCAAGCCCAACCGCTTCACGGCGTCTGCTGAAATGAGGTTCTTTTGGCTCCCATTGTCGACAATGAACTGTACAGGGGAGCCCTTTACCCACATCTGGGAGTGGAAGAGACGTTCCTCCTCCTCCGGATCTTCCGGTTCCTCCTTCTGGACCTTTGTAGTGGCAACAGTGGCGTTGGGCTCCGCATCAATAATCTGTTTCCCTTTTTCATTCCCCTTTTCAGGTTCTGATTCGGAGTCGGAGCATGCATCTGACTTAGAAGCCCTCATCTTGGCCACTAGCGACTGCTTGGCCCGACACTCACTTGTGTTGTGAGTGGAGCTCTTATGGAACTCACACCACTTTCCCGTGTCCTTCTTTGGCTTTACGGTGTTGTTCTTGTCTTGTGGCTTTGATGGGTTGTCTTTAGCCGCCATGCTCTGTCTTTTGTTTTGCGGTTTGGAAGCACCTTTTCCTTGCTTTTGATTCGCAGATCCAAAGTCTCGCTTCTTCTGTTTGAATTTCTGCTCAATCTTGGCAGCATACCGGTATGCCGTACCAAGCGAGGGGATGTCGAGGAACTCCATTTCCTCCTGAATGTATCTGTGCAGACAACTGCGATACTTTAGCACCAAATGTTTCTCTCAATCTTTGATACCCAACTTTGTGCGCAGGGTATGGAACAGATTCGTCAGCTCGTGCACATCTTGATCCCTTTGTTGTCGCAGCGTGGTCCATTGTATGTACTTGTCCTCATAGCTCCCCACGGGATAGTACTGTTCCTTGACGGCGTCTCGAAAATAATTCCAAGTTGGTACGGCCGAGAACAGAGAGGGTTCTGTCTGGTCCTTGTTCTCACAGTAGGTTTCCCACCAGTCCTTAACATGGGGGGTAGCTTTGAGGAGTGCAAAATAATCTTCTCCCGGTCTGAAAAGTCATGAACCGAGAAATATCCTTCTAACAGATTCAACCATCTATCTACGGCATCTGCGTCTATTTGACCCTCAAATATGGGAATGCCAAAATTTACTTGTACCTTAAAAGGAGTCGCGCCTCCAGAGTGGCTGCTGGATGCAGATGCGTCGCCGGTGGGTAGCCGTTGAAGGATCTCAGCAAAGTTATCCATCATCAGGTTCCTTTGTCTTTCGAGGGCCTCCTCGAGCAATATTTTGATAGGATCTCCTGCTCCCTCATCTTTCTTTTCATCCCCCATGGGCGTCCGTCGAGGTTTGCGAGGCTGATCTTGCAAAGGTTCCACCAGATCAAGCCCTAGCTCCTTATACCCCGACCTCGTTGGCGACATGCAAAGAAGGATCGAGAAAAAGCAGACCCCTCTGATACCACTGATCTGGATTTATGCAAGAACGCAACAGAATAAACATATAACCATAAATACAGAGATGCAGCGGAAATAACACTTCATTTCATTAATGTCAAAGAACTGAAATTTGCTTACAGACAGAATGGAAATAAAACTAGCTAGGGCGTTGGTAGCTATCTCTGAGAAGAGATGTGGCGGCTACAGGCCTCTGAACTCAGTTACAATGAGGCTCGAAGGCCTATTTATTATTGAGAAACAATGGAGAACCCTAAACATCCAAAAACCTAACCCTAGGAAAAAAAGTGCCAAAACTATGGGCCCCCTTTGGGTAAATTGGTGTTTCAACTTCCTAGGGACGTAACTTTGGCAAACTATCTCTGTTTGACACACATGATACATCATTAGAAAGCTCTATCCAAGGACTACAACTTTCGCCACAAATATAACATCATAACGGGGGCGATATGCGCAAAAAAATGTCGTTTAGGGCCTCAAAACGGCTCCGGAAGTTCAGGACCCGAAAAACTGCTAAAAATAGTAAGTTATGCCGAAACTGAAAAATTGAAAGAGACAATGGTGGGGGCCCAAGTGGAATAGGCGGGTGGCCACCAATATCCACCTGGATCACCATGATTAAAAATCATTATGAAATATAGTTTTTGGAAAATTTTATGAAGCAAGGGTTTAAAACTACTCTGAGACAATGATTAAAAACTAATATGAATAGTTGTATTGACTTAAAAAAATTGGTTAAAGAAAAAGTAAACTTCACACAAAGTTATTAATCTTAAATATTACACAAAATTCAACTTAATAATTTAATTTCACTTAAATTGTAAAGTTTTATTTAATTATGTTTATTAACTTTATATTCATTCATATTTTAATTGAAAATTAAATTAAATAATTTAGATTTAAAAATATAGTTATATAATCATTTTATTTGTACATGAATGAAATTTTAAGGCTTAATTTTTGGATATTTTAAATTTAAATAAATATAGATATTTTAAATTTATAATTAAGTATGCGTTGTGGATTGGTATTTTTTATATTTTGGTACAGTATCCTTTGAGTGGTGCTTTTAATTAACCTATAAAGCCTTTCAATCCCCAATGCCGGTAGTGATGACTTGTTGAGTGGTGCTTTTAATTAAGCTATAAAGCCTTTCAATCCCCAATGCCCGTAGTGATGACTTGTTTAGCTAGGGAACAATTTTTCTGATAAAAAAATTCACGTAAACAGTTTTTACACTAAATTTTACAGAAACAATTTAATATTTTTTATCAATATTTATTTATCATCCTTTTATATTGACCAACAATTTTATTCTTGTTTTTCTAGTGTAATGTTGTATATTTTGTATCTATAGAATATTGGAGTTGTCTTTAATGCTATTTTTTGAAGTTTTTTGTGCAAGAATTCTGTGAAATTTTTTGAGGTGAAATCTTGATTTTTGTTATTTAAAGTAGTTTTTTACTTTATATGTGGATTCAGCACCTTAAAAAACTCCTAGGACATTTCCATTGTGCAAAGTTACCCATCAAACTTTTATTTTCAATAAATTCCTGCTAGTTTTTTTGAAAAAAAAGACTAAAAAAATCCAAAAAAAACTAAAAACAACTCATAAAACATTTGCATATCATATCAATATCATGTCAATCGTTATATGTCATGTCAAAGTATACACACTCATTTCATCTCTATACAATGAGCATATTATGGCTATATCAAAGTTTTTATTTTTTTAATTTGAATTATGTTTTGACAAATTAACCAGAATGATCGTCTATGTTGGTGCAGGTGGTGGCAAAATTTTCTGATTCCTCTTGTAATCTACTCGGCATGGGTTTCACCATTTGAAACAGCATTTTTGCATGAACCCATTCCTTCTTATTTGTTCATTGTAGCTAACATCATCCATATATTCTTTGCCATCGATATTGCTTTAACCTTCTTCGTTGCTTACAAGGACAAGCACACACATCTGCTTGTATACAATCCAAGGAAAATCGCCTTCAAGTAAGCACATCCCTACACAACTTATTTATATATATATATTCCCTTGTCTCCTCCTACCTGAATAAAACATATTATTATTGTAAAATCCATCTATTAATATTAATGGGTTTGGATGGCAGCTATCTATCGACATGGTTCATTCTGGATGTGTCCTCCACATTTCCATTTCAGATAGTTGCCTTAATATTCACTGGGAAATTTGGTTCAGGCTTAGCTTTCAGTTTACTTCACATCCTCAGACTCTGGAGACTGCGAAAAGTTAGTGCTCTCTTTGCCAGGTACAGCGTTGATTCTTTGAAAAATGGATGTTGATGTTAATTATGTTTTGAAGTTAGATGTGCTTGAAACGAGGTGAAAAGATGTTCCAAATAGTTACAAAACCACATTATTGGTGAACAGATTTTGGAAATATTGGAGAATCTAAAGGATAGGAGGGAGGTTAAAGTTAATTGTTTCATCAAACTTTTTGGGGTTTCATGTTCAGTGAGATTCCAAAGAGTCTCCAAAATCTACAATCTAAGTAAGAATAACGTATAACTGTTCACATAATCACTAATGCTCGTGTATTGCAGACTTGAAAAGGACGTGAGGATAAATTATTTCTGGTTGCGGTGTATTAGGCTCCTTTGTGTAAGGCACCCAACAAATTTTATAAAAAACTAATTTCTACTTTCCTGATGATCAATTTTCCTTTGAAATTAGTATTGATTGATCTATAATTTAGAATGATGTATACCGAGTTATGAGCATTGATGAAGTGTTTGTTGTGCAGACTACCTTGTTTTCAATACATTGTGCTGGTTGCTTCTTCTATCTCATTGCATCACGTTATAAAAATCACAGCCAAACATGGATAGGTGCTAGCTCTAATATGAATAAAAACAGTCTGTGGAATCGTTACATAACTTCCATTTACTGGTCAATCACTACTCTAACGAGTGTTGGTTATGGAGACCTGCACCCTGAGAATACAGAGGAGATGATGTTTGATATTCTTTACATGACGTTGAATTT
The DNA here is from genome assembly GCA_034641835.2 of Pinus albicaulis. Taxonomy (NCBI): domain Eukaryota; kingdom Viridiplantae; phylum Streptophyta; class Pinopsida; order Pinales; family Pinaceae; genus Pinus; species Pinus albicaulis. The sequence goes on along the minus strand of CM076573.1, from coordinate 517,698,054 downwards.
GGGTCTCACTGCTTACTTGATTGGAAACATGACAGATCTCCTAGTCGAAGAGTCAAGCCAGACCAGAAGATTTGTAAGAGCCATGTTTGTTGTATATATATTTAGTATTTACCAGTAACTTTTAGAACAATCTAAGTGCTATTCTAATTCCTCATGTCTTTTTCTGGTTATAATCAATGCAGAGAAACATGACAGCAACAGCTTCAAACTTTTCCACTAGAAACCAGCTTCCATATGCATTGCAAAATCAAATCACAAATTATTTGTCTCTAAAATGCAGAACTGAAAGATTGCAACAGAGATGCATCTACAACTCCCTTCCAAATGGCATTCGTTTGAAGGTTCTTCAGTATTTATTTCTCCCTGTACTTGATAAAGTTTATTTATTCCAAGGAGTTTCATACAGCTTCTTGCTACAGTTGGTAAGTTTGGCATTAATTTTCCAAAAAACCACTTTCTTTGCATGCATGGAAGTAATCCTTATGCTTTGATCTACTTGATCTAGGTATCAAAAATTCAAGCTGGGTATTTCCCTGGTGGGCAAGACATTCTCTTGCAAGACGAAGCACCCACAGACCTCTATATTGTTGTCTCGGGAGCAGTGGTATCATAATAGCTTATAAAACTTTAGAACCACTTTGCCTCTTAAAGTATAGCCTAAATAAGTAATTCTCATTACCTCTAATTTCATTTGACAGGAATTAGCCTTTTACAAAGAAGGTTTTAGTCAGGTATAGAAATGCCATCCTATGTTCCTAAGAAAAATATTGTATAGCATTTAATCATTTTCCAAGCAACAACTTCCTACATTCTTTCATTTCAATACAGGTTATAATTTGAATACAATCTTGTAAGAAACTAAGCTTTCTCATTGCTTTTGAGTTTCAGAGGCTTGAAAAAGAACAAAAAGGGGACATTTTTGGAGAATTCGAGGTATTGTATAATAAGCCACATAGGTTTAAGGCAACAACAAAGAAGCTCTCACAACTTGTATGGCTTAGCAGAAACTCATTGATGGAAGCTTTGAAATCAAATGTTGAAGATCGTCGAATAGTTATGACTAATCTTTCACAGGTGGGTAACAAACAGTCGTCATACATTTGAGAGTGTAGGTTTTTAAATTTAAACTCATATCAATATTGTTGTTTCTGGAAAAACTCTGGAATGCTAATAAAACATCTCTTTTTAAAAAAAAGGACATTTTAAGAACATAGAAACATAAGACATTTTATGAATAAGTGTAGAGTCCAATAGAAGCATACTAGGATATTTTATGAACATTGTAGTTTTAAAGTAACTATATTCATAAGTCATCATACATATTATAGTTTCTCCCAAGTGTATGTATACACATTCTGATTATATATTCTGAATTACTTCAATGCAGGAGAAGTCGAGATTGTGGAAGGATTTGCAAGAAATTGATCACAATTTCGTCGATGGCGCTATCATGGATGCAACTGTATCTCTTCCTTATGTTGTCTTCCATGGAAACGAGAAACTAGTGGATGAGTTACTTGAAGCGGGAAGGGATCCAAATGAACAAGATTATAATGGTCAAACTGCACTGGTATAAATTCTATATACATCATATTTTTCCCTCTAATTTAAAATTAAAAAAAATATATATATATACAATTAGATTGAGTTTTGGTTAGAATGAGTTTAGGTTAAGTTGTTTAGGATTTTTTTTTAATTGAAATTATATCCTCTCTTAGTTTTAGTTTGAGGGTTTTAGTTTGAGGATGAGAATGGATTTTTTTGAATTGAAATTATATCCTTTCTTAGTTTTAGTTTGAGGATGAGAGTGAGAGTGAAAAACAATACAACAATATTTATGTTAGAGAATTGAACTTAAGATTCATATCAGAGAATTGAATTTAAGTGAGGAGATAACAATCATTTTAGTAAACAATCCAAAACAATCCTAATTGATTAGGTTAAAGTTCTTTCAATTTTTATTTTTTTTGGTAAGTTAGGCTAAACCTGGCTGAGATAGTAAGCTGTGCAAACCAGCCCTTAGATAGCATCATACAGTCTAAAATTACAAAGTGTGCAGTGACACCTGAAAAAGCAAAATATCTATAACAGAAAACAAATAAGAGCAGAGCAGCAGTCAAGGTGTTCTTTCATCATCCTCGGATTCAGGGTCCTCCTCCTCGATATGCCATCAGTACTCCTGGTTGTAGGCAAGGGCTGGGGCTTTGTGGCTGCTGGGCAGAGTATGGGTGCTACTCAGCATCAAGTACAAGCTTCCAGACCCCCTCTGAGTCCATGATCCACACATCAGTGTCCTCCCCCAGGAACGCGCATCCACACCCCCTCCTGCCTCAATTTGTAAGATATTTGTTCACTGATAAAATACACCAAAAATGGTAAGAGGTTCCATTAAACCTAATAACCCCTTTGGAACAGTTTTTATTCCCTTTGAAACAGTTTTTATCCCACGGTTTCATATTTCGACTTTATCCGTCACTGAAATGTTTTGAAGTTTAACAAAATGTACAAACTCAGATAATTAAATGAATTTCCATACATGAATGAAATTTTAAATGTATGTTAAAGATTTTATGGAATGCCCTAGCATACTATCATTTATTTATTTTTTTAGATTTAAAGGAATGGGTAACTGATCAGAACTAATATGGATGCTATAAATTATTATAAACAGCACATTGCAGCTGCCAAGGGCCATACAAGGTGTGTAGAGACATTATTGCAGCATGGAGCGAACGTGAACATTAGAGGTAATTACTAGTTGCAATAAGACAAATAATTGTATCAAGCCAGTTTCCAAAAATAGAAAGAAAGAATTGCAGCAAGCCAAGTTTATTTCAATTTTCAAGATTGATTACTGCAATTCCTAATGATAACAACTTTCTGAATTATAAATTGGCAGACTTAGATGGACGTGTTCCGTTGTGGGAAGCGATAGTCGGAAGGAACGATGGAATTTCTAAACTGTTATGGAATAAAGGAGCCCGTTTGAGCAATGGAGATGAGGGGGAATTTCTGTGCATGGCTATACAACGATCTAATATTGAATTATTGTATGCTTTGTTAAACTATGGCGCAGATATAAATGCACATAACAAATGTGGTGTAACTGCTCTGCACGTAGCTATTTTAGAAAATCGATTAGAAGTTGTGGAATTCCTGCTGCGGAAAGGAGCAGATTTAGATAAAGGTGTGGGAAGAGGATTTTCACTTCCATTGCCCATACAAAAATACTTCTAGCGAAGCAGTTAACTAGTAGGGGATACATGAAGCTTATATCCTCATTACTTCTAACGGAGCAGTTAACTAGCATACGTGCAGTGGTAGATGCATGCAGCTTAGCAGATTATAACCTCATAGGCAAAGGCTAGAGTAGCATTCAATAAAAGAATGTCAATAATCAGATATTACTACTAAATATTGTAATTTGTCAAATTTAAAGAGGCCCAAAAAAATATAAGTACATTTACATGGTTATTTTAAAATAATAATTAAAGATAACTAGCAATTGCACCATATGTTGCAAAGGAAACGCAGTAAGGAGGCAAAGGAAACGCAGTAAGGAGGCGACAACATATGAAAGACTAATAGATAAAAAATGATGTTTTTTTCATTTTTTTAATTCAAACTTACTACAACATAGGAAAGAGTAGAAAATCAAAATTAATGTTTTTTTCATTCTTTTAATTCGAAATTTGATCTTGAGCATGCAAAGCTCACAACACAAATGTAATTCTATGTTTCACAAGGTACCTTTCAACCTATGTGACGATATGTGAGAGGGATATCATTATCAAAATTCCTCTGAGTAAAATTCAAAGAAATTGAATGCATAGATATATATTTTGCAGCAAAAGCATTGTCCTTAAATTTTCCCACAAATCCCCTTATAAAAAGAAAAAATTAGTATTAAATATAGGATGGACCTCCAACATGATAAATAAGAAAACATAAAGACAACCCTTAAAATTGACCACCTTAAGGTCAATGAATAAAAATAATAATAACTACTATATTCCATTTGAATCAACACATAGACTAGGCAGGTAGACTAACTACATGCTTGGGATTATCATTCCATGCAATAGTCAAACAAGATGCATGAATTGAACATCCATACATCCACATACTTTCAACTAAAAAATATTTGAGTCATCCTATCCACAATAATACCTATAGCATTGGGCAACATTCAACAACAAACATGCACATAGAGCACTACGAAGATAGACATAAGCAAGAGGATTTCTATGAGAAGGAAAGAGTGATTAAAATCAAATTAGTAATGCATTGAAAAAATTTGTTATGCATATGCATGCTTGATTTGAAGAAAAATCCTAGACATAAATGCAATGTATATAGGATATTTTACCTTTCAAATTAATAAGGGGAAAAACATGGAAGATAAGAAGGTTGAAATGCATATGATAATATTTGATCAGCTTTGCTAATGCATCCTAAGAAACGAAATCTGATTTCTTTTAGATGTAATAGAAGAAAGACCATTAATCACTCTGGCCATTTAGAAAGTGGCATAAATAGTGGCAGGAGTAATGATAATTGTTTCTTGTTACGTAATCTTGTCATTTCCATTGCTTATTTCAAACCACCTTTGATGCTTTTATAAGCATAACAAAAGCACCCAAGTTGGATGTTTTAGTTGTTAATAGAACAACAATAGTAAGAGTTGCTTTCATAATCATGAATGCAGTTTAAGCTCTCTTTGAGGCTTGCTAACAAGAAGGACTTGGGCAAGAATTTCATAATATTGCTACCATGCAATGGAAGAGATATGAAAAGTTAGCATAGGTAGGAATCTAATTCAAGAGATAAAACGCTAGCATAGGTAGGAATCAAATTCCCATATACTCTTAACCAAAAAACGACATGCATTTCCAAACCTTCTAGACACAATCAACTCGAAACAACTTGATGCACACTCATGTGAACCTATTCTGGCTATTACTCTTTCTTTTTAGTAAAGTTAAGAAGAGGGGCCATTTCTTTTGAAGAATGTAAGGGGTGTCTATTGGGTGGCTAACAATATTAGATTTTAATATGAAAATTCACGGACTCTAGCATTGGCATGTGACCCAGAAAAAATTATATCCAAGCTTGACACAATCTACACTCTTCCTAAAATCATAGGTTGTTAAAATCTCACACATCACTCAACATCGTAAACTAGACAAATGAGTAAAAAAGATAAGATACAACCAAGATGATCCCCACATATTTGACTTAAACACATCCAACTCAAAAAGAAAAAGAATAAGAATGATATATATATATATGCATCAAACCTTGGATTCCTAGACCATCCTAAACTATATCCAGATAAACAAATCAAGAAAAGGAAAGAGTAATAGCCAGAATTTTCCATTACACCCAAATAGCCCCATACTGGATATACGTGTGAAGAATAAGACCGAAAATAAAAGCAATAAAATTGTGGGAAAGGAATGAGCAATATCCATTTATAAAATAAATATCATACTTCTCCAACATGCACGATGATAGTGCCCATTCCACTTGTTAGTGTCTCGTGACTTAACCTTGATTACTGAAAAGTCATGGGAATGATGTGAAATTATTCCTCTTATCAAAGTTTTGAAGCTACTCCTAACCACTTTGACAACTATTAAATTTTGTGTGAATGAGGCAAGAGTGAGGAAAGAGTAAATTATAGGCTCATTCCATCAACAAGTATCATTATCAAATTTATTTCTTTCTCTATCTCTATCATATGTTTTTATCTTCTTTTCATATATATCTAGAATTTATATATATATATATATATATATATATATATATATATATATATATATTTATTGATAATATATTAATATATATTATAATATAATGAATATAATATTGTATTAATCTAAAATTATTTAATTTAATAATATTAATATTATAATATATTAATATGAATATTAGATTTAACAATAACAATAATAATAATAATTTAATATTAATGTTAGAGTTAATAATGTTTTTTTGCATGGTATTAATAATAATTTGGTCCATGGTATTTCGGTCATTGACTTCATATATAATTAGATGTTGATTTCTAATCCTATTTGATATATTTTTATTTATTTATCTTGCCTCTTTATACTTCTTTTATATTTATTTATTTATCATACCTCTTTTATAAATATGGTATTTGGCTCATGATATTTGTCCCATGATATTAATAATAATTTGTACCATGATATTTGGTCCATAGGATTTCCATAAATAAAACCTCTTTTTTGACTTTTTGTAAATATAGATGTTTATGTAGTAAATATATATATATATATATATATATATATATTATTTATTTACCATACCTCTAGTTTATTTTTACCTTTATTTATTTACCATATCTTTTCTTGAGTATTGGTAAAGCTATTCATATTTTATATTTATATTGTTTAAATTTATTTTATATTTTAAATTGTTTATTTACATGGTTATATAAATTATTGTTTAAGTGGACATTATTTTGATTTTATTGTTTTAATTTTCTTTATTTTTATTTTTTATTTTAGCTTCCGACATAGTTACACATCAGGGTCATACTGGGTTGTAGAATGCGCCCCTTGACGCAATAACATCATCATTCATATAATAAATCAATACCATAGAAATGTTTGAAAATTTTAAATTTTTTAATAATGATAAATATATTTTAGCCATTAAAGAAAAAATTAAACAACATAAAGGACAGTTTGGAATTTTTTTTTAAATCATTTTAAATGACATTTTTTTTTCACAAGAGAAAAAACGTTGTTTTGTTTATATTATGTTGAGAAAAACAGTCCATAAGCCATTACATTCACATCTGAAGATAGAAACCCAATTTTCCATCCAGGAGAAAAGGGTGACCCATGTCAAACAAAAGATAATATCCCAAAACACATACAGGGATTTGGTAAAAGCCCACAGATGAACCAAATGACATAATTTTTACTGAGAAGCATCCAAAAAAAGCCCAGGCATCTACTAGATAGATAAGTAGCCCCAAGTAGAAAAGAAAAGCATACTATAGAGATCCGACAAACATTGACTTCCATGATCCTAGAGAGCCCAAAATCTCTAAACCAAAACACTAATCAAGTGAGCTAGTGATCCATCCAAAAGAAAAAAGTATTGACCGTCATACCAAAATAGTATATCAGCATCATGACCATCCTGTAGAATCTATGTAGGCAATATGATACCTATCATACATAAGTAAGTGGCACCATTACCTGGAGCAGGTAATGTGCTCCAATACCAGTATACACCACTCACAGAAAGCATCCAAGATGGATAAATCAGCATAAACCCAGGATCAAAAGAGTGGTCTGGCTCGCATGATCTCGATAAAAAAAGACCATCCACAGAGATCATAAACACGTTTAAATGTTCAAATACACATGATCCGAAATTGATAACCCCCTGTTGCATCCTTGATGAATAATCAGGCTCGTTTGTTTTTCAATATATTGTCCCACAACAGCATCAATACCAGGTTCAATTTGGCACTCATACACGCTAGTTCCCAGAATACAATACCTACTGCAGATATCACCCAACTACTGATCTGAAAGAAAAAAGGTTCAGGTGTCCTTGATACACATTGTATATGGCCAAAAGCACCTAACACATGAACCAGAGAGAGGTAATATACAGCAACCCAAAAGGTATGATCCTACAACGTGAAACTGAAAGAGGCCCTATCCCTGAAATCCCTGTAATGGATAACTGTTATGTGACCAAAAACTTGTTCCAACCCCAATTTTGATAGCTCATCCACCCTCCTGTTTAAATCCCTGTATATATGATGGAGGGAAGCTCTCTGAAATGTTGATAGAATATGGTGAATGCGTTCAGCCCATCCACTGAGATTTGTACATTTGAGAGATGCCCGACCCAAGATGCCCTCAATAACAATCTGGGAATCCCCATATATATCAATGTTAGGAATCATCAAATGATGGGCCACTATGAGCCCGCTCCATAGAGCCATTATCTCTACCTTATTGTTTGTTCCTGGGCCCGCATTCCAGATGATATGGTAGCACTCCCCGCCCTCCATTTTAAGCCAAGCACCGCATCCGCAGACTCCTTCCTGTTGTGCTCCATCGAAAAATAGGGTCGGAATATGGATATAGTGAGGTCTAATTCTGATGGACAGATTTTTAACTACCTTATCCAAAACAGGATTAATATGGAGCCATTCCAGAATTCGCGTGTATGTCCTAGAGATATCCAACAGCCCCTCATTGAACAACATGTTGTTCCTAGTGCACCAAATCTCCCAACATACATAGTAGGGAAGAGCCTTATTCCCATCACCCTTTGTAGCCCAATAATCATATGCATGGTTCTGCGACAGCGGTCTCCAAGATGGGGAGCCAGCCCTGTGAGAGAACATTTCCCAAAGTCCTAATGCCACCTTGCAATCAAAGAAAATATGAGTGACTGTTTCCAGTGCCTTTTTGCACATTGTGCATCGTCCCGGTCCATGCTTCCCTCTTTTTTGTAGATTATCCCACGTGAGAATCTTACCTTTTCTGAGTAGCCAATTGAATAGTGTAATCTTGTGAGGGATCTTCCATTTCCATGCCTTTGAGAAACTAAGAATGTTAGTAGCAGTGTGGGTATCAGCCTTTATGTGTAGATATAGATCCTTGACACAGATGTTTGTGCCCTTGTATGTCCCTCCCCATATAATCTGGTTGCCCATTTGATAAAAAAAGAATCCAGTAGCCTGAAAAGAACTTATGAGAGTCTGCCAATTGTCCCTGTCCTCAATCTGCAAACGAAGTGCATCAAAAGTCATCCATACAGGTGCACCTAGTTCCCATTATGTTATGAAGTCAGATAAGTATATGTAACCTCTGTGTGTCAATCTGTGGAGGAAATGCGGATCAATATAATATGTAGACATAATGCCCAAAATGTTGCTGCATGGGATGGGGATCCTCCTCCCATTTCCAAACTTCCATACAACTCTGTTTGTAATAATGTCACGGCATTTTGATATGCTCCTCCTATCATTAAGGCCCCATTATGAGAGATAATAGGGCCCTGTATATAAAACTACAGTGATCTACCACCCAAATATTTGTCCACCATGATGTTTGACCATATGTCGCTACCCGTCAGTGCCCTCCACAGTGATTTAGTCAATAGGGCGAATGTGAAGGTCCGCAGGTCGAGCAGGTCCCATCCCCCCATCACCTTAGGATTGGATACCTCCGACAGTTTACAGAGGTGGTATTTTTTGTGAGATCCCACTCCGGACCATAAAAAGTGAGACACAACAACATTTATCTTCATGCAGATGTGCGCTGGAAGAAGATACAGGTGACCCCAGTAAACTGTGAGCTGAGACAGAACAGCTTGGATGAGAATGAATCTACTGCCCAAAGTAAGCCAACAGTTATTCCACTTTGATATTTTGCCCTTGTATTTTTCAATAATCCATTCCCAATCTTTGTTCACATATGCATAGGGCTTTAAACGAAATCCCAAGTAGGTTATACCTTCTGTTGTTTTGGCAGCACACACCCCCAGGATCTCAGCAATATGTTGCACTTCCGCCTCCTCCTCATGATCATATAGCAACATAGACTTAAATTTATTGATGATTAACCCCGTAGCAGAGCCAAATCTGTCTAACATCTTGTGAAGGAAAACCCAGTTTTTGCGAAGGATACCCCCAAATACCAATAAATCATCAACGAAAAGAGAGTGGGTAATCCTAATCTGTGGACAAACTAGCATACCTGTGAAGAGGCCCTCCTGAGCAGCATTTTTTATCACACGGCTGAAACCATCCGTGACAAGGAGGAAAATGAGCAGAGACAGTGCGCAGCCCTATCTCAGCCCACATTCAACGCTGAAAAAAGTAGAAGGAATGCCATTGATGATGACACTATAATGCACCGTACAAATACACGCCATGATCCATCTAATGGCGGGCAAGTGCAGACCAATTTTGTAGAGGGAAAGTCTAATGAAAGACCAGTCCACAGAATCATATGCTTTGTAGAGATCGACCTTATATATAATGCCTGCCTATTTCTGGTCATGCATAGTGTGCCTTTCCTCCTGTGCGATGGCCATAGCATCATGTATTGATCTGCCATAAAGGAAGCCATACTGTTCGTCTGAGATCCACCTGGAAAGGGTACTCTTTAACCTATTAGCAATCACCTTTGAGGATATCTTGTACAAGACATTGCAAAGTGCAATGGGGCAGTAGTCCGAGAAAGAGATAGGATCTGAAGACTTCGGAATGAGTGCAATAAAAGTGGCGCTTAAGTCACCCAGAATATGGCCCATTGTCCTGATCATCTCAATCAACTCTAGTAATTCATCCCCTATTAAATCAAATAAGCCAATATAGAATTCGACCAGCCATCCGTCCGGCCCGGGGCTTTTGTCCCTGGCAAAAGACTTTAGCACATCCTGTACCTCCTCCTTAGAAACGGGTTTCATGAACCCCTCTGTCGATTCCTGGTCAAACATCTCCGGGATGTGCTTTAATACCCACTGTTGGTTGTGGACAGATATCCCCTCATCTTTCTTATAAAACTCTCCAAAATGTACTACTGCAGCCCTCCTGATCCCGTCTTCATCAGAAATAATGGATCCCTCATTATTGCAGATGTTCCATATGGCGTTTTTTTCCCTCCTGCCAGATGCACACGCATGAAAATACTTTGTATTAAGATCGCCTTCTTTGAGCCACTGCTTTCTACTTTTTAATTTCCATGTGATCTCTTTAATCTTGAGGAGCTCAATATTCTGGTCTTCCAGTACTTTTAAGTGTTCATAAAAATCCACATCTGGAGGGTGGGTAGTGATATTATCATAAGCTTGGGCTATGAGTTCCGAGATCTTAGCCATTTCTTTTCTCTGTGCACACTTTTTATCATGCTCCCATCTTTTTACAATTTTTTCAGCTCCCTCAACTTCTTAGCCAGCCCAACAATGTGGGTGGTCGCATCCCCAGCATCCTTCCAAAAAGTGTTTACCAGCATAATAAAATCAGGGTCCATGAGCCACACCCTGTTAAATTTAAAAGGGGCTCCCTTTTTGATGGATTCATGTCGCCATGTTAAGCATATGGCCATGTGGTCCGAGAGAAAGGACTGTTGGACCGAAAGGTGCATGTGGCCCAAGATTTTTATCATTCTGGTGCTAACCATAGCACGATCCATCACCTTAGCGATGTATTCATCACCACACCTATGGTTTGACCAAGTAGGTACAGCAGGATGAGCTTTAATGTTAACCAGGTCGCGGCTATGCAGGATGTGTGATACCCTTCCAGCAACCCTGTCAAGTCTTGCTTTGCTGCCCCACGACTCATCCATAGAGAGGGCAACATTGTAATCCCATATCAGCATGAGGCATTTTATATCCAGCACGCCACTCTTATCCATTTTGGACCAAAATTCTGACTTCAAGCTGCAGGGTGCATATAGGTTTATTATGGCCACCTGCTCACTAATCCCCTTGCAAAATCCATATAGAAAGATGCCACCAAATAATTTGAAGGCCATGAATCTGAAAATATGCTCATCCCAGCCTACTGCTAGACCTCCTGATCTTCCCACTGAGTCAACCCCAGCATCCTTCCACCCAGGACAGATCTCGATGATAGCATCCACTGCAGTTTTCCGGAGAGAAAGAGTTTCCTAAAGAAAAATGATCGATGGCCAAAGATTCATAACCAAATCCCTGAGGCGGTTAGTTTTGGAGGGGTCGCCAATCCCTCTAATATTGAGGGACAGTATGGAGGTCATGTCTCACTCCTAATTGGGCATTTTGCTCTAAGGGCCCAATCCGTCTCTGAGTGCATGACAGGAATTTCCTTAAGGTTCAATATCTCACCCCTGAAATTTTCTTTCATCTTCTTTTTCCCTCTAAAGTGCCTGGATCCCGATTTTGTGGTCTTGCGAACAGTAATGTTTGCAGCTGACCTTGGCGAGATAGTAGGGGAAATGTTAATGGTATTCTTGTCATAGACAGTCAAAACCACAAAGTCCAGGTCAGGGTTCTTCAAAAGACCATCCAGGTCTGTCCCAATTGTGTTTTTGGGGGATTCGAATGCCTGGTCAGTAGCAAAAGAACAATCATTGTATGGGGAGGCCCACATTAAAATTTATCCGTAGATCTCTCGTTTAATCTCCATCCTACGATCAACGTACCCCTTAAATAACGACTATCGATTATTTCGGCCATTGAACATAGTCACGTGTTGTTTTTCACTAGGCTCCAAAATAGAAAACCAGGTGAATTTCGATACCCTAAACCATTTATTTTCCCCAGAGCACAGTGTATGTGAGAACGTCATATGTATATGTTTGTTGGATATTTCATGGAAACTATGGCTGATCGTACACCTCATATTTCATCTTTCATTAGTTTAAATAAATCTTACAAATTAGTTTTGAAAATAATGGAAATTTAGGTAACAATATGATAAAATTTGCAGAAATTTTACAACATCAAAATTTCTATTAAGGTAATTAAACTTTGAGATTTTTGTTGCCCTAAAAGTTCTTTATGGTACTGAATCTATTTCTAATATAAATTATAGTTGTTAAACTTCAGGATTTTGGTTATCCTCGCAATTTTGAATCCATTTCCAAGATAAAAAAAACTATTCAAACAATTTATTAATCTAATATTCTGTTTTTTTGGAAAAAAAAAATGCCACCATCCAAACTATTCTATGGTGTCCAATGACGCCATTCTTCCTCCTCCCAGTGCTGGTTCGGGGAAGAACAAACCTTCGTCGTCCTATTAGAAAATCCACGAACAAATACGGCAACAGATGGAGAATGGTTTTGATGAAACCTCGTGGAAATGCGGGTATCATTCTTGTATCTGGCATCGAATTATGTCTTCTCCTTCATTGTCATTCCTTCTTAAACCCAACTTCACTGTTGTTATTTCACCCCTTCAATTATTGAGTGTATGGAAAGTAACAAAAGAGAGTGATAAATGAGTGTGTAGGCATTTTGAATTCACCCCTTCAATTATTGAGTGTATAGAAAGTTACAAAAGAGAGCGATGGATGAGTGTGTAAGCAATGATGACATCGAGCAACCAATAGAATTGACAGAAATATATTGCATTCCAACTTGTGTGTTCCACGCATCCAAAGCATGCAATACTTTAGAAACATCTACTAAGAAATCATTTTGAGGCATTAACATAGTTTCTAAAATTCCTTGATTGAAATTGTTGTGTGTTATGCATGATGCAGGGATTCTGGGTTAAATCAGATCCTTGCATATAAAACAATGAACATTTCCTTTTTCTCTTAAATACTTAAGAAATCTCATTAAAACTCCATTTGCTTCAACTTAAAATATGCATAACTGAAAGAGAGCTTCTACAAAAAAAAATTACAGATATATAATAACATAAGAAATCTTCGGCCAAATATTACAATGGAGAGCCTCTCCCAGCTCTTGGCCCTTTACAAAAGCTCTCAAATCATTCTCACACTCTCTGTATTCCTCACTTCTCCACCTTTTACGTATTCATACAACCCTCCTATTTATACAAAAATATGAATTTATTCCATTCCATAAAATCCTCCACAAAAATCTCAACTAAGATCTAAATTAGATTTATTCTAGTTTTGGGCTCAACAAAGTCCCGTCTATGGAATTCCTACTCCTTAGATTATCTACCTAATCCATTCCACTCATTATTAAAAGAATATATACAATAATCCTCACCTTTACATTTTTCTCTCTTTTATTAAAAAGAGAAAAATAATTAAAAAAACCTAACTCCCTATTTCATACAAATGAATAATGAAAATTGAGCTTGATGCTCCTGAATCAGACTCCCAAGGTTGAAATTAACCATGATCACATGATCATGTGTTTCGGATCTTTGTCTTCCTAGATCCCATATCTTGTGTTGCAATTCTCCATTTTTTGTTGCTTTTGTTTGTTGTTTTTCTCTAGGTCTCCACACTTTATGTTGCATTGCCCCACTGGCTATGCTTTCACAGTCTCATGTTGTCTTACTCTTGTTGCGTCTTCTTTGTTTTACTGCCGCTGTCCGCTTCTAGGATACTTTCATCATTATCCTCCTTATCAGTTCAATTTCTATGTTCAATAGATATTCTCCAGCATATGCAATAAAACCTGTACTCACAAAACAATTATTAAAATAAAAAACATAAGGCCTAAGTGCCTCTTTCTCCTCTGGCAACAGTTCAGTATGCTACTCTGAAATTTACTCTTTCATCAACACATCAGTATGATGATTTAAATCCTCCATGAGACTGTCAGCTAGTCCCTCCTCCATATCATCTGTTTCAAGAATGTCTCCCTATTTTGGTTCAAAATAATGAACTTCCTTGATTTGAAGAATCATTCCTACATCCTTATCCTCTGTTTCTTGATTATTATTCAGGACAATTTCTTCATCTTTCTCTTTTAGCAACTCACCCTGAGTATAGATCCTCTGCTTTTCCAACTTCCTTCTTTTAAGATCTAACTTTCTATATAACTCAACAATCTCAATTGGGGTAGAAATTGGAAACTTTACATAGCTTTCCATACCTTCACTTGTTGTTGACCAATCATCAGATGGCCCTTCTTCCTCTGCTTCAATATTCTGCTGAATATTTCCATGAGACCCCTTTGTCCTCATTTCTTTCTGAGATTTTGCTATCTCAGCATCATTCTAAACAAATTCCATATTCAACTTCTCCTCCTTAACAAAATTCAAAGTTTTTTCAACATCATGTGATGTACCTGCAATCACACACAAATCATTAGTCTTAAAAACATAAGACCTTGTGGTCCCACTTGATGTTTGAGTGATCATATTCCCTTGCTGCTCTGAATCCTTCATTTGATTCAGTTCTTCTGTAGAATTTTCTTCCGTCACATCATTACTTTCAAAAAGTAATGGAACATATTCTGGCTTACATATCAAATCTCCCTTTAAACTGAGTAACTCTTCCTTCAATTGAACATTCATTCTATGCTCCCACTTCACTTGCAATCTCTGCCATTTGACTTTCCTCTTCATACTCCATCCATATCTCTAGTCTACTTTACTTCTCTGTAACATTTCCATCAACAACTCAAGACAGAAATTTATCTCAACTCTCTCTCTATCAATCTTCTCTTGACTCATTCTCATGCCATTTGACTTTACATCTTCTTTCTCCTTTCTTCAGTTATGGTCTTCTTTAGAACCTCTACAATGACCTTTAGTAGTCATATTTGCCTCTATCTTCATGAGTTCCTCACTCACCCACCATGAGCTATACTTAAAGCCTATGTAACAGCAATTCCTCCCTGCTGCCACTTACCTAACCAATCCCCTCTCTAAACTTAGTCTTTTGGAAAGCACTGGTTCTTTGTTCCCTGGAACCTCTTGAGCATCCTCTATGCTCCTCCTAGGCTTCAACTCATCTGCACTTTTTTAAGAACACAACTGTTCTTTTTATCCAATCTCTATTGGAATTCTTGAAGGTTCTGCTCCACACTTTGCTTTCATTCATAAACTATTACTAGTCTCTTTCATTAGTACCATTTAAAACTATGATCTTCTTTTGCTGAGATCTTTAACTGTCTACAGCCTGTATTTTGCAAATATCATCTTCAAACCAAAGTTAAAATAAAACATATCAGCGCACCTTCAAGATCTTTGTGTGATCTTGTTCCATCTCGCACCTGTACTTTCATGCACCATACAACTCCACATTATAAATGGTACATCAACTTACATCTCTTAACTTATGTACAGATAATAAGCTATTCATGTTTTCAATTTCTTCGATGAATAATGTACAACTCGTACATTGTGTCCATCCTGAATGCCACCACATGATGGTAAAATAAAGATTCTACAACATCAAGAAATTGTGTCTTATAATCTCAAAACACAAACCAAAAGAATTCTCCCACTGCCAACTACAAGCTTTGGTCCAAAAATGACTTAACCAAAACTGTGAGAACCCACATTATGCATAACAAACCTACTCACATAAAAATGCATGTTTCTCTTTATATCACCCAGGATTTGTGCATTCTCCCTTTCCATTCATTTAAGCGAAACTTAAATTTCTTTAAAACTATTGTGCTGATAAAACCTTATACCTCCGCATTTGCAACATTTTCACTTTAATGTTGAACCACATGTTGACATATCATTTCCGCAAAATTGCTTGTCTATAAATTTGATTTTGGTTAAGAAAACCCAAAAATTTCAACATAGGATATGTTCACCCATAATTTTACTTAAAATATCTTTCCAATTTTCTACACCCTTCTAATTTTTCCGAGTGAATCCACTCTCAACTCATTGACTAGTCTCTTCACAAGAAAGATCTCCAAATGTACTTCCAACATTTATGTCCATGCGAATTGTAAATTTGCAATTTCAGTTTTACTGCTCCATAGTACGAACACCGGCTCGAGAGGGATGCCTCTCAATTCTATCTACTTGTCCACAATGTTGCAGGCTCCCACAATGATGCAGATCTACAACAGTTCCTTTGCACAAAATTGTTCTCTTTTGTTAAGGCCCAGGCTTGTCAACATACAACATGAAGTTGATTAATTTGTCAAATTAGCATGCAATTCCATTATAAACATTTCCTTACGCAAGAAAACTCCACTGCTATGTTCATTGGATCCACAAGGGATCGTTGTGATTATATGATACCATTAGCATTGCGTTTAAAACCATATCCTCATTTGGAAAATTGAAAGTTTCATATTATACAACGCAATCAACATTAATCCACCACCATTGACACCATTACCATTCAACACTTACGCAAACGCTTTACCAAGTCTGCGTTATAGTTTTGGGAACTGGTATGATACATTGCAACCAATGCAAGGTTGCTTCAACGTTGTGAAATTCGAACACGTTCCATGACTGGCACGTATACTTTAATATCACTGCAATGTATTTTAAACCTACGGCTACACCCTCGACTGTCCACGAAAGCGTCGAGCCACCTGTTGGTAGCCTCCGTGCTACGATGCTTAGTCACAGTGTTGCGTTACCACCGTTAGCAATACAAATTTAATCACGGTGCATCAAGCCACCGTTGCAACGCTCTCAGTCTCTCTTCTCCACGGACTCAAGCGGATTCCTCCTCTTTATTGCGTGGACACAGCTCCATAAAAAAATTCACTCCACCTTCAATTTCTCGATGCTACAACTCTGCTTGTGAGCTAGTAGACTGCTACACCATCCCATGCGATGTCCAGCTGCTGGAAGCACTACTACAGCTTTTCCAATCGATCACCTGCGTTCAATTTTTTCTCACAGTGCATGCATAAATTGCAAACTTAAACTTAAATTGTAATATATCAATCAACTCTCTCCCAAGCCCTCGCAGGAAATCATTTCCAGCTCTGATACCAAATGATGCAGGGATTCTGGGTTAAATCAGATCCTTGCATATAAATCAATGAACACTTCCTTATTTTCTTAAATACTTAAGAAACCTCATTAAAGATCCATTTTATTCACCTTAAAATATACATAACCGAAAGAGAGCTTCTACAAAAAACTTACAGATATATAATAACATAAGAAATCCTCGGCCGAATATTACAATGGAGAGCCTCTTCTGGCTCTTGGCCCTTTACAAAAGCTCTCAAATCATTCCCACACTCTCTGTATTCCTCACTTCTCCACCTTTTACATCCTCATACAACCCTCCTATTTATACAAAAATATGAATTTATTCCATTCCATAAAATCCTCCACACAAATTTCAATTAAGATCTAAATTAGATTTATTCTAGTTTTGGGCTCAACAAAGTCCCGTATATGGAATTCCTACTCCCTAGATTATCTAACTAATCCATTCCACTCATTATTAAAAGAATATATACAATAATCCTCACCTTTACATTTTTCTCTCCTAATTTATTAAAAAGAGAAAAATAATTAATAAAATAATTAAAAAAACCTCACCCCCTATTTCATACAAATGAATAATGAAAATTGAGCTTGATGCTCCTACATCAAGTACACGGTCAAGCTTTAGAACATATCACATATCGATCTTGTAGTTTTTTATTCTATGCAGATGAAGTATGATAATTATCTAAACATATGCTCCATTATCCTCTTCGTTGTTTCCATGAATAATGAATATTCCACTACTATATCACTTCACATGTTCATAATTAGTGGAAATCATAAACTAACACAATGATGTAAATGTTTGTTTCATTTAGCACCTTTTTTTCTTTTTCACTGATTAGATTATGTATAGGTAATGATTTATCTAGAAAATAATTGCATAAACTTATAAGAATTGAGGAAAAAAATTGAAAGAGAGAATGGATTTTGTATATTAATAGTGAGAAAATAATTAATACATAAAGCAATTAAGTTAAGGTTAACTGCATGCAAACACTAAAGCTAACTAAAGCTAAGTGTGTTTTATGCTATGTTAATGTGCATGTACATCACATGCAATAACTAAATCTAACTAATGTGCATGTATGCCAACACAAACTGTAACATCCCCAATGGTTTAACCAGTTGGACCAAATCATAAAAGTAGTAGACTAATAAATTAATTAATAAATAAAGTGGTATTGGCCCATGGTTTTTCCTTTTGGATTGTTTTGACCAAAGGTATTTTCCCACGGTTTCTTCCAAGAAGCCGACTATAAAAGGAGGAGGAGGATCGACAGCAACTCATGGAATTTAATCTTTTCTTCATTGATATTTTGAAAGCTTGGAGGAGTTTTCAAGTGAGGATTTTCAGGTAAGATCCTCAAGCTTCCTTCGGTGAGATTCGATCTCACCCTAGTAAGCAAACCCAACTTCGGTGGTTTCTATGATCACCCTAGTTGGTCACATTAATTCCATATTTGTTTTGAAAGGGGTTTTCGTCTATTTTTACTTTACACTTTATGAGCGTGGATCTGAGATCTGACCTGCCGGTTTTATTATAATTATTTGCATTTTCAGATTGGCAAAGGAAGGAAGAAAGCATAGATCTATTACAGCAAGATGTTGTAGGAACACCATAGCCCTAAGTCAAGCGTTATTAATTGGCATTATAATGTAATTGACCCATCTACGTTGTTGGTAAAACTGTATTACATGGGCTAAATTCCTTAATAAATGTTATTTGGTGGATTTCCTTTGGGCTTGTTTAAATATGGTGATTGGAACTTAATTATGTGTAATGGAGTATTATGTGTATATGTTAATTGAACCATCTACGTTGTTTGTCAAACTGTATTACATGGGCTACATTCCTTAATAAATGATATTTTGTGGATTTCCTTAGGGATTTTTTAAATATGGTGATTGGAACTTAATTATGTGTAATGGAGTATTATGTGTATATGTTATCACGAGGGTTTTTTATAATAAGCATATTACTTTTCTGTTATATTTTTACTATTATTATAGTAGTGGCATTATATATTTCTTAAAGGATATTACAGTGGTATCGGAGCTTCATCTTGGCCAGCTGTGGGATGCTAAGGAAGGAGAAACAAAAGGGTATTACTCTCAATTGGGAAGGAAAAAAGGTTAGGAGTCATGTGAAAAATGAAGGGGAAGAAAGACCAATGGGTGATCACGAAAATACCAAACTTGAAGATGCCTTAAAAAATATCGTTGACACTCAAAACGCTATCATGGAACTCCTTAAAGTATAGATCGAGTAACCTAATGTGCAAAGCAATAATGGGGAAGGAGGTTCCCATTTAGGTGGGGATGGTCCACCGCAGGAGTATATCAATGTTCATAGCAACGGTCCCTCACATGAACATGTCAACACTCGGAGCAACCCTTTTAGCCGACCAACCATGCCTCCTTTTTGAATGACTCCTCTAGGGAGCAAGACTGCCCTTCCCCAATTACAAAAACAGTTACCACATGGATGAAAGAGTATGACACATTGCCTCCCAACATGAAAGCAACCCTGAGCCTTAATGACTTTTACTACATGAGGAGCAAACAAAAAAGGAAGGAAACCACATATGAGGGCCATCAGTCAAACGTAGATTTGCAGAAGGCTGTGGGAAAGGTAACTCTTCCTTATTTTGATGGATCGTCGAAGTGTTCTACATGGTCATGGGTACAAAAATTGGATACATATTTCCAGCTCAATCCCATGCCCGAGAAGGATGCCATCAAATACGCCGCACTTCATCTTGATAGAGAAGCACATGAATGGTGGAAACATAGTATGACCACTCTGGCACATGCCAGCATCATCTCCTTGTTACACAGTATTTTGTCACAGTCCCTACAATCCCTCATCCCATACATTGGAGGACTATTCCTGATACCTGTGAATAGTAAAATGTCCTGAAACCACCTTCATGACATCCTCTTGCATAAGGACAAACATTCTCCTAAAGAAAGTTTCCTTTGAAAAACCCTAAAAACAGATGTTTTAGCCTTAGCACGACTAGCCAATTCATCCCTCGCACCAATGGGGGAAATCCACACTAGAGGGCACGCCAACTGGCGCTCTGTCCCTATGTTTCACTCACACCAAGCCTATTAAAGGATGTTTTTTAAAAATAAATGGCGGAAGTTTGATTCCAACAATCTCCTGGATGAATCATCAAAGGGAGTTGGGTGATTTGACTTCAGATCTCCATGTATAAGAAGTGGTTTTCCACCTATCATGGAACCTTCCTAAGAGATAGGGCCTATCCCATGATTATAGGGATCCCAACTCCCCTTCCTCCATCTATAAAAGCTTGCCTTCTCCATTAGCAAGCTAGCTGAACTTGTAGGAGGAAAACTATAGCTAGGCAACCATTGAAAGAAGAGCCAAGAAGAACCTCGTGAGAGAGAGATTTTTTGAAATTCCTGACAGGCTTTGTTGAGACATGCTCTGCTGCAAGCCCTGCCGAAGGAATATCATAGCGTCAAAGAATTTGGTTGTAATCTCCCTTTTTGTCATCATTAATATAAGTGACTCTGATTTTGGTTCCATTCATGTGTTTACTCTTTTATGAAATGCAATGAATTATATCATCTCTGACTGATATATAGTTACATGCTTTAGATGTTACGTTGTATGTCATTGTTTCTCTACGTGTGTATAGGTGTTCGGACGTGACGAATGGAAGAATCGTGATCTATCAGGCTAGGGATGAGGAGCACCGCTTCTTCATCAACAATAGCAGCGTGGGATTCGAGGTAGGTTTCTTATCGCCATATTTGTCTTTCTTGTAACTCAGAATCAGTGTCATTGCATGACTTGATTGTTGCTAGACCCAATCTGGGCTAGTGGGATCGCCTCTATCCGCAGAGGGGATTTACCTCCTCAACAAACTGGCGACTCCACTAGGGATCAGTGGGAGTTAGTCCTTCTTCCTTTGGGTTGCTTCTTAGCATTTGATTAATTTATTTGCTTTTCTGGTTTACCTTCCTTGGTCTTAAACCCCTGTTCAACACCAGAGGATCAAATCTGACCTCTGCTTTTCCGAAATTTTCATCTTTTCACAGTTGGCTTGATTGGCGCGGTTTCCACCCTGACAATCGCGCCCATTGGCGCAAGTTTCCAGTTCATCACCCACGCCATCCCCTCTCTAGGATGGATTACATCCAGAAAGTTGCGTCATTTCCTATAGGTGCTAGGGTTTTCCCTTGTTCAGGAGTTTTTTTGGTCAGTACTTTTGCTTCTGGGTTATTTTTAGATTTTGCTTAAAGTGGTGAGTCTGGTCTTGGTTGGGAGAAATTATTTGTTTTTTCATTTTCAGGCATTGGCACTTGTTTTCAGTTAGCAACCCATGCCAATTGGCCATTGGTGCTAGTTGTTAGTGAGCAAGTCGCGCTAGTTGGCACTAGTTTCACCCACAAACGTCGTGCCAATTTCAGGGTGTGTGAAAATTGAGATTTTTTCCCTAAATCCTTCACCAGTGTGTCTTTCCCTTTTGATCTTTTCTCTGTATGAGCATAGATTACATTGCTCATTATTTTGTTGGAACGTCTTCTTTCCATGATTACTTGATGTAAAACGGAATAAATGCCTTGTTTTGATCTCATGCTTTGGAAGTCCTCTTTGTGTCGACCTCATATGTCTTGTAGCCTTTTCAGGAATTTTGTTACAAAGTGTTTAAAACAACGATTGCATTCTTAGTGTTTGTTTGCATCCCTTTTGCATTCATCCTTTCATTAAGGAAATTTGCGTTCATTTAGTTTTCGTCTCATAGTTTTCTTTTCGTTAAAATGCATTAGATCACATTGCATTGAAAAGTATTTTTTGAGATCCATCATTGAACTTAGATTACATCGTTTAATGATTGAAAGCTAAAAATCGCATTGAGTGAATTAAGTAGAATCTCATTTCATCGAAAAATGCATTGAGTGCATTCTTATTCTTTCAAAAGAAAAAGGAAATTGTGCATAGATTACAATTGCATAGTTTTCAAAAAAGAGAATTTTGCATAGATTACATCGCATAATTCACATCGTTGAATGTTTTAGATTACTTTTGGATAGTGAAAGTCATCTAGTTTAGAGGAATATCGTTTGCAGTGTTGTTGTATGTTGCATCATTGTTAGAGATTCTTCCCTTAACTAGATAGAATTCATTGAATTGAAAGATTTCTTTCCTCATATAGCTGCATATAGGAGATTTTCAGATGACATGTGGTAGGGCCTTGAAATTGAAACGTAAATTGAAGATCAACTTTAAAATTTATTGAATTAACCTAAGGAAACATTGAAACATTAACGGAACATCTAGTAGTCTAAGGTAGAGACGTGTTCCGGCATCTTTAAGCCTAGCAGTTGTCGCTCGCCATCTGGCTACAGACAGCGCTAGTATGGACTTGTGCTCCCCATACCATCGAGTATATAAAGGGAGACCCCATTAGGTTGAAAATCCTTTATCTGTAGGAAGCCGAGTCTGCCACCTTTTACCCGTGATACACCGAACATAGCATTCGGGGAGATTACCTGCATGTACGTTAAGTCCTTGGTTGATTTCTCTTTCATTTTTACCAAGGTGTATATGGAAATTCACGGATATTTGGTACACCCATTTACCTAGATTACCAGAGAAATCACTTTGATCTTTAATGACTCTTTTAACTGAAAATATCATCGAGCTCTTGTCCTTTCAAGCTTGTGTCCAACCTGAAAGCGATAGAGTCACCTTTTGCTTGTTTCTCGACTCTTAAAATATGAAACAGCAGAGTCTGGTTTCAGTGTCTTAAAAATTAATCACCCACGAAATATTCTTCGTTAGAATTTTTGTCCTTAATCTTTTATTTCAAGGTCGTTTTCGATGGCAACTTTTCCGGAGTTTTTCAATAAAGGAGTCCCCTTTGAAGGGAGTCCTACTCCTTTTCCTTCTTTAGGAAATATTGGTGCTCCTTATATGGCCACACTATCCCTCCCTAGGTTAACTGTTGAGTTTCCTGTTTGGTTGTTTTCAACCTCTGTAGTCCCGAATATCCTGGCTACCGTACCATCCTCTCCTCTGCCTGAGCAATGCCATGTTGATTCGAAGGTGGACCTCTCCCCTTCTTCGACTATTTCTGCGTCCTCCTCTTCTACTTCGCCTGGTGAAAGTTTGGATTCTAGTACCGAGGTGGCTAAGAAGAAGAAGAAGAAGACAGAGAAGAAGAAGTCTGATAAGCAAGAGGCTAAAGATGCAGCTACTGCTTCTAAAACATCCGCTCTTGATAAACCCTCCAACCCTCTAAGAAAGTCAAATTCCCTTGCATGTTGTGCCAGGGAAACCATCTTCTTCGAGATTTCCTTGGTATTCCCAAGGTGCTCGAAGTATGTTCCAACGGTCATCCGCTGTTGCTTTTGGCTTCTGGGAGTCAAGTTGGGGGCACGTCTTCAGCTAGTGCTGGTAAAGCTCCTAAGAGTCAGGGTAAGCTCACCAATCCCTATAAGTTGTGTGAAGGGCATCATGCCATTCACCTTTGTCCATATATGGATGAAGCCAATAGAGTTTTGGATAGCTCGACTGTTTCTGCACCTTGCCTTCCGGCTAGTTATAAACAACTTTCTTTGAGTCCTTCATCAGTTGATTCGACGATCAGTCAAGAGTCATCCTTGCTTGATCCCGCTCCCCTGGAAATTCACCATCATGAATCCATCCCTAACCAACCATTGGTCATGGGATCAGTTGAGCTAGCCCCGTCTGCAGTGCACCAGGTCTTTTCCGTTGAGAGTGGATCTCACATCCCTTGTGTTCTTCTTGTTTCTTCAGATTCCTCAGACTTGGAGAAATATTCTCCCATCCCTATACCTTTGGAAGCTACTCCTTCGCCTCCCATGATGGAGGTCCTGGAGGATACTCTTTCTGCCTACATGATGGAGGTGATGGAGGATGCTCCTTCTTCTCCCATAACACCAAGGGAAGACCATCTCGGTTCGATGGTAGCCCCTCCAAGTAGTTTGGTCGCTTCCTTTGATTGGAGTCGATTCGCAAGCTATCGCCTTCCTTCTTATGTGCCCTTTGAGGTCACGGTATAGACCTTTGATCTGGTCGTACCCAGCACTAAAATAGATGAAGGCGCATCTATCAGTATTTTTTCTTCAACTACTTGGCAAGCTTTTGGTTCACCGCCACTTGTGCCTATTACGTAGAATCTGTTGGCGTTTAACAGAAGAGCTAGTTAACCGTTAGGGATCCTTCCGAAGTTTCCTATTACTTTGGGAGGGAAAACTGTCCATATGGATGTGATGGTTGTTCCTAGCCCCTTGGACTTTAATTTACTCCTGGGTCGTGATTATACTTATGCCATGGGAGTGCTTGTCTCCTCCTACTTTCGTGTGATATGTTTTCCGCACCAAGGTCAGATCGTGACCATCGATCAGCTTGCGTTCTTTGGTCCGAATATGGCAGCTAGTCCACCATCATCCCTACCGAATGTTTATCTGCCAATTGTGTCATCCTTGCTGCATATCATTTATGTGGCTACCTGTCCTGTGCCCGTATTCAGTGATAGTTTCGTTGTACATCATGTGCTGGGGGCATTGGGTCCAGACTTCCAAGATGTTTTCCTTCCATCGAACGGGAAACCCTTGGAAGCTATGACTTATTATTCATTATGATGAGGTCTATCAGAGCATGGTTCATCTGCTTGTGTCAAGCTCCTTAAAAAATGAAACAAGTTCGTCGGAGCAGAGTTCGTTTTCTTATGTCAACCTCCTTAAAAAATGAAACAAGGTTGTCAGAGCAGAGTTCGTTTTCTTGTGTCAAGCTCCTTAAAACATGAAACAAGGTTGTCAAAGCATGTTTTGTTTTCTTGTGTCAAGCTCCTTAAAAAATGAAACAAGTTTGTCAGAGCATGGTTCATCTGCTTGTGTCAAGCTCCTTAAACCATGAAACAAGGTGTCAGAGCAAGATTCGTTTTCTTGTGTCAAGCTCCTTAAAAAATGAAACAAGGTCGTCAGAGCAAGGTTCGTTTTCTTGTGTCAAGCTCCTTAAAAAATGAAACAAGGTCGTCGGAGTAGAGTTCATTTTCCTGTGTCAAGCTCCTTAAAAAATGAAATAAGCTCGTCAGATCATGGTTCATCTGCTTGTGTCAAGCTCCTTAAACCATGAAACAAGGTCTGTTAGAGCATGGTTCATCTGCTTGTGTCAAGCTCCCTAAAAATGAAACAAGTTTATTCCGAGGACGGTTCGTTTACTATGTCAACCTCGTTAAAAAATGAATTTAGATCTAAGGATATTTTTTTTAATGTGTCAACCTCGTTAAAACAATGAAACACTTTCTTGTTCAACTCGAGTCTTTGATAAGATCTCGTAAAATCCCAGTCGAGTCTTTCTCTTGATCTCGTAATTTGAACCTTCACTCCATCTTCCTTTCATATGGACTGAAGCTTGGGGGTCATGTACCTCGAATTGAGTCACCATGCTGGGGGCATGCTTACTTTTTCAAGCATAGTTTGTTTCTGTTTCAACCTTGTGTAAAAATGAAACCAGTTTCAAGCATAGTTTGTTTCCATTTCAAGCTTGTGCAAAAATGAAACCAGTTTCAAGCATAGTTTGTTTCCGTTTCAAGCTTGTGTAAAAATGAAACTGGTTTCAAGCATAGTTTATCTTTGTTTCAAGCTTGTGTAAAAATGAAACCATTCCCATTTTACCTCTCGTGATTGCCATTTTATCAGCCTGTTTTGCCAGATGAGCCTTGGTTCTCTCATTCCATCATCCCCATATTCTCGGCCAATTATATGCCTTCACTTGGTTGTGTTACCCGTTCCTGCGGAACCGCTGCAATGAGTGGTCGTATTAGCCAACCTCTCGACCTTTATTTGTTCAGAGCAGTTCCACCATTATCGGAACTAGTTGCTACCCTTTATACCACTCGTTCCTCTAGGAGGAGTCACCTTTCAGCTCTTTTCTGACTCTCTAAAATTGAAAATATCTTCGAGTCGCTTGTCGTTTTGAGCTTGTTAAATTGGCTGTGAAACGATATCTAACTAGTATATGTTTACCAATTTTTCGGGCTGGGATAGATTATTTACGAAAAAGGAATACCCTAGCCTATCGCGACTAGGAGGTTCTCTCAGATATAGTTTTCTACCTTTTCAGATCTGTGGGACTATCTACGAAAAGGGACTGTTGGAGTTTTATTTTTCGTTGTCTTTTCAAACTCTCTAAACATGAAAAGACACCGAGTTCTTCCTTTGTCAGAGTCATTAAAACCTGATGACATCGGACTCAATCGTAATGACGTTACTCGAGTTCCTCCTTCCTAGGGCTCATTAAATGTACTAGAATGGATTTGTCCGAAGGACTAACTTATATCGCAGGCATATGCTATCCCCTTCAAGATTTTTTTCAAAAATAATTGGGTTACTCGCCAAAAATGGTGGGGGAAAATGGAACCAGTATTATAGTCGTGTCGGCAGTATGTCGCTCTTGAACATAGCACTTGTCTGCATTCGTGTCGGGTTGGGGACATCTCATCTCATTATATTTTTTCCTCTGTGGGTTTGAGTAATCTCTTTTAACCATTCATCTGTTATTTGCCACATCACCATGACCTCAAATCCTTTGATGTCAAATACTGCCAAATCCAATGTCATGCCACCGATATGTTCAAAGAGAAGTTGGCCTCTGTAGTTTTCAACCTCCCTTGAATTCTCTGTCGATCTTGATTCATAAACATTATCTCCCTCTGTCTCATTTCAATGATGTGGGAAACATTATGGCCCACCTTCAATCAAGGTCACTTCCTGTCGACTTCAGCTCATTATCCAGGAAGTTGGTCTAGAGACTCCCTTCAGGTACCTTGGAGCTTGCATGCCTCAATGGCAGGTTCTTCACATTCGATGCAAGGTTTTCATTATTGACCTTTGATCGGATGATTCTATGGGTGTTTGACGCCAACTCACTATCACATTTCATGGATTGTACCTCATGTACCTTGAGAGCCATCATCATTATTGGTGGTTTCTCTCGCATCTATTAATGGCTTCCATTATTGGCTGGTAATCAGACGATGTTCTTGCATGTTTGACTTCATCTCACTTATTCACATGCTTGGACTTGAACTCTGTTTGGGTCAAGATGGAGCACAAGACCCTGGGTTTTGTCTGATGAAATCCAGGCTGCAGGTTTTTGTGGATTATCATGATTAGTTACATGAATCATTTGATTGGATGGCTACAACCATACCTGAGCCTACTTATTGATCCTTCTTACTAGATGGCTGTGTCCATACCTTGGATCCTGGTTATTGTACACTCTATTATGGATGGTTGCGCCCATACCACATATAATGTATCAGAGATATCAGTTGTACTTTTATGCAGGTCTTTCAACGACATCGTTTTCAGTTGGGCACGTTCTCATAAAGCATTTCACCCCTCCCTCTCTCTCGAACCTCATGCTTTAGGGGGCATCTGTTACACAGTATTTTGTCACCATCCCTGCAATCCCTCATCCCGTACATTGGAGGACTATTCATGTTACTTGTGAATAGTAAAATGTCCTGAAACCACCTTCATGACATCCTCTTGCATAAGGAAAAATATTCTCCTGAAGAAAGTTTCCTCTGAAAAACCCTAAAAATAGATGTTTTAGCCTTGGCGTGACTAGCCAGTTCATCCCTCACGCCAATGGGGGAAATCCACACTAGAGGGTGCGCCAACTGGCGCTCTGTCCTTATGTTTCACTCGCGCCAAGCCTATTAAAGGATGTTTTTTAAAAATAAATGGTGGAAGTTTGATTCCAACAAACTCCTGGATGAATCATCAAAGGGAATTGGATGGTTTGGCTTCAGATCTCCATGTATAGGAAGTGGTTTTCCACCTATCATGGAACCTTCCTAAGAGATAGGGCCTATCCCATGATTATAGAGATCCCAACTCCCCTTCCTCCATCTATAAAATATTTCCTTCTCCATTAGCAAGCTAGCTGAACTTGTAGGAGGAAAACTATAGATGGGCAACCATTGAAAGCAGAGCCAAGAAGAACCCCATAAGAGAGAGCTTTGTCAAAATTCCTGACAGGCTTCATTGAGACGTGCTCCACTGCAAGCCCCGCCGAAGGAAGATCATAGCGTCAGAGCATTTGGTTGTAATCTCTCTTTTTGTCATCATTAATATAAGTGACTCTGATTTTGGTTCCATTCATGTGTTTACTCTTTTATGAAATGCAATGAATTATATCCTCTCTAACTGATATATAGTTACATGCTTTAGATGTTATGTTGTATGTTGTCATTTCTCTGCGTGTGTACAGGTGTCCGGACGTGACAAACGGAATGATCATGATCTGTCAGGCTAGGGACGAGGAGCACCACTTCTTCATCAACAACAATAGCGTGGGATTCGAGGTAGGTTTCTTATTGTGATCTTTATCTTTCTAGTAACTAGGAATCAACGTCTTTGTGTGATTTGATTGTTGCTAGACCAGATCTGGGCTAGTGGGATCGCCTCTATCTCCAGAGGGGATTTACCGCCTCAACACTCTTATATAAAATTCACATAGAGGTTAATAGAAAGTTTTGATAGGAAGGATCCTGAGATGTACTTTTAGGAGCTAACCTAGCTCCGACAGAGAGGGAGCCTTGAGTCTTATGCTGCAAAATTCCATAGGCTTGCAGTAATGACCAGTGACCTCTCCATGACCCGGTTGGTCATGTTATTTATAGAAGGGTTGTCAAAACCCCTATGAGGTTGGGTTAGGGCCTACCAACCTGCCACCTTGCAAGATACAATAAACCGTGCAAGGGATATGCAAGATGTAGTACCCAAGAATAGATTCCTACCCAAATTTTCTATTCCTCAGAAAGGGAAGGAAGTGAAGTAGCAACAATGGGATCCATTTGGTAAGGGGAAGGTGGATAATGAGACCAGGAAATATCTCAGAAGGAGAAGGCTATTCTTCTCTTGTCAATAACCTTGGGCATCGGGACATCGCTGTACTAAAGGGAAGGCCCACTATATTGAATTATTTTCTTAAAGCAAATATGAGGAAGAGAATCCAGAGCTCGATCAAGGGGAATCACAAGGCATGGGGAAATACAGGAAGAAATACAGGAAGGAGTCATTGCTTCTCTTACAAGGGTCCCAGAATATCACACCCTCTAGGTTAGGGGTACCATATAAGGACAGAAGCTTACTGTGCTAATTGATGGTGGGGCCTCCCACAACTTCATTGATGCATAATTCATAGCCAAAAGGGGACTAGCTACTGAAGAATTTGAAGGCTTTACAGTTTTGATGCTTGGAAAGAGAGAGCACAATCGCATTACAGTTTTGATGCTTGGAAAGAGAGAGCAAAATCGCATGCCATGCACTAAGATAGTTCCTAACATGAGCCTAGCAATGGGAAACTACACAGTTACAGATAACGTCTTTGTCGTAGACTCCCCAGACTCTCATGTAGTATTGGGGGTACAATGGCTATATTCTATCAGAACTCATACAGTAAACTACTAATACTTGGAACTCGCATTCACAAGACCAGATGGTAAAAAGGTGAAGTTGAGAGGAATGCATGCATATCCTCCCAAGGTTGTGACATCCAATCAGATGGAGGCAGACCTTCGACATAGGGATATTGTAGGGGCAGCAGAGTGTCAAATCATGGAGAAGGAACCAGTAGACTAACACAAGGAGTACTCCCCTGATATTATGGCACTATTGCAAAAATACCAAAAGGTCTTTGGAGATATACCCCCGGGATGACCACTTGAAAGGGGATTTGAGCACATCATCAAAATAGAGGAAGGGGTCCAAGCTGTCATCACTACCCCTTACCAGCACCCCAAAGTGTACAAGGATAAGATAGAAAATTCAATACAAGAATTTTTGGCATTAGGACACATTTGACCGAGCTCGAACCCTTTTGCTTTGTCCATAGTCTTAGTCAAGAAAAAGGATGGGTCCCTGAGGATGTGTATAGATTATCGAGCACTGAATAAGAAGACCATCAAAAATCGATATCCTATCCCCAGGATCGATGAATTGATGGATGAGTTAAAGGGAGCCAAGTACTTCTCAAAAATTGACCTTCGCTCAGGGTATCACCAAATCAGATTTCATGATCAAGACATTCCAAAAATAGATTTTAGATGCCACTATGGACATTATGAGTTCCTAGTGATGCCTTTTGGGTTGAACAATGCCCCTGCAACATTCCCATCATGCATGAACCATGTATTCAACAAGAAACTTCATAAATTTGTTTTGGTCTTCTTCGACGACATCCTGATCTTTAGTGAAACATGGAAAGAGCATCTGCAGCACTTGGACAAGGTCTTGGGAACATTGGAGGCACAACAATTTTATGCCAAAATCTCTAAATGTGAGTTTGGGATGAAAGAAATGCTATATCTGGGTCACATCATTGGGGGCCAGGGTGTTAAGGTCCACCAAGAGAAGATTGAAGCCATTCTAAATTGGCCAACTCCCAAAAATGTAACAGAGTTAAGGAGCTTCTTGGGTATTTTTACTTATTACAGAAGATTTGTAAAGGGGTATTCACAGCTAGCAGCCCCTCTTACTGACTTGAAAAAAAAAAGCCTTTTTATGGACAGAAACAGCCCAGGAGAATTTTGAGCGGATGAAGGAAGTCATGAGTTCGTGTCCAGTTCTAGCCTTGTCAGACTTCTCTCAACCCTTTGTATTGGAGTGTGATGCTTTTGGGGAAGGAATTGGGGTTTTCCTAACATAGAACCATCATCCCATTTCTTTTGAGAGTAGAAAGTTGCATGATTATGAATGCTCTTACTCCATTTATGACAAAGAAATGTTGGCTATTGTGCATGCATTGGCCAAGATTCATCCATATCTAGTGGGAAACTGCTTCAAAGTCAAAACTGATCACAATAGTCTCAGATACTTCCTCGATCGGAAGGGATTAAATGAAAGGAAGCAAAAATGGGTCAGTAAGATCCAAGCCTATGATTTTGAGATTGAATATGTCAAAGGTAAAAACAATGCAATTGCAGATGCCTTGTCAAGGAGACCAGCTACCTTCTCTCTCATAGATATTGTGGATGACTGGAAGTCCCATATTTTGGTGGAATACTCAAAAAATCAATCAGCTTGTGAGATTCTTGACGGACAGTCATCATACATTTGTTATAGAGTTGTCAATGATATTATCTATTATAAGGATCAAATCTATCTAGCACCCAAGTCTCAACTTAAGATGAAGATTTTACAAGTTGCCCATGACTCCCCTTTAGTCGGACATCCAAGATTTCTGAAGACTTATAGTACCATCAGGGAAATGTTCACATGGAAGTGAATCAAGAAGGACATTATCAAATATGTTAAGGAATGTGGTACCTATCAAAGTAATAAGGTTGAACATACACACACAACAGGTTTATTACAACCACTACCCATTCCGAAACAAAAATGGGAAAGTGTATCCATGGATTTAATTACAGGGCTACCCTCCTCACAAGGAAAAGATTGTATTTTTGTGGTGGTGGATCATCTCACCAAGTACGCTCACTTCTTTGCAATTCCCTCCAAAAGTTCAACATCTCAAATAGCAGAAATATTATTCCATGGGGTATTCCGTCTACATGGTTTTCCCAAAACCATTGTGAGTGACCATGACAACAGATTCATGGGAGCATTCTGGCAAGAGTTATCCAGGTTGGCTAGAATAGAACTCACCCCTAATACCAATTATCACCCACAGACAGATGGACAGACAGAAGCAATGAATAAATTGGTGGAAGGTTACTTACGAGATTATGTCACAGGACAACAGCGAGCATGGACCAAGTGGTTGTACTTAGGAGAATACTACTATAACACCAATTATCACATGTCCATCGGGATGTCACCTTTCCGAGCCTTATATGGATATGAGGCACTATCTTTTGCAGATACAACGTTTGGAGATAGTAGAGCACCATTGGCAAAGGATTGGATCCAGGAGTGTCAGGATATTCTGAGAACCCTTAAAGAAAATCTGTAGATGACACATAATCGACAAAAGTTATATGCATATCGTCGTAGGATAGAGAGGATTTTAGAAGTGGGAGATGTAGTTTATCTCCGGCTTCAGCCGTATAGGCAGTCTACCTTGAAGCGGAAGGGGGCAAAAAAATTAAAGCCATGATTTTATGGGCCCTATTGAGTTATCTGAAAAATAGGAGAAGTGGCATATGAGCTAGAGCTTCCCGCAGAGAGCAGAATTCATAACATCTTTCATGTCTCCTGTTTGAAGAAAGCATTAGGATCAAACATAAAATCATCACCAAAATTACTGCCACTAGATGAAGAGGGCCATCTTCAACTGGTTCTTGAGGAGGTGTTAGAGGTTCGAGAAAGAAAGCTTTGACATAGAATCATTCGAAAATATTTGGTACGATGGAAAGATCTGCTCGTCGAGGATGCCACTTGGGAAGGAGAACACATATTGCAGCATCCAACATTGAAATTTCTTGAGGGCAAGCAATTTTGGGCAAGGGGAACTGTAATATCCCCAACCATTTAACCAGTTGGACCAAATCATAAAAGTAGTAGACTAATAAATAAATTAATAAATAAAGCAGCATTGGCCCATGGTTTTTCCTTTTGGGTTTTTTTGACCCTAGGTATTTGCGCACGGTTTCTTCCAAGCAGCCGACTATAAAAGGAGTAGGAGGATCGAGAGCAACTCATGGAATTTAATCTTTTCTTCATTGATATTCTGAAAGCTCATAGGAGTTTTCAAGTGAGGATTTTCAAGTGAGATCCTCAAGCTTCCTTCGGTGAGATTTGATCTCACCCTAGTAAGCAAACCCAACTTTGTTGGTTTCTATGATCACCCTAGCTAGTTGCATTCATTCCATATTTGTTTTGAAAGGAGCTTTCATCTATTTTTACTTTACACTTTATGAGTGTGGGTCTGAGATCTGCCCTGCCGGTTTTATTATAATTATTTTCATTTCCAGATTGGAAAAGGAAGGAAGGAAGCACAGATCTATTGCAACAAGATGTTGCAGGACCACCACAGCCCTAAGTGAAGGGTTATTAATTGGCATTATAATGTGATTGAACCATCTACTTTGTTGGTCAAACTTCTTATATTACATGGGTTAAATTCCTTAATAAATGATATTTGGTGGATTTCCTTAGGGATTGTTTAAATATGGTGATTGGAACTTAATTATGTGTAATGGAGTATTATGTGTATATATTATCACGAGGGTTTTTTATAAGAGGCATATTACTTTGCTGTTATATTTTTAATATTATTACAGTAGTGGCATTATATATTTCTTAAAGGATATTACACCAACATAAAAAGGCATAGTGGACCCTCCCTTTTTGCATTCACATGGATCGCATGGATATAGATATTGAAGGAATTTTCTTGACATTATTGAAATTTCCATTTGAACGTAGCCTAAAATGATAATATTCGAGGAGATTATATCTTTAATAGGAATTTCTTCAAACAAATGATGTGTAATTCCCTAGACCTCACATTTATCATAAATTATAATCAATGCATTCGTTGCCTATTGAACCTACTTAAAGAGATGAAAAAGTTCCAAATAATACCCCTTTTAGGCATAAAATACAAAAATTGTACACCATGTAACAACATTTGGGAAACACATTCCATCAACTCACACTTTTTGTATACATAAACTTGACTTTAATGTTTGCTTGTTGTATTTGTATGAATATATTCAAAGCCTCCTTGTAGCACTGAAGCCAAGCATATCTTGTAATTATAGTATTTGTTGGGTATGTGTTATATTATTTCCATGACTAGTCCCACACATTGTTATGTTGTGTTGGGTGTAGCAAGGGGGTCACCGGGTCCAGGGTAGTGTCTCGAGAAAGAAAAAAATTATGCGGCCTTCATAATAGGTGGGTAGACCCAAGGATGGTGGGCCGACCTAATAATGGTTTTGCGCGTGGTTTTTGGGCATGATGGTTTTGCCCATGGTATTTTTTAAATCTGGTTAAGGGAACTACAACTATATTCTAATCCAGGGTTAATGGATTGTGGTTTATGAATACTTCGGCAAGTATATAATATATTGTAACATTGAAACAAATATAATGAAAAATCAATCTGATTTTTTTGGGTTTTGGATCTAGGAGAAAATTTATGTCTGTATTTTTTATGTTCTTGTCATTGTATATTTTTCTGTTTTTAAGAATTCGTTTGCAGATAATTTCTATACATGGTTAAAACCTACATTATTTCATGTGTCATCATTTATTTTAGGCATTTTTTCAAACATTTTGTAAACATATTAACAATTTCACCTTTGTGCTTTGTTTTTTGCCTTGTTTTTTGCTTGCACAATGTCATGCAACTTGTTTTTGATACCATTTCGTAATGTACCCGACCACCTCTTGGGGTGGTGGGTACTAATAAATTACCCAAATTCCCCTCTAAATTCACCATAGCAACCACATTATAATAGTAATATTTCCCAAAAATGATGCCAACTAGACTTTTTTCTATATGATATATACCCACAGAATATCATTTAAATCAAGCAAGTAGAGTAATATAAAGAACGAAAACCTTGTGATTCATAGTATTACAAAATTAAAACATGGAATTTAACATAGTTCACATACAAATTACATATCTTTTAAAAGTACACCAACTTATAGCTACATACTCTAAACGTTCTTCCCAACCATAGACTCCATTATTCTAACTCCCTTAGAAGTGGCTAACCCCAAAGTTGGGACTATGACTTGACAAGAGAAAACAATTACCTAAAGTCAAATATGGTACATAATCAGTGCCAAAATAGCCAATATATTGAACTCCAACAAAAATCCATCTTAGAATCTCTTATCTCCCATCAACTTACACAACCCAAGGTAGTGCACCCTCTTCTCTCCATATCATTTTTAGAGTATGTACACAATTTTTTCACAAGAACAATGACAAGGAAAATGTACACTAGTACACGTAATTTACATGGTAAAAGCCTGACGATTTGTTAAGGAAACATCCATGGGCACATAAAATAGGATTATATTGCAGAAGAAATGTTACAATGAGGCTTATCGACATAAACCCTGCATCTCTCAGAATCAATATATGAAGTAGGCACCATTACAATATTTTTAGTAATTATCTTCTCATTCGTAAACTATTTCCATTAAAATAACCATAACAATATTTATATCATCAATTGGTTTTGTGTTTTATTTTAATCATTGTTGTCATATACTAAGAATCTCCATTCTGACAACAAATTTCCTAATTCCTTGCCAAAGACCTATCACCTTTATGGAATTCAAGAGAAGCTTGACACCATTGCAGATTCTTTATTAACACTAGTTTTGTAAATATGTCCCCACAATTTTCTCGAGTCTGGACCTTTCTGAGATACACTCCACCTCCATTAATAACTTTTCTTACAAAATGGTACTTTACATCAATATGTTTTGTTTTTCTATGATGAGCTAGATTTTCATCCTAATGTAGAGTGCTTTGACTATCATATAATACAGTTACGTTGTTTTGCACTCTCCCAAGTTCACCTAGAAGACCCTTCAACCAAATTGACTTTTTGAAATCATGTGAGAAAGCATTGTAATCTCACTTTGTAGTGGATAAAGAAAATATTTATTGAATCTTAGATATCCAACTATTGGATCCCCCTACAAGAGTAAAGACATATCGTGAAATAGACCTTCTCTTGTCCAATTCACCTGCAAAATCTGAATCAACATATCTGCATAAATAATCATTACAACCATTAAATGTGATATAATAATCATTAGTGCCTCTCAGGCACAGAAGCACTCATTTCATGGCATCCCAATGCTCTTTTCCTAGACTTACCATGAACCTGCTAACAAAACCCAATGCATGTGAAATATTTTTTCTATTACAAACCATCGCATACATCATATTTCCTATTTCATTAGCATATGGTACATGAGATATATAATATTTTTCTTCCTCATTACTATGACATAATCCTAAATAAAACTTAAAATGGGTAGCAAAAGGGAAGTTTACCAATTTCACATTGTTCATCCCTAACTTCTTAAGTATTTTCTCTACACACTTCTGTTGTAAAAACTTGAGCTTACCATTTCTAATTTCTTTGTTTATTTAAATGCCCAAGATTTCTTTTCTAGCTCCTAAATCCTTCATATAAAACTTCCTAGCCATTTGAGCCTTCAAAATGATGGTCAATTCCATTATTTTACTTGCAATGAGCAATGAGCATATAATCAATACACAACACTGAGATAATGAATATTCTATTCAAAATTTTAAAGTACACACAATGATCATACTCACTTCTACTGATCATCTTGAAACAATCAAACTTTTTGTACAACTACCTAGGCAATTGTCTCAAGCCATACAATGTTTTCTTGAACTTGAAAACTAATATTTCATTGTAATGTTGCAAAAAACCTTCTGGTTTTTCCATGTAAATCTCCTCAGTCAAATCTCCTTGCAAGAACGTTATTTTAAAATCTACGTGTTCTAACTCCAAATCAAATAAAGCATATAGTGCCAACACAATATGGATAGATACAAGTTTAACAAATAATGAAAATATTTAATGGAAACCTACACCTTTCATCTGAGAGTAAACTTTCATGATTAGTCTGTCATTATACCTTTCATGATCCAAACTTCGTTATAGTAACCTTCAAACTCTAAATAAGTGAACTCACCTCTGTTATTTGTTCTTAAACATTTGATTGATCTACTAGTTTTCTTCTCCACCATAGTTCTAAATTGTTTAAAGGTTTTAAACACTTTATCATTTCTTTGTAACATATAGACCCAAACGTTTCTAGAGAAATCGTCTATAAATGAAACAAAATATGACAATCCTACAAAAGAAACAATAGGTGATGGCCCCCAAACATATGAATGAATTTAATCAAGAGTAACTTTACTACTATGGTTGCCTACTTTAATTTTTTGTTTATATTTTTTTCCAAAAGTAAAATGTTTGTAGAAACTTAAATTCAGATATTTCAAGTTTGGAAGTAGCTTGCAAAATACTTGTAGTCCCTTCTCACTTATATGACCCAGATTTTGATGCCATAAAAGAAGGGATTATGTTGCCTCCTCAAATCTCACTGCTACTTCGTTGTTCTGATAATTTCCATGCAACTTGGAAAGGTTCCCTGTCATAGCAGCCTTCATGACCAGTAAAGCACCCTTAGACACTTTTAGTGCTCCACATTGACATGTCTACTTATAACCACCATAATCCAATGCTCCCAAAGAAATAATTTTTTCTTTAACTCGGGTACATGTTTCACTTTTATTAATGTTCTCATAATACCATTAAACATATTTATTTTGACACTCCCAAATCTAACAATATTACAAGATATATAATTTCCCATAAGGACAAATCCACCATCAATAACACCATATGTTCTAAACTAGTTTTTATGTGGACATGTATGATGATATTCACCATAGTCTAATAGTCAATCTTCATAATATTTAGTAACATTATAAATTGATAATACTTCATCGATCATAATTGAACCTAATTCAACTGAATTTTCCTCCTTTTTGAATCTTCTTTAGATTCTTGTGTTTTATAGCAATATTTCTTGAGATGCTTTGATTTATTGCATAACCAACATCTCATTTTACTTTCATTTTGATTTTTACATGGATGCACCTCTTGATTTATCTCATTTCTCTTTGAAGCAACCTCTAACCACCATTGCTTCTGGAATTGAGGTTTCAATTGTTGATTTCCTCCTCATCTTTTCATACAATAAAGCTCCCAAAACAACATCAAATTCAATAGTATCCATTGTGCTTAAGCTGTTGGAGGTTACAAAATGGTCCCATAGTTCATGTACTGAACACAACACTGTAATTTCCTTATTTTTTCCATCCAAATTGGAATCTCTACTATTTAACTGGAAAATAAGAATATTAAAAACATTCAAGTGATCTACAATTTCTGTACCTTCTTACATATTCAAGATGACATAAAATTGTCTCCTTAAGTAGATCTAGTTCATCAAATATTTCATCATGCATAGACCTTCCAACTTGATCCACAAGCCTGCTAATGTCACTTCTCCAACAATAATGAATAAAACATCATCAAAAAGACACAATTGAAATGTATTGATGGCTTTGGCATCTAGGTTCCCACATTCATTATTGGTCACAATCACAAGCTTCTTGCCCTTTCCCTTAATGCCTTATGAAAACCCTATTGTACTAGTAGATCTTGTGTTTTTAATTTCCAAAGTTTAAAATTATTCTTCCCATTAAAATTAGCAACTTCAAATTTTGCATTTACCATTATTCTTCACACACACTCATTTTCCAAAGAAAAAATATAAATGTGTTAAGAACCTTGTTTTTCACAGATGTATTCATGTTTAGATTCAACAAGATGATGAGCTTAGCGAAAATGAGTCGCCTTCACTAAGTGGGCCCACAAGCTATTTTTGGCGCAAGTCTATTTTTAGACTATGTCTATTTTTAAACATGGTGATCATATTTCAGAAGTTGCAAGATATTATTTGTGGATGGTTGGTCAAGTTGGAAAAATAGATGAAATTATATTTTTAGAATATTGGGTGAAGTCTATTTATAGATCATCAATCTAAAAATAGAAGTGTCGATTATTATTAGCTCTTAATAATAATCCAACAATAAACAACAACATATTCTCTTGGAGCACTTAATTTTAGTGCACAGATTTGGAAAATCAGTGGGCTGAAGGAATTACGCAATTCCTGGGGTTTACTAGTGATTCATGCATGGAGGACTCAGTTAGAAGTGAAGTGGCAAAGTTATGACAGAGTTTGAAGAGTAGTTTATGGAGTTCTTATTCAGTTTAACTCAGTTAATGGAATTAAACTCAGTTGAGCTAGTTGTACCTAGTCTAATTGAATGATACACTAGTGGGAGTGGAGTGAATTAATTAGTTAATTAATTCACAAATAATAACTCATTAATCAACTGAAAAATACAGAAGTTAACTACAGTGCATGGCAGTTCCAGTGGAGACCCAGTGGAGAGATAGGTGAAAGGGCAAGATGGACTATCCGTTGTAACTATAATGATGCATTGATTGCGCCACACACACGTTGGAGTTTACAATGAGGATTGTGCAGTGCAAGAAAGGCAGATTTGAATTCATTCAGAGCTATTCTTCAGTAGGGATTGCGCAGTGGAGGCAGACTAGCAGGTGGCAAGAAATCGGTGCATGGATTTGCAAATTTCTTCTGAATAGTGTGTGACAATTGATTGTACTGAGAGATTTATGTACTAAGCTTTGTATGAGATTGTTACATGATCTCCATGATACATAATATATTATAGTTGGGGTTTTCAGCTTCAATCTTTCCCGTTAAACAACTATGTTATGTGCAATTATTTTTATTGCTTCATGTGTTTGCAATTGATTTTAATTTCCGCAAAATATTAACAGTGGAAGGATATTATATTTAGCAAGAAGATAAATATTGTTAGATCAGGAGAATCTGGATATATACATGCATATTTTATATAATTTATACATGGTATCAGAGCAGTGTTAATTCTTGAATATTGCAATAGTGAAGAACTGCTGAGTTTGTGCTGGTGGACAATTCGAATTTGCTGCATAAAATTCTTAGTGCGACAGTTGAGTATACATTGAAATGTATTTCAATGGGTTGCGATTGGAGTATGCCCTTGATGGCAGCTCGAATTAAATATCCTGGAAGGATAAGATGGAGGCGGTGCTGGAAGATAATGGATTGAATGATTTCATTGATAGTGATGTTCCTAAGCCGGGATCTAGCGATGCCGCATTACTTGACGCATGGAAAAAGAAGATAGCAAAGACAAGAAGAATTTTTTTGGAAGGTGTGAAGGACCATATTGTGTCTAGCCTTCATGGAAAAGCCACTCCATTTGCGATGTGGAAGGCTTTGATAGATTTTTTCCAAAGCAACAGTGACCAGAGGAAGTTGGAACTGAAAGATAAGCTCAGAAAAATAAAAATGGAGAAGGGCGACAATATTCCAAAATATCTCATGAAGTTTTTCCACAGTAGGGATGAACTGGGAAGTGTGGGGATTATTATTGATGATGAGGACTTGGTGAGCTTGCCTCTCCTTGGGCTTCTGAAGAGTTACCATAGCTACGAAGACTCTGTCAATGGACGGGAGAAACTGTCAGGATGGGAGCGACTTTGGTCAGATCTTGTGCATGAGGAGATAAGGCGAAGTACCAGGGATGGCTCTTCATCGAAGAATGAATATGAAGATAATTGAGCTTTGGCTACCAAAGCAAGGAAAGTGAATGGGAAGAAATTTCCTTCAAAATCTGAAGCTAAAGGCAAGAAGCAAGATTTGTCCAAGGTGAATTGTTTTCACTGTCACGAACATGGGCATTTTGCCACTAACTGCCCACAAAAGAAGAAGAACAAGAAGGTTTTTGGAGCTGCAGCTGGAGAGGCCTTAGCCTCAAAATTTGAACTTTATTTCTATTTGATTGCATGCTTGGTTTCAAGCTCAATGGTATTGGTGTGGTATCTTGATAGTGGTGCATCTTTCCATATGACGGGAGACAAGGAGTTGTTTAGTGACTTGGAGGAGAAGGACCTTCAAATGCATATAGAGATGGGTGACGATGGTCGATATATTGTGACTAGAATTGGGACCATTACCTTTGATAGGGAGTCAGGTAATCCAATTCTATTGAAAGATGTTATGCATGTTCCAGGTCTGAAGAAGAACTTGGTCTCGGTCGCAATGTTGGAAGATAGAGGTTATGACATTGTTTTCAGTGAGGGAAAAGCCTTCCTTCGACATAAAACAACAAGTCAAACCAAGAGGATAGGGATTTGAGTTAAGAATCTCTACAAGCTGGAGGTAGATGGCTACGCTGCAATGATGGGAAAAGCAGAAGAAGTGGTGAGCCAAGATGAGGGAGAAATATGGCACAGGAGACTGGGCCATCTTCATCATGACGCTTTGAATATTTTGCAGCAGATTTCTACTGGACTTCCCAAGGGTACTCTTGCACAATCAGATCATTGCAAGGAATTTACTATGGGTAAGTTTGTGAAGACCACCTTTCATGAGAAGGAGAACCGTGCTTCGGTGATCCTAGAGAGAATTCACACAGATGTGTGTGGACCTTTCTCGGTTGCTTCAACAACAAAACATAGGTATTATGTTATATTTGTTGATGACTATTATCGTAGATGCTGGATCTTCTTCATGCAGAAGAAGAGCAAAACATTCTTAAAGTTATGTGAGTTTAAAGCATTGGTGGAGAAGGAGTCAGGGAAGCAATTGAAAGCTCTATGGAGCGATAATGGTGGTGAATATATCTCAGGTGAATTCAAATACTTTTGTAGCAAAGAAGTAATTCGAAGAGAACTCATAGCGACTCATAACCCACAGAAGAATGGGGTCACTGAGAGGAATAATAGAACGATCGTGGGTGATGCACGAGCGATGTTGCATGACCAGGGCCTACCGATGCACTTGTGGGCGGAAGCATGCAACACTATGGTTTATGTGCAAAACCGTTGTCCTCATAGAGTACTTGGCATGAGTACACCTGAAGAAGCTTTTACTGGTAAGAAGCCTGATATTTCTTATTTGAATATTTTTGGCTCATATGTTTACATTCATGTGACAAAGGACTCCAGGAAGAAGCTGGTGTTGACTGCAGAAGTTGGGATATTTTTGGGGTACACAGAAATGCCCCATAATTATCATGTGTATTTTCCAGATAGTCGGATGACTGTGGTGTGACGGGATATAAAATTCAATGAGGTGAGAGCCATGAAGTTTTCGCTTGAGAGGGAGCTACACTTGCATGCAGAGGAGGAACTTCTTGTTCCCAAAGATGAGCCTCTAGATGTGGATCAGCCAC
Organism: Pinus albicaulis; assembly: GCA_034641835.2. Classification (NCBI taxonomy): domain Eukaryota; kingdom Viridiplantae; phylum Streptophyta; class Pinopsida; order Pinales; family Pinaceae; genus Pinus; species Pinus albicaulis. Next base: position 517,655,753 of record CM076573.1, on the reverse strand, counting down.
AGGAGGAGATTCATGGAGTGGAGGAGTCTACTCATGCAGAACCAAACATCATACAAGGCAGAAAGTGTACCACAAAGTCTGAGAGATTGAAGCTTGATGTGGCATAGAATGTAGAAGTCCCTACATCACAGTGCAGATAGAGATAGTCACCTAACTAATTTACTAGATACATGGCTCTTATGAGCAAGTGTATTGTGATAGAGCCATCTTCTTTTGAAGAAGCAGTGCAGGAGCCCACATGGGTAGATGCCATGGTGGAGGAGTATGACTCCATTGTCAGAAACAGTGCTTGGGAGATTGTTCCATGGCCGGTCGGTAAATCGGTTGTAGGATCAAGATGGATCTACAAGGTAAATCAAACTGTTGATGGGAGCATTGAGAATTATAAGGCAAGCTTTTTTTACCGAGGCTTCTCATAGATCGAGGGGATTGATTATGAAGAAAAATTTGCACCTGTCGCATGGTATTCTTCCATAAGGACCATCCTTTCTCTCTCAGTGCAGATGGGTTGGCACATTCATTAGATGGATGTGAAGACTGTGTTCCTTAAGGGGATCATTGAGGAAGAGGTGTACATTGAGTAGCTTGAAGGATTTGATATCTTCAGCAGCGAGTCGCATGTGTGCAGACTCAAAAGAGCATTGTATGGGCTGAAGCAAGCACCTCGTGCTTGGTACACATGGATCGACAGCTATTTCACTGGACTTGGCTTCACCAATAGTGAGGCGGATGCATGCAAACTTGTACCAAATTGTGGTGGAGGGTAATATTTTCATCATTTTTCTTTATGTTGATGATTTAATACTAACGGGTGATGAGTACTTGATACACTCATGCAAGGAAGATATTGCAAAGGAGTTTGAGATGAAGGATTTGGGCCTCCTTCATTATTTCCTTGGATTGGAAATATTGCAGTGGGAAGGTGAATTGTTTATGTCTCAAGGAAAGTATGCCCGGGAGATACTGGAGAAGTTTCACATGCAAGGTTGCAAGCCTATCGGCACTACTCTTCCAGGAAATTGGAGGAAAGAGGATGCTACATCGACAGAGGTAGTGGATGCCACTGTTTATTGACAGTTGGTGGGTTCGCTCATCTATTTAGTTAATACAAGATCGGACATATGCTATGCGGTGAACCAACTTTCACAAGCGATGGTTAAGCCTACCAAGATATTTTGGAAGGCAGGAAAGCATGTCCTGAGATATCTCAGGGGCACATCTGAGTATGGTTTATGGTACATACAGACGGATGAGGTGAAGTTGCATGGCTTCACGGATACAGATTGGGCAGGCAGCCCAACGGACAAAAAGAGCACATCAGGAGGGATTTTCAGTATCATATCTATGACAGTTTCTTGGTACAACAAGAAATAAAGATCTGTGGCACTCAGTTCAGTGGAAGCAGAATTCATGGCAGAAATTCAAGCTACATATGAGGCTATGTGGATGAGGAAGATCCTAGTCGGTTTGTCCGATTCACATTTAGATCCTACAGTGATACATTATGATCATCAGAGTTGCATTAAACTCTCGATTAATCTTGTGTTTCATGATAGACCTAAACATATTGATACCTGGTATCATCATATCATAGATTGTGTGCAGTGGAAGATCATGTTGCTTTAGTACATTCCTACAAAAGATTAGGATGCAGATATTCTGACGAAGGTGCTCACCACGAGAAAATTCGAATACCATAGAGGCAGGATCGGGGTGAAGGATAATCCCTATCTTGTTGAGAGGGAGTGTTGAGATTCAACAAGATGATGAGCTTAGTGAAAATGAGTTGCCTTCACTAAGTGGGCCCGTAGGGTATTTTTGGCACAAGTCTATTTTTAAACATGGTGATCATATTTCAAAAGTTGCAAGATGCTATTTGTGGATGGTTGGTCAAGTTGGAAAAATAGATGAAATTCTATTTTTAGAATATTGGGCAAAGTCTATTTATATATCGTCGATCTAAAAATAGAAGTGTCGATTATTATTAGCTCTTAATAATAATCCGACAATAAACAAAAAATTGTTCTCTTGGAGCACTTAATTTCAGTGCACAAATTTGGAAAATCAGTGGGCTGAAGGAATTACGCAATTCCTAGGGTTTACTGGTGCTTCATGCATGGAGGACTCAGTTAGAAGTGAAGTGGCAAATTTATGACAGAGTTGGAAGAGTAGTTCATGGAGTTTTTATTCAGTTTAACTCAGTTAATGGAATTAAACTCAGTTGAGCTAGTTGTATCTAGTCTAACTAAATGATACACTAGAGAGAGTGGAGTGAATTAATAAGTTAATTAATTCAAAAATAATAACTCATTAATCAACGGAACAATACAACAGTTAACTAAAGTGCATGGTAGTTCCAGTGGAGACCCAGTGGAGAGATAGGTGAAATGGTAAGATGGACTATCCGTTGTGACTACAGTGATGCATTGATTACACCACAAACACATTGGAGTTTCCAATGAGGATTGCGCAGTGCAAGAAAGGTAGTTTCGAATTCATTCAGAGCTATTCTTCAGCAGGGATTGCGCAGTGGAGGCAGGCTAGCAGGTGGTAAGAAATCGGTGCATGGATTTGCAGATTTCTTCTGAATAGTGTGTGACGATTGATTGTACTGAGAGCTTGATGTACTAAGCTTTGTATGAGATTGTTACATGATCTCTATGATACATAATATATGATAGTTGGGGTTTTCAGCTTCAAGCTTTCCCGTTAAACAACTATGTTATGTGCGATTGTTTTTATTGCTTCATGTGTTTGCAATTGGTTTTAATTTCCGCAAAATATTAAGAGTGGAAGGATTCTGTATTTAGCAAGAAGATAAATATTGTTAGATCAGGAGAATCTGGATATATACATGAATCTTGTATATAATTTCTACAATTCAAAAATCCCTTATTTCATAGAAAAAATCTTCTTGAAATGTTTTCAAACTTTGTTTTATAAGCCACACTCAACTTTGTTCTTCAAACCCTAGTTTCTCAATTTTTAAGAAACCCCATTTAAAAAAAATTGTTTCGAGCTAAATTTCTCTCAAATATTTTTCCCCATAAAAATTATTTGAGATTATATTACTATTGGATATTTGTCCCCATAAAACATGGTTTACTATCACATAATAATAATAATAATAAACTTTACCAAAACAATTGTGTACTCGATGGTAGCTCAATTTTGGCTTTATGCTCTTCCTTGGGTTTATGATTTTGTCACTACGTCGACCTGTGTCCTCCATCTCCAACAGATTTATGTCTTACATCAAATGGACTTGTATTTATTTTTATGGTTGGATTTCTTTGTATGGTCTCAAATATTTATAGCTTCCAGGAGTTCCAACTGCCCTTAGGGTTCTCTAGGGAACCTTCAGGACTTATCTAGGGATGTCTATCCCTACACTTCTCCCTTTAAGGCTCCATCCTTTCCAAAGGAAAGAAAAGGAGAAGTGTGCTCACACCCAAACCCAACTCAAGTCCTCAAGGTATAATATACATACACTTTCTAGCTTTAGAAACATAGTGGTAGAGTTTGGAAAAGTAACTGGGTTTTGTGTTCATAATTGTCTTTGTACTTATGTAATTATGTACATTTTATGTATCAAGCAAAAGAAGAAAGAAAAATATTATTCTTCAAGCATGGGTTTCATGCTCCATTTAATGGTCATCTAGGTCAAGCATGCATTTCATGACCCTAGGATTTTTCAATTTGAGAAATATTTGTCATGAGTCAAAAGAATTATTGGCATATGTAAAAAACCCTTTTGGGAAATTTTTATTAACAAAGAAATATTATTTTTTAGCTTATAAAGTCAATTTGGACTCCCAAGACAAATTCTTCCCTGCCAATGAAAGTAGGCCTATAAGAGTCCTATTCGACCCCTTGAGAGGGCATTTGAAGATTTAATTGAAGACCCAGAGAGTTGGATATTTTTTAAAGATGAAAATAACAACTAGAGGGTAGAATTATTTACGACTATGAAGTTGTGTTGAATGATAGATGGCATGCCAAGAGGTAACTCCACAATGTGAATTTGGTTTTCTCATTAAGGGTGATCAAAGATATATACATGGAGGGAGAGACTCTTGGGATTAATCTCCTAGTGTCTCTTCATATTCCAGATCTCCTTATTTTCTATTTACATTATTTTACATTTACACCCAATCCCAAGGATTAGGTGTCAACATTCCCTCCTTAATCTGAAGGGATGTTGGTGAGTCCAAGCATCGTTGTGAATCTTTCAAACTTTTCTCTTCCAAGTGCTTTGGTGAAGATGTCCGCAGTATGCTCATTTGTGGAACAATGGCGTAGATGGATTGTCTTGGCCTCAACATGATGTCGAATCAGATGGTATTTTGTATTTATGTTCTCTGTTCGATCACGGAAATTTGGGTTCTTAGCCAACTTTATTGCGTAAGTGTTTTCAACCATGACTGGAGTTGAATGTGCTTGTTTCTCTTGGAATTATTCAATAATTTTCCTGAGCCACACAATTTCTTTTGTTGCTTCACCTGCTGACACATATTCTGCTTCATTTGTGGAATCTTCTGGAACTTATTGTTTGTGTGATCTCCATGAGACAACTCTTGATCCAAACTCATAGCATAACCTGAAGTAGATACCATATTTTCTTTGTCTCCATAGAAGTTTAAATCAGAGTATCCAATCAAGTCTAAGTCGCCCACCTGTTTATACTTGAGTCCAAAGTCTTGAGTCCCCTTCAAGTACTTTAGAAATATTTTTTCAGTAGATCAATCTCCCTCACAAGGATTTTTCATAAACCTGGAGAGGATTCCAACAACAGACGAAATTTTCGGTCTGGTAGTATTAAGGTAGTTAAGACTTCCTACAAGTTGTCTATACTTTGTTGCATTGTCAAATTCTTTTCCTTTAGTGGATGTGAGCTTCAAGTTTGGTTCCATTAGAGAATTCAAAGGATTACACTCATTCGTGCCAAACCTGTTCAACAGATTTCCAATGTACTTCTTCTGAGAGAGGAATATAAACTTCGAATGTTGAGCTACTTCAATACCAATATAGTATTGAACATATCCCAAGTCATTCAATTCAAAATCTTTCCTCAATTCCTTATTTATGGATGCAATGTAGCTCTCGTTGTTCAATGTCTTCAAAATATCATCTACATACACCACAAAATATATAATTATTTTTCCAACATTCTTGACAAAAAAAGTTGCATCATAAAGATCATAATGTTTGAAGTTGAGTTTCAGAAGATGCTCAGTTAACTTCTCATACTAGGCTCACAGTGCTTACTTGAGGCCATACAAGGATTTTCAAATTTTGCATACTTTGTGTTTTTGGCCCTTTACAACAAATCCTTTTGGTTGGGACATAAAAACATTTTTTTTCATATCTCCATTCAAGAAATAAGTTTTTACATCCATTTGATGGAATTTCTATTCATTCTAGGTTGCCAAGGAAAACAGTGTCCAGATGGTAGACCATTTTGTTGTGGGGAAAAAAGTCTCCTCATAATTGACCCCTTATTTCTGTGCAAAACCTTTTTCCACAAGCCGACCTTTGTGCTTGTCAAGTGAGCCATCAGCTTTATACTTGTTCTTGTAGACCCACTTGTAGCCAATTGGTTTGGTTCCCAATGGAGGATCAACCAGCTTCCATGTGTAATTATTTATCAAGGCATCATATTCATTTTGCATCACTTCTTTCCATTCATCATGAGAAATGACTTCTTTGAAGGGATTTGGTTCAAAATATATAAAAAAATTCAATTAATAATCATAAGAAACATCCATATCAACAAGTGAATTAGAATCATCTAAATCACCTCCATTTTTCCTGATGGAACTTCTTATTCCTCTCTTTCCAACCTCATCAGAACGAACACTTTCAAGTGTCTTTGTCAGTCATTTTGGAGGACCTTTCTGAGATGGCCCAGGTTTCTCAGTTGACTGAGTTGGGGTTGAATCAAGAGTGAGTCTCCCAATTCTATCAATCACATAACTCAAAGTGTCATCAGTGGATAGAGCTTCATGTGGGGGAGAGAGTGCTTCAAAAGAAGATTCCACAGATTGATCCAGTATAGGAATCCCCCCTTCAAGATGTGGAATCTTATTATCAAATTCTTGAAATTACTTTGCATGCCCAAATCTATCCAAGCTATCAAATTGCCACTCAACAACATTGTCAGTCTTGGAAGATTGAAGAAAGATTGCATCTCTAGATATTACAAACTTCTTATTAACTTCATCATAGAGAAGATATTCTTTGGAGGTATTTTAATACCCCAAGAAGATACACTTATGACTCCTTGCACCAATTTTGTTTCTTTGTTCCTTAGGTATGAAGGCATAACAGGTGGAACCAAAGACAATCAGATGCTTTACCGAAGGAATGTGGCCATGCCACATTTCATAAGGAGTCTTGTTTCTAATAGCATTAGATGGACACCTATTCTTTATATACATAACATATAGAATTTCATCAGCCCAAAAAATCAATTTTACACTCTTGAAAATCATCATGGAGTGTACCATATTTAAAATTGTCTTGTTCATTCTTTTAGGCTACTATGTTCTACTGGGGATTATAAGGCACAGTTGTTTGATGTTTGATCCCATGTTAGTGAAGATAGTTTTCAAATTCATTTGAAGTGTATTATTTTCAATTATCAGTGCGAATAGAACCAATATGAGATTGTGCATCATTTTCAATCCATGCATGAAATTCCCTAAATGTTTGAAAACCATCATATTTGTTCTTCAATAAATAACCCAACACATTCTAGTGTAGTCATCAATAAATTTCATCATATATTTATTTCCATTTTCATAAGGAACAAGAATTGAGCCACATAAATCTGAATGAATGAGATCAAGTTTTCTATCTTCTCTAGAGTGTGAATCATGAAAAGATCGTTTGTTATGCTTTCCTAGAATACAAGCATCACATTGCTTAAGTTTCCTAAGAATAGTAGGCAAACCAGTAACACCAGTTTTCTTCATCAATTGAAGGTTGTCATAGTTCAAATGTCCAAATCTAGTATTCCATAAGAGACTTGATCGAAATGTACCTTCATCATAGTGAGAGATGTATGCAAAGTTATGTTGATCAGGTGCTCAAAAATTAAAGTTGTCATAATGGTGTGCAACTTGCACAACCACATATATCTCGTCATTTTGAATCCGAAAAAACTCGTTTCACAGAAAACCGACACCGTATGCTCACATAAATGTGTTTTGGCCACTTTGTCAAACATGCAATTAAAAAAAAAAAACAGGACAACCCATTCAACGGTCCGCACAGTTGACTAGGCTTGTCCATGTGGTAGTTTGACTAGTCAAAGGGAATATTCTTGGTGAATGATATAGTGCTACGTGGCATGTTTTCATTTGGTTTATTGTGGCATGATTTCATTGGTTTCATGAGGGCTAATCACAAGCTGCAAGGGGCCACCACGTGGTAGCCCGAGGGCCACCAAAATTTATGTTGAAGTGTAAGTGGAGCAAGTGGGGGTCCAACCCATGACCTCTAAGTACTGAGAAGAATGTGTTACCAACACGTCATCACAATAGTTCTTAATATACATTGGTTTCCATATAGTTTTGATTTCATATGTTTTGCGCATTGCGGGTGGGGGCTGGGATCTAGCACCAACCCTAGTCACTGTCTGGGGGCAGGACCATGGGCAAGAGGCTAGCCCTGCCCCCCCACCCTCCACCTCCACCAACTGACCATAAACCATAACATTAAACCCCCAAACAGTGGCATGTGTCCACCCTTAGCGGTAAATGTCGACGGTTAGACACAAAATCATGGATTTTTTATTATAATTTTTTTTTTATTAAACCATATACGTTATGGTTAATTAATAGGATTTAAGGTGTCATTAGGCATTTGAGCACTCTGAAAAATTTGCCAAGTTTTTGGGAAATTTTATGCTCAATTATTGGAATTCTGGGCGGATTTGTAGAATGGTGCCAAATTTGACGAATTTGTGGAGCGGTTAGTGTCAAAACTTGGGGAAGTCATAACTTACTCAGTTTTTCACCAAATTCGGTGTGGAAAGAGGCTACACATGAATTTTTTGGCATTATGGAGCTGAAGGAACAATTGTCAGAGCTATTTGAGAATTGTAAACATATTTAATCACACTTTTGAGAATAATAGAAGAGGGCCAAGCCATTGGAAGCTAGACCAAGGAGACATAGCCCAGGCGGGGTGAACTCCTTCATCATGTGTTTTTGAATTACTGTTTATGGTGATGTTCATGTTTGTTATATGTTGTTTTTCAGTGTTTTTTTATGTTAATTTTCTCAATGAATTCACATAAAAACACATAAAATCTCATGTTTAACTTGCAATTTACCTCATAATCCTTAAGCACTTTTCTTATATTCTGAATTGGAATTTAGCACAAAAAACACTAATTTTCCCATTCATATAAAGTTTGCAACAAGGAACAGTGAAATGGGCATCTGGAAACAACATTAATCACCCATGATACTAGTGACATTAAGCACCTACACAAGGGTGGGGCTGACACAGGCTATCTTTAGGTGCATGTCTATTTTTATTATCCCTTATTTTAGATGGACACTAAACTATATTCTATTCTCAATGTGGACTTGAAATAGTTAACTAAAGTGGAAAAATCAGTTAGCTAAGTGAATTTCGAGTTAGAGGTTGGTTGGTGGGACATGCAGAGTAACTATAGTTGTAACTAAGTGATTCTAGTTGTAACAGAGTTGGAAGTGCAATGGTGCATGAGTTTATGCAAGTTGTAAATAGTTTAACTCAGTTAAGTGAGTTAAAATCACTTGTGGTAATTGGAACTGAAGATACAAGTAGTGAGAGATCAAGTGAGTTAAATATTAATTAATTCACATGCAGTGATCTCACATGCAATTGAAGATTTAATATTATTAACTGCATGCATCTCAGATCCAGTGGAGACCCAGTTGAGTTCTAGGTGAAAAGGAAGATAACTATCAGTTGTTACAGTATATTCTTTCACACATGCAAGCACACACACATTGGATGAACCCATGATATTTACGCGGTCAAGGCAGGCAAGGCATCCATCATTCAGGGATCTTTACCATCAAGGATTGCGTAGTGGAGGCAGGCTGTCTAGAGACAATAAATTGGCTAAGGAACTTGCCAATTTTTGTATGACAGTGTGAGACAATTAGCTGATGTACTAAGGGCTCTTGTGAGAAGAGTTTTATATGCAATTGTTTCATGATCCATGATATAATATACAATAGAAGATAGTGGGGTTTTTAGCTGTAATATTTCCCCGGGAAATTATATTTGTTGTGTGTGATTGATCTTTCTTCATGATATTGTAATTGGTGATTGTGTTTTTAATTTCACAAAGATTTGTAGAAGAGATTCAGTATTTAACTTTAGCATATTGTTAGATCAGGTGAATCCAAGATATACATGCATATTATATAATTTATACATGGTATCAGAGCACAGGAAATTGCAGAAGTGAAGTAGGAGCTGAGTTTGTGACTGGATAGAATTTGAACTTGCAAGAATACTTTCTTGGTGCTATAGCTGATTCAAGATCGAAATGGCTTTCAATGGCTTGAGGTTAGAGTATGCACTCGAGGGCAACTCGAACTACATCACTTGGAAGGATAGGATGGAGGCAGTACTCAAAGACAATGGCTTGAAGGAATTCAATGACAAATATGTTCCTAAGCCAGACGTTGCAAATGCTGCAAATCTTGATGCATGGCAAAAGAAAGTGGCAAGGGGAAGGAGGATCCTATTGGAGGGAGTACGAGACCACAATGTCTCAAGCCTCCATGGGAAAGCCACACCATATGCTATGTGGAAGGCTTTGACGGATCTATTCCAAATCAGTAGCGAGCATAGGAAATTGGCGCTCAAAGATAAACTTAGGAAGATCAAGATGGAAAAGAACGACACTATTCTGGTATAATTAACAAAGTTTGTCCAATGCTGAGATGAACTTGGGAATGTAGGAATAACTGTCACTGATGATTATTTGGTGAGTTTGGCTCTCCTAGGACTTCCTAAGAGTAGGCACAGTTATGAAGACTCTGTCAACAAACGGGATACATTCCGGGATTGGGAACGAATGTGGTCAGATCTGGAATAGGAGGAGTTTAGGCGGAACACTAGAGATGGATCTTCATCAAAGCATGATGATGAAGAGGATTGTGCTTTAGCTTCCAAGGTGAAGAAGGGGAAGGGGAATAAATTCTATTCTAAATCTAAGGCCGATGAAGATGGTAAGGAGAAAAACATGTCCAAAGTGAAGTGTTTTCACTGTCACGAGCACGGACATATTGCCACAAACTGTCCCCAAAAGAAGAATAACAAGAAGGTTGCTGAAGATGCAACTGGTGAGGCCCTTGCCTTGCAATTTGAGCTTGAAATCTCATTGATCACATGCATAGTGTCAAGTGCATTGGGATTAGGGTGGTACCTGGATAGTGGTGCTTCCTTTAACATGACAGGAGACAAGGAACTTTTCATTAACTTGGAGGAGAAGGATCTCTAGATGCATATTGAAATGGGCAGCGACGAACGGTACAGTGCTACCAGGATTGGTACCATTACCTTTCATAGGGATTCAGGTAAACTCTTTCAATTAAAAAATGTAATGCATGTACCAAGTTTGAAGAAAAATTTAGTCTCAGTTGCAATGTTAGAGGACAGAGGCTATGATGTTGTTTTCAGTGAAGGAAAAGTTTTCCTATGACACAAAGAAATAGGGAAAGCCAAGAATATTGGGATTCGAGTTAAGAATCTCTATAGACTTGATGTAGATGCTATTTCTACAGAGCTTCCTACCATTGGGAAGTGTGAGAAAGTCATGCAATTGACCCTTGAGAGGGAGTTGGATTTGCATTCAGGTGAGGAACTCTTCGTTCCAAAGAATGAACCTCAAGATGTGGAGCAACCACATGCAGAGGATCATGGAGTGGTAGAAAACACTCATGCAATGAAATTTTGAGCCAGATGGGCAGAGCGAGTGCATGCAACTATACCACCAGGTGTGAGGTGGGGCGACATGCATGATTAATTCCAAGAACAAAATTGGGCAGGATTCGTTGAGATGGTTTGAGTCTCCTGAATCAAACTTGGCTACGAGGAGCCCATAATACAGAAATAGCAGGATTAGTTAGATTGATGCAGTCAGATGTCGAGAGGACATGAAATAAAACTGATAGTGTCAAATATTGGAGCGCAGATCAGAGTTGGAAGCAAGTGCAGAGTGCATGGATGCATATGTCAGTAGTGCAAAGGATCCAATAGACATGTGCAGTAGCTAGCAGCAAGTCAGAAGACTTTGATGACAGATGCATTATACTAATTTAGTTGTTTGGAGGTTATTCAGTTTCGGAAGTGTTGCATGCAAAGTTTGCATGTGCGATAAACACTAGCGAAGTGTTTCATGCAAGAGTTGCATGTGCGAGAAACACTAGAGAAGTGTTGTATGCATGAGTTGTATGTCATATGCATGGAGTTGCATGTTGCATGCAAGGGTTTCATGGAGTTGCATGTCGCCTGCCAGGAAATTCCTTTCTTGTTGAGAGGGAGTGTTGAATTTTGCAACAAGAAACAGTGAAATTGGCATCTAGAAACAACATTAAGCACCCATGATCGTAGTGACATTAAGCACCTACACTAGGGTGGGGTCCACACATGCTATTTTTAGGTGCATGTCTATTTTTATTATCCCTTAATTTAGATGGACATTAAACTATAATCTATTCTCAATTTAGACTTGAAATAGTTAACTGAAGGGGAAAAATTAGTTAGCTAAGTGAATTTCGAGTTAGAGGTTGGTTGGTGGGAAATGTAGAGTAATTCTTGTTGTAACTCGGTGATTCTAGTTGTAACAGAGTTGGAAGTGCAGTGGTGCATGAGTTTGTGCAAGTTGTAAATAGTTTAACTTAGTTAAGTGAGTTAAACTCAGTTGTGCTAGTTGTAACTAAAGATGCAAGTAGTGAGAGATCAAGTGAATTAAATATTAATTAGTTCACATGCAGTGATCTCACATGCAACTGAAGATTTACTATTATTAATTGCATGCATATCAGATCCAATGGAGACCCAGTTGAGTTCTAGATGAAAGGGAAGATAACTATTAGTTTTTAGATTATCCGCTTGCACACATGCAAGCACATACACATTGGATGAGCCCATGATATTTACGCAGTCAATAAAGGAAAGGCATCCATCATTCAGGGATATTTACCATCAAGGATTGCATAGTGGAGGCAAGTTGTCTGGAGACAGTAAATTGGCTAAGGAACCTGCTAATTTTTGTATGACAATGTGAAACAATTAGCTGATATACTGAGATCTCTTGTGAGAAAAGTTTTGTATGGAATTGTTTCATGATCCATGATATATTATACAATAGAAGATAGTGGGGTTTTTAGTTGTAAGCTTTTCCCGAGAAATTATTTGTGTTGTGTGATTGACCTTTCTTCATCATATTGTAATTGGCGATTGTGTTTTTAATTCCGCAAATATTTGTAGAAGTGATTCAGTATTTAACTTTAGCATATTGTTAGATCGGGTGAATCTAAGATATACATGCATATTGTATAATTTCTACATTTTTTATGTTAATTTTCTCAAGGAATTCACTTAAAAATTCATGTTTAACTTGCAATTTACCTCATAATCCTCAAGCATTTTGTTTATATTATGAATTGGAATTTAGCACAACAAACACTAATTTTCCCATTCATATCAAGTTGGTATCAGAGGCACTAGGTTTACTTATGCAAGGAGGATTTAATTGTTTTTCAAGTGTTTAAATCCTTACAAGGTTGAAGCTCAAGAGAGGGGAAGGAAATATTGTGGGTGCAAGTTCTCTAGTTGGAGCAAGGGGGAGGGCACATTTTCCACAATCTACACTACAAGATTCAACTCCAGTGGAAGTAGAGCCTTTAGTAAGCATGTCTCTTGAAGGAGGAAATGATAACATGACAAAGGATGAGAATTCTTTTAGTAAGGCTTTATTTGACATGACATAGATGGTGAAATTCCTCTATTAAGACAGGAACACAAGGTTCTGGGGTGAAAGCTCCAGGCCTCCAAGAGGAGAGGGTTCTATAAGAGGAGGAGGTAATGGAAATGGTGATAAGCCACCATCTACTCCACCATCATCCTCACCATCATCTTCACCTTCATCTTCATCTTCTTTCACTACTACAACCCTTACTCATACTCATCAACATACCTCAAAAGGAATTCGTAAACAACCCTTGTTAAAAATTAATATTAAATTTGAGCTGCCTATGTATAATGGTGAATTGAATGCAAAGAAACTTTAAAATTGGGTTCTTCAGTTGGAGGTCTAATGCAGGATTCAAAACCTTCAAGATGATGACACAAATATTTAGCTAGATTCCTTGAGATTGAAGGGTGCAACACTAGTATGGTGGGAAGCCAAGACACAAGAATAGAACAAAAACCATGTTAAGGTTTCAATCTCTTCGTCTGATTTTATTGCTACAATTAAAAGTAAATTTTACCCTCTAGAGTATATAAGAAAAGCCATAATGGACTCGCAGAATTTTATACAACTAAAAGGACAAAGTGTTCAAAATTATACACAAGAGTTTAGGAGAAGAGCACTAGTTTTGGGTGTCAATTTATCTTCTCAAGACACATTGTTAAAGTATATTGGGGGATTGCACATATATATTAGACATATTATTCTCATGCTCAATCCCACAAACTTAGATGAGGTTTGTGTTCAAGACACACATCTAGAAGCAAGAGGGAAACATAGCGCGGATGAGAAAAGTGATAGTTTCCTTGAGTATGAAGGTAAAGGAAAGGGCAATTTTAATGGAGAAGGAAAGAAAAATGGTTCTATTAAGTTAGAAAAAGAGAAACTCATATGAAAACATTGTTTTAAAAATTACCATGATGAATACCATTGTTGGAAACTCTATCCAGAGTTAAAGTCCAACAAACTTAAAACCAAAGAGAAGGAGAAAATAGGTGTAATCATTGAGCATGACTTAGGGTTCATATTCAAGAAATGAAACCAAGATTAAAACAATGGGTTTGAAAGGTAAGAACATAGCAAGCACTAGTTCTTCAAGTTGTTCTAATGTAACTCAAGATGATGATACAAGAATTGAACTCTTTCATATTACAGTTGTTTAAAAGCATACCAAAATAGACACACTATTTGATAGTCATTCTCAAGCCAATTTGATTTCTGAAGACTTAATGAAGAGGTTAAATCTAGAAAATGTTACACATCCAAGACCTTATCCTTTAGACTAGATATGAAAGAATGCAAACTTGCAAGTAACAAGGAAGTGCATCCCGTGGTTTGCAATCAATTCAAATTTTCTTGACGAAGTTGAACTTGATGTAGTTCTGCTTGAGATTTCAGATATTGTTTTGGGAAGTCCTTATCTTTATGATTGGAGGGAAGTATTTCATTGCCATGAGAACAAGTGCCACTTTTTCAAGAATGGAATTGAGTACATTGTTAGAGTTCATAAGAAGAATATGAGTTTGTTTCTTATGCATGCAAATACAAATGAAGAGAATAGTGAATGCAAGTCAAAATCTGGCTTTATTAATGTTCAAGCATAGTGATGTTTTGAATGAGAACTTTCAAGAAGATGCATCAAAATAACAAGATGATTTCATTGAAGTTACTAATGGTTGTAATAAGGCGTTGTAGGGATCTAACATGTTGCCTTTGAAAAGAGGTAAATAGGATGGGAAAGATTTGCAACAGTCCACAACATTGTTCAATAGTGATGGGAACACGATGTCGGTGTTGAATGGTGCAAAAATCAAAGAATAAGCACCAAATAAATATGACAAAGAAGGCATAGCTTCCACAAGTACTTCTTTTGGGTTTAAAAATGGTGCATGGAAATAGCGAAAACACTTGGTCAAAAGTTGACGCAAGTACAAGGCAAGACAAGCTAAAAATCACCACCTCAACAATGTTCGAGGTGAGAAAGTTTTCAAGTTATTCAAGTTTCCTTTGATTGATGACCAAGGAAGGAACATGCTTCTTTCTTCAAGGATATTTTGTCGTTCTACAAATTCGAGGAAATTGCAGCAAGATGGTATCTCCAACAACAAGACAGGGTTTCCAGAATCAAGGAAAAAAATCAGTTTCTATGAAAAGCTCAAATTGTTGAATTCAGGTAAATTCTAGTGGATTGAGATTAGAAGGGTGAGGGGGATGTACCCTCATCTACATGTTCAGTAATGAAAGATATTTTTGGGTCCAAAACATTCCAGTGGGGAGGCGTGATCAGGTGCTAAAAAATTAAAGGTTTTAGAATGGTGTGGAACCTAAACGACAATGTAGATCTCGTCATTCTAAATTCGGTGCAACTTGTTTCATGGAAAGGTGACACCGTATGCTCCCAGAAACAAAAATTTTCCACTTTTTCGCAGAGGCAAAAGTTTTTTAAAAAATGTAGGACAACCTAGTCAGTAGTCTGTATAGTTGACTGAGCATGCCCATGTGGCAGTTTGACCGATCAAAGGAAATATTCATCGCAAATGATATAGTGCTAAGTGGCACCTTTTCATTTGGCTGATTGGTTTCATGATGGCCAATCATAGGCTGCCACGTGGTAGCCTGAGGGCCACCAAAATTTATTTTGAAGTTTGAGCAGAGAAGGAGGGGGTCGAACCTGTTATCACTCCACTAAATTCTTAAGTTGTGGGATTTTGTTTTTTAGTCAAAGAATACTAGAGGTAACGTGAAACCTACTTCAAACTCTAGGATCTAGCCTTCCTAGGGTTCAGAGAGGGCTCTCTTTTTCAAGTTTAACTTTGTTTTGGTTTTGAATATTAGGCTAGTTATTAAAGTGCAATTTGGTTTGGTTTTGTTGGATTTGGTGGGAAAATTTCACTTGGAGGGTAGATAGAGGGAAATATAGTTGTCCATTGGGCTATGAGTGTAAGTCAAGCTAACAGAACTAGGATCAAGGCCTAAAAGGTCAAATGTTTGCAAGGTAAGGTGGATAACCCTTGGAGATCTTGGGAAAAATGGTTTTTTGAGATGGTATGATCGGGATAAAGGGCACTTAAGAATCATTAAATCTGGAAAAGGGAAGTATAATATAGAGTTAAAATTAGAGAGGGAGAAATTAAGAATTCCCTACACCAGAAATTAGAAGAAAACAAAGAAATGATAACTAGTTAAAAACAGGGTGCTATTAACATGTCCTATAGTAATACTCCTAGTTATACATTCAGATTTAGAATTAAAACACAAATGTATGCATGAAACAAAAGAAGATAACAATTACAAGTTTAAGACAGTACTTCACTCCAGATAGCTTATCATAGGGATCCTGAAGTATGATGCCAAAAAGGTGATCCAATCTGCTACTCAAATTCGAAATCCAAAGCCTTCAAGTCAACAAAATATCTATAGTAATCTCCAACAATTTTATTCCACACAAAAATACTTCAAAGAGTGAAGTATTTATATAAAATGTCTTACAAAATATCCTAAATGACTTCTAGGAATTAACTTAGGAAAATTAAATATCTTACAACGATAATAGTGACAACTTGCTTAACAAATCAACAAGCTATCCTATTTTATTCAAAATAAATAGAAATTGTTTTTAGATAACAAGCAGATGGCTGCTTATGTGTTCTCTCTGCTAGATTTTTATATATTTTTAGAATCTAACTTGCCTTCACTAATACTCTTTCTCGCTGAGACTCTTTCTCACTAATACTCTTTTACTTCGGATACTCTTTAACCTTCAGTAAGATTGCTTTCTACTGTAAAAATATGTTTTGACTCTGAAATCAACAAAGGGATTTTTTCTTCTTCATTTGTTTGCCTTTCTTTCTTCATAGCAAATCAGTTAATGCCTGCCACTCCTCATTTTTAGGAATTATAATATTCTTGAGTTTCCTAAAATTTTCATTAGCCTCAGTGTACCTGGAAAATGTGGGTTTGATGACAAACAAATGTTTGATTTCATACTGCAAATAAAAGAAATCTCCAAAACTTTTCAGCAATACTTTCCCTGTCGGAATACCTTGGACTGTTGGTTTGTTCACCTGCTCTTTGGCATGTTCTCTTATATTTTTGTTATTACCATTCTAAGGCATTAACTTATCATTGATAACCATGATATCAGAAAGTCCCTTTTGCCTTAAATTGGTGAATTTAGCCATGAATCTAGTGACAAAAGTATTCATTTCTTCACATTTATCTTCAAGCTGCCTCATCAAATTTATTTTAGTGGTTACTTTCCTAATATCTATGATTTTTTCTATCCTATCATTGATTTTAAATTCTTCAAGTTGTTTTCTATTCTTGTTGTTGAGGAAATTGATTAACCTTACAGCTCGTTCTGGTTTATCTGCCAATTCTTCTTGTGTCTTTTGGATCTCTGCTTGTGCTGCAAATAGTAACTCTCTCTGCTAAAAACTTACTTGAATTGAAGGCCAAACATCATGAATGACTTCAATTACATTATTGCATAGGTAATTTTTAATATACGATATTTGATGCTTGAGAGTTAATTCTTTCTAGAGCTTCTTTACCTCTTCACTCAATCTGTGGGCATTTTTCTCATGTATTTTAGCATCTATCTAAGCTGATTTGCTTGTCTTCTCAATATTTTCAATTATCTTAGTCAATCTATTGATTTCATTTGTTTTTAAGGACATCTCTTCCATTTCCTTTACTAGTTGACTGTTTTCATCTGTACATGGCAACACTATTGTAGAGGATTCAGTTACTGAAGTTGTTAAAGAAGTCACTGGCACTACAATGGCCAGTGGCTCTCTGGGTGCCAAATTTTCTCCCAAAGTAGAAGGCACTGCTTCTATGATGACTGGGATGACAATGGGAATCACTGGTTCTTTAACTATCTCCTTTTCTTGGACAACTTGGTCCATTTTTACTTCCATTTCCTTGATTTGAGCTATCAGTTGAAGTATCAAACTCATCATTTCATCTTTCTCCTTTTGATCCTGTAAAACATCCTTTGTTTTAGGATGATCACCTTGAGGAAGCTTGAGTTGTTTCCTCCAAGCAGCTATGTCCTCATTTTTCTTTTTAACCAATGCTTCAGTTGCTTTGATGTTTGTAGGATCATATCCTACCTGTAATACTAAATCTTCTTAGGCTTTTCTCCTTAGATCCTTTGAATATAATGAAGCTTTATCCATTTTCATTTGGTCCTACATATTATATATTGTATTTTGAAGTCTATGAGCACTCATAGATTTTTTTGTCACTATGGAATAGAGC
Source organism: Pinus albicaulis (assembly GCA_034641835.2). Taxonomy (NCBI): domain Eukaryota; kingdom Viridiplantae; phylum Streptophyta; class Pinopsida; order Pinales; family Pinaceae; genus Pinus; species Pinus albicaulis. The sequence goes on along the minus strand of CM076573.1, from coordinate 517,637,497 downwards.
ATCTCTGAGGTCTACCTATGAAACTCAATCAGATCCAATTCATGGATTTTATCTGTGGCTACTTCCATATCAACTTTTTTATAGTCAGCCACTTTCTTTGGCACTGGTATTGTGGGTTGTAAAACTGACATAATCAGTTTTTGATTTGAATAATCAAATGATGATAGGAATCTGTTTTTGTTACCTGGATTTTGCTTCAAAAACTGAGAATATATTTCAGTTTTGATTTCCTTATTCTTCAATTTGATTTTCTTGTATTTTTCCTTAATATCTAAATCCTTCTACTCAACTAAATGTGAGGAAGAAGCCTCCATACTTTGTTTCCTTTCCATTATCTGTGCATCTTCATTATTCAACTATTCTTGATTCTTATTTGGCTCACTGATGATTATAGTGGCTACATTGGTCTCTGTCTGTGTAGTGTTGGTATTCAAGGGCTATGTTTCTTCAACATCTATTGTTACTTTACCTTTAGCTAATGTATCCAGTTTTGGCCTCTTATTGTAAATTATTTTAAACTTTGTCTCTGTTGTAGTCTCTACAGTATAAGCTCCTTCTTCTCTGATTCTCTTAGTGCATGTCTCTGGTTTTTTAGCAATTTCCAAAGGGTGACTAGTATTCCTTTGGTTTACTACCTCTGTTAAAGTATTTTCAACCCACTGAATTTGATTAGAAAACTTTTATATTTCTAGCTTTGACTCATGGATAAAGGGTGTCAATTTAAATTTTACCCTTAGTTTACTTAAGATCCCTTGTGGATCATAATTCCATGGGAAGCTTTCTTCTAATTTGTATTCCAATAGTTGACTTGTTGCTTCCTTTTCTGCATCTCTTTGATTACATATGAATGGCCCAATTTGATTTTTGAGTTTAAATTGGGTATTTTTCTTGGCTGCCATAAAATTAATTGAATCTGAATTCAGGATCAGCCTAATTTACTCTAAGGCAAAGATTATCATAAATGGATGCTTAGGTACCTTGTAGGGCAACAAGTTAGAACCAAAAACTTTGATTTCAGTGAATTTCTCATATAAATACCAATCACCTACTTTTCTTTGCTCTGATAGCTGCAAAATTCTGTTCATTTCCTCACTGATTCTAGGCTGCTCTGTTTTTGTCAAGATGGTGGTCAATGGATGAACAAACAACTCAACAAACTCTGAATAACTGAATTTTGTGCATTCTTTTATGAGTATAGATGTCTAGAAGACAATTGATAGAGGTTTTCGTTCTATATCCAACTTTTGAAGTGAAATTGGAAAACTCTTTGATTGGAAGAATAGAAACAAGCGGAAAAGATAGGAGGTATATCTAAATGCTCCTTCCAGCTACAAATTAGTCAATTGATAGTGAATGCTATCAGCTATAAAACTAGCATAGTCAAATACAACTGAAGGTGGCTACCTTGGAGAAAATGTGGACAAAAATCCTAGGATAGACTCATGAGTATGCTCATCAGCGAAATACCCAAGTATGAAGGAAAGCATGGAGATTACATGCCTTGAACCTTCAAGGAACTTGGCAGTTGAATATGGAGGGTTTAATTTTGGAATTTCAACATGCAGGGGCATGAAAGTTTGGAAAATCATAAACCTTTTAGAAAGTCTAAGTTAATGTATAACTTAGAGAGGGCTTCAATAGACAATGGGACTGCTTGGGGGTCAAGTTGAAGCTGTAACATTTGGTTTATTGACTCTGTAGTAATGGTAAATAGGACCTCTTTGTTTGCATTCACTATAGCTCTTTGTTCAAGAATGTAGTACTAATGACATAGTCTGATAATTTCTTGACAAGGGTGAGTTAGCGGGACTACATATTTGGGAAAATTGGATTCCCAAATATGAACATCTTCTTGATCATCTAGAGATTTTTCAAAACACCAGTTGTGGATATCTAACAGATTGAACTCAACTATTGGATCAATTATTTTGTAATCAATGTCAGCTCGAGGAATATGCTCAATATCAACAACTGGGGGTTGTAATCGATTGACTACAATTGCAGTATTTGGAGTCATGGCTATTGTGCAATTTTTCTATGTGATATTGCTTGTCGACCGTTGCATCTGAGAAATGAATGCGAAGGGTTGAGATCGCTTTAAGAGTTGTGTTGAAAAGTAAAGGTGGGACTCGGCTTTAGTTATGCAAGTGGAATGGTTTAATATGTATTTAAACCTTTATAATATAATCGAGGAGTATAGATTTAAAACACACACACACACACACACACACACACACAGATATATATATATATATATATATATATATATATATATATATATATATATATATATATATATATATATATATATATATATATATATATATATATATATATATATATATATATATATATGGGTTTATTTCTACACAGCAACAGGATTAATCATGATCTAACCATTATAATAATGTTTAATACAATATACAAAGGTGTGGGCTTTAGAATTGGTATAATATATGGTGGATTAAAACTGTTTTATTTTAAAACATTTGAAAAATGTTTAAAATATGAGGGCACGTTTGATTATATTATATAGATTTTTTTTAACTGTTTGGATAGTTTAAAAAACTATAGGGGCGGGATAAAACAAATAAAGATAATTTTTTAGACCAAAGGGTTTTATATCTTGAGTTTTTCATTTATGCACATGGGATAATATACTTTGGTCAAAAGTTTATAATAGTGGGTTTTTGGGGTATTTAGATATAATCAAATTAATAAGTAGGAAAGGGTATTTCTTAGGGATTTAATAAAATATGTTAAAATTTAATATGAGAGGGGAGTGAAATGTAAAGAAAAATACATATTATCTCTAAGTATAACATAATAATCAAGGATTTTCTCATTTTTATATTTCCTTCAATATGTAATATCCCAAAATGGGATCTGTTAGCAAGGCATGACTGGAAAATGCATTTTCCAGGAATGGCTGCTACAGGATTTGAAACCAATACTTGGATCCCTTAGATCAATGTATCTAAGACCAAAATCCAAGAGGAGGCTCAAAATAAATCCCTCTAGGTGGGTTAAACAGATCTCCCACACCTAGTTGTCTTCAAAAAGTGCCCATTGAAGGGACTGTAACCAATGTATGAACATACAATAATGCAACAGTGTTAGTTTTATTAGTTGTGAGACAATAAGATGTAAATAGCCAACAAGTGATGTTATTGCAGTAAAGAGAGTACAAATCCTTGAGGAAACATTCACTCAAGCAAGGAACTGCAAGCCTCAACAATACATGTACAAGGAAATGAAGAACGTTGTTATATATGTATAAACCCAGGCTATCACTGTGCAGTTTATAGGAGGCACTACTACAAAAATAATTTCAATACATAGATATGGAAATGTATGGCTCAAATAAATTGGGGAGCAAAGCTCTAACCCCTGGAAAACAATAATACAACAATCCTAAGAAGGATTGGCTGAAATATACAAAATGGAAAAAATGTCGGAGTAGCAGGACTGAGTAGTAGCTGAAACTCTAAAACTGGATGGAGATGGCTGTAGATGATGCAGAAAATGAATAGACCTCCTCTAATGGATCTTCCAAGTGAAAGGATGATCCTAACACTAAATATCTAACCCTCCAAACAAATACTGCAACCCTCACTGCAGATGCACAGTCAATGAGAGGGACTGCATTGTAGGTGATGAAAAATGGTTGGCTTGATGCCAAAGATGATGGGAATCAGCTTAAATGCTCCTTCACTGATCCTCCAAAGGAAAGGAGACTCCCTCCTCTGCAAAATAGCTTCGGAAGTGGTGTTGTATAATCTCCACTACAACACCCTGCAACACAACGTTTCCTGCTATAGGAATAACGTTATAGCTAAAGGAGGATGGTTGGCCTCAAGCCTAAATGTGGAGAAAATGAAGATAAACACCCTCAAGAGGCCTCTCAAGAAAGGAGAAGGATTCCTAAATAGGAAATCCGTGTGCTAAGCAGCACTGCAACTCTGCTAAACAGCAGGAGAATGCACAAAGTCTAAACAGACAATGAAATCAATAATCCAAATCATGAATGACAATGGCTAGCTTGCCCTCCTTTTAAACAAGTGAAAGCCCTCTCTCCATGGGTCCCACTCATTAGGGTTTCTTCCATCAAATAACCCTCTTCCCATTCATACTGTGTTGTCTATCAAAGTGTTCTCCACCTCCTCTCCCAGCGCTATTGACATGGTCAAACTTGACCTTGTCTCCATGCAAATCTCCTCTTTCACACATAAGGGTGTGAAATCCAGCTCTTATGACTATCCCCTTTCACATTTGAGGGATTTTATTCATGTTTTTAATAAGCATGGGCTTCCTTACCCATTTATTTAGCTGTTGGGTGATAAAAACAAAATTTTAATATTCCATTTAGCTATGTGTTAAAATGGGAATATTACAGTCCTCCCCTCCCAAATGTTTCTTGTCCTCAAGAAACTGCAAGGATAGAACTAGAAAGTCTCCTCCCAAGGCATGTAGTATAAAATGTGTTGAGGAACATCCTCCCCATGTGGATCCTCCATCCCCCAAGGAATCATCCATACAAAATGAGTTACCTCCCAACATGGAAACTCCTAAAAGTATTCTTCCACCTTTGGCTCCTGCAATGTAGGTGGGCTGAAAATCTGATCTTGGTAGACAAAATAGCCTACCCCACACTGTGCACCTCTCCATTTAGGATAAGTGTAGAGTATATGATGATATTGGGCTGTAATGATATTGCCCTCAAGTGGCAAGATGAATATTAGACCTCCAAGGATCTCTCCTCCAACGTTATGAAACATGTTGGCCCAAATCATCTCATATGTGATGAGTTGGAAGTCACCATCATATGGCATCCAATCAATCATATGGCTCACCTCAAATGGAATCAAGTGTTTTGCTGTAGTGGCCACATACTCTCTCATGCTCCCATTAGAACATGCAATGCAAAACATCTGGGAGATCTCTCCCCCAAGGGACACATCCAACCAATGTTCCATTCCCCCAATCATGCTCCCAAAAAATATAAAAACAATAGCAACATAAGGAACCATAATGAGAACCATGCTTGCTACCATATGTATCAAGGGAAATGGTCCCTCAAATGTAACCAATGCAATTTGGCCCTCAACTGCAAAAGAGTGTGAGAAAAAGTGTGGTTTCTCAACCACATGCTTGCTATCCCACTCTCCTCATATGTTTGGAGAAAGTGAATGATGTATGGTGAAAAGTGAGCATGTTCTCCAAAATACATCTCCCCCCCAAGTCCTCCTAGGGAGTGGTCACTAATACTTCTCATGGCCTCAAGTAGACCATGAGATCTAGAAAAAAAGAATGCTCCTCCTTGGAGAAACATCCTGCACATGTATGGTTAAGGGATGCATAGATACATTATACAAATCATTATGCAAACAAACAATACCCTTACCATATGTCTTGCTCATGCAAATGGAGTTGCTCATAGATGAGTCTCCTCTCACCTCAAAGAGAAAATTGGTGGGCTAACTCTTCCAAAGAGTTATGTATCTCATCCATTTTCACATGATCCATGCATCTCCTCATATGCTGATATATCTCCTCCTCAAACCCCTTCCAAAAATACCCCTCCATGATGGTGTGGTATGCTCTCAAAGAACAAGTGTGGCTGAAAAGGAAATCCTCATGAGCTCCTTGTAGCAACTTCTCCTTGAGCTTGGAAGCTCCAAATAAGAAGATCCTACCATGATAGTAGATGACCCCATATTTGACTGAATATCCCTCCTCATGTAACTGGTCATCCAATATCATGCAAGTGAAAAGATCCTTGGAATACTCCACCAACTGCTGAGAGTTCCAATATGGATCTATCCTCCATAGTGATAACGTTGATGATCTCTCATGAAGAGCATTTTTCATATGGTCACCCTCTTCTTTGACATCTCCCATGCCAAAGATGCAAGTTGGAAGGCTTCTATCCTTCCCCTGTTGCTTCTACCACAGTGTAGAATCTGAAATGAGAGTGGGTAAAGATGATGTTGAGAGAATGCCTCTCTCCTCCTTGAGTCTACCCAAGACTCTCAGCACTGTAAAATTACCTCCCAAGGTCTCCACTCCTCTGAAATCAATTAATGGTGCCTCAAAATGTAAAGCATCTCTCATCATCTGCTAATCTGGTGGTCTCCTTGGTGAAATGTCTCCATGCAATGAGACATTATCATCAAGATTAGACTGCATACATGAATGGACAAACTTGTCCCTAGTCTCACTGCGCAATCTAGTCTCCCTCTTAGGTGCATCAACCTCATGAAATAAACAGGGATGTGTGGTCCTCATCACATGATGCTGGATATCATCCTCCCTATCTCCTCCTTGTATCTCCATAGGTCCACACCTCATCATCAATGGCACATGTAGAACATGAGTTGTGCCTTGATCTCCACACATGAGATCCTGTGGACTTCCTTGAAAAGATGCAATAATCCCTCTAGTTGGAGCAAGACCTCCTCCTTCCTTTGCATGAGGTGCTAGATCAACTCTAGAAATGGAAACGTTGCTGCCCTCCTCTTCATCAACATGTATGGGCAACCTTCCAAGAAATGGATCTTCTCTTGGAAAAGAGATCTCCATGCCCTCTTGTTCAGGAATATGAGATAGAGGCTTTGCCTCTAACAAAGTATGCTGCAATATGTTAGTCTCCTCCATGGGTTTCTGAAGTGGATCTGATTTTATAGTTTTCTCCATCATAGCCAAGGGTTTTATTTTTTCATGTTTGTTCAACTTCTCCACATGTGTTGCAGAAATTTTTCCATCAATACCTTAATAAATCTTGCATAGGAATAAGTTTTTGCATTCTTTAAAGAAAAAGATTCAAATATCCACCATGCATAGGCCTTACCTCCAAAGTGCAGTGCTGCTACTCTGATGGCTTCATCTTTAGAAATTTGATGCTGCTGCAAGAAGGTGTCTAGCTCTTCCACCCAAGCCCTGGCTGAACATTTAGGTGAATCATCAAAGGTAGATAGGAGAAATCTATACAAATTATGCTTCTTGTTCCTCCTCACCTTGACCTTTCAAAACTCTGGGAAAGTGACATGATCTATAAACTTATGAGTTTGAGATTCATACTCATGCAAGAAACTACTAAGAGTTCCCCTCTTAGGTATTCCTTCTACTTCTCTTTCTCTTATGGAAAAACTAGCCATGTGACTGCATTGTACATCATAGGGTGTGGCTGCATGCTCACACTCCCCATAATAAAATCTAGAGTTTGACTCAGTTTCAAACCCTCTTGGAGATTATGTACACATCTCCCTTCTTACCTTCTTGAAATCTTCATGAATGCTCTGTACAGATCTTGGAAGAAGTTGTGTGAGTCTATCTTCCTTCCTTCCTCCACATAATGGAGTCTTCATATTCTCTTTTCTTGATAGCATCATGGCTGATATCCATAGGCTGAGCCAAGATTATGCTCTGATACCACTGTAATATCCAAAAATGGGATCTACTAGCAAGACATGACTGGAAAATGCATTTTCCAGGAATGGTTGTTACAGGATTTGAAACCAAGACCTGGATCCCTTAGATAAATGTATCTAAGACCAAAATCAAAGAGGAGGCTCAAAATAAATCCCTCTAGGTGGGTTAAACAGATCTCCCACACCTAGTTGTCTTCAGAAAGTGCCCGATGAAGGGACTACAACCAATGTATGAACATACAATAGAGCAACAACTTTATTTTTATTAGTTGTGAGACAAGAAGATGTAAATAGCCAACAAGTGATGTTATTGATGTAAAGAGAGTACAAATCCTTGAGTAAATATTCACTCAAGCAAGGCAATGCAAGCCTCAACAATACATGTGAAGGAAATGAAGAACATTGCTCTATATGTATAAACCCAGGCTATGACTGCGCAGTTTATAGGAGGCACTGCTACAGAAATAATTTCAATACATAGATATGGAAATTTATGGCTCAAATAAAGTGGGGAGCAAAACTCTAACCCTTGGAAAACAATAATACAACAATCTTGAGAAGGATTGGCTGAAATATACAAAATGGAAAAAATGTCGGAGTAGTAGGGCTGAGTAGCAACTGCAACTCTAGAACTGGATGGAGATGGATGTAGATGATGAACAAGCTGAATATACCTCCTCCAATGGATCTTCCAAGTGAAAGGCTGATCCTAACACTGAAGATCTGACCCTCCAAAAAAACACTGCAACCCTCACTGCAGATGCTCACAGTCAATGAGAGGGATTGCACTGTAGGTGATGAACAATGGTTGGCATGATGCCAAAGATGATGGGAATCATCTCAAATTCTCCCTCACTGATCCTCCAAAGGAAAGGAGACTCCCTCCTCTGCAAAATAGCTCCGGAAGTGGTGTTGTAGAATCTCCACTACAACACCCTGCAACACAACTTTTCCTACTACAGGAATAATGCTATAGCTGAAGGAGGGTGCTTGGCCTCAAGCCTGAATGTTGGAGAAAATGAAGAGAAACTCCCTCAAGATGACTCTCAAGAAAGGATAAGGATTCCTAAATAGGAAATTCTTGTGCTAAGCAGCACTACAACTCTGCTAAAAAGCAGGAGAATGCATAAAGTCTAAACAGACGATGAAATCAATAATCCAAATCATGAATGACAATGGCTAACTTGCCTTCCTTTTAAACAAGTGAAAGCCCTCTCTCCATGGGTCCCACCCATTAGGGTTTCTTCCACAAAATAACCCTCTTCCCATTCATACTGAGTTGTCTATCAAAGTGTTCTACACCTCCTCTCCTAGCACTATTGACTTGGTCAAGCTTGACCTTGTCTCCATGCAAATGTCCTCTTTCACACATAAGGGTGTGAAATCCAACTCTTATGACTATCCCCTTTCACATTTGAGGGATTTTATTCTTGATTTTAATAAGCATGGGCTTCCTTACCCATTTATTTAGCTCCTAGGTGATAAAAACAAAATTTTAATATTTCATTTAGTTGTGTGCTAAAATGGGAATATTCCACAATAATACTTAGGATAAATGTGATTTTGTGGGTTTTTATGAATTTTTATGAAGGTATGAAGTTAATTATTCTAGGGTTACAATTTTACTAAGTAAGAATGTGTTTTTACTTAGAAAAAAGGGGTTTTAATGTATGAATGAAGGGTAAATGATGATAAATGAGGATTTAACATAAGAACTCAATATTTTCAACTAACCAGTCATAGAGCCTTGGGTTTGGTCCCAAAAAAAGATAGAGAAATGCTCTAAACCTATTTGACTGATAGCTTAGAATACTGAATACTCATAGGGGAGGGGAAATTAGTGATTTTTCTCGATGATGTATTATTTACATGATTGCTCCACTGCTTTCTACCTACTCAACTTCCATTTCTAACATTTTTTCTTCATTTTGCAGGCGCATTTAGGCTTGCAACCATTAAAACATTTTCTTTCAAAGCATAAAACTATCTAAATCTAACTTATTTCATCCAAGGGCTCAGATTAAACTATTGAGCTCCTAATTATTCTCTACCTATCTACTGATTTGTCAAGTTTAAACTGTTTGACAAATCTTTATTCACTATCTAAAATATGAAATTGAAACATGAATAGTTAAGATTAAACTATTTAACTGATCATGGATTATGGCATTTATTGACACTCTACACATAATCATTATTCTTGCAGTAAAAAGTAAAATTAGTGGCATTTGGACTTCCTCACTTTCAAGTTTTATTTCTTTTCTTTTGGGGTATGTATTTTCTAAGTCCTTTGATCTTTCTTTTAGGACTTTTACCCTCTTTTTTATTTTTTATTATTTTTCATCTTTTCAAAATATGGGAAAACAACTTACAGAAAGCAAGGTATGTACATATTTACAAGACTTATCAAAGTCAATTCAAAATTTTATGAACCCTATTATTATAGGACCCTAACAGTGGCTCCACATGGGGATGACATTTCCTGGTGAAATATCAAGAACTCCAAGACTAGTAGCATTTGAAATTTGATTGTAATGATCCTGTAAATGTCTTCTGATATCTGCAACTTATTCATATTTATGATATTTAATTTTCAAAGCTTAGGGCCTTCTCTTTGGGCTTCAAATTTGCTAAGGAAACATCCAATCCAATCTAAAATTTGCAATGTATATGTACAATGATCAAAGTGAATAAAAACTAACTATTGGTTAACTCAGGCGGGTAGTAGTGCTTCAACATTCTGCCATTAATTGGTCCTTCTTATAGATCTATTCCATCCAATTCTTTGAGAAAGAAAGCATTATTACCTCTATATCCATAAATTGCATAAGGCCCTTTCCATATAAAATAAAATTTTCCATGTTTTCATTTTTCTTCTCTTCTGGAATCCCATTTTGACACTTTATCTCCTATGTAAAAATCATCCTCTTTAGTCTTTTTATCATAGATTTTCTTGATCTTATCCTGAATGACTTGAGATTTGACATAAACTTCTTCCCTTGTTTGTTGCAACTGAATAGTTTGATGTATCCTTCTTTGGATGTCATTTGTTTCAACCTATAATTCTTGGATAATTTTCATCACTGGTACACCTAGGGAGGAAGGAAAAACATCATCCTTTCCATAAACTAGTTGGTAAGGTGAATTACCATTGGATTTCTTAGTAGTAAGTCTATCTGCCCATAAGGCATTGGCTAACTTCTTATGCCAAGTCTTTTTATTGTCTTCAAGTAATTTTTTGATGATATTTACAAGGCTTTTGTTTGAGGATTCAGCTAGGCCATTACCTTGGGGGTAATATGCAGTAGAGTGGCCTAGGGTAATATGGTATTTGTAGCAAAAGTCAATCATTTTCTTGGATTTGAATATTGTTGCATTATCAGTAATTATATTTTTAGGGCACCCAAATCTTGAAAGGATGTTGTTTTCTAGGAAGGAAATAATGACAATATCAGTGGATTGTCTGGAGGGTATGGCTTCAATCCACTCGGTAAAATAATCAGTGGCTGTCAAAATCCACTTATGTTGGCCTGAAGAGGGGGGGGTGAATTTCACCAATGAAGTCTAAACCCCATTTTTGAAATGGCACTTCAGTTGAAAATGGCTTTAAAAGGAGGGGTAATAATTTCTTCTTACCCTCAAAAATTTGGCACTTATGACATGAAGTAATATATTTTTTGACATCAGCAAACAAGGTAGGCTAGTAAAAACCAGCTCTCAGAATCTTGTCTGCAGTATTTTTCCAGTATAAATGTCCTCCACAGTCACCTGCATGAAATTCTTCAAGTATTTTGTCAGCTTCTTCCTTTAGTAAACAATTTAGTAAAATCCCACTATGATCTCTCCAAAAAAAGTACATTATCTAAGATACAAAATCCTACTGCTTTAAGTTTTAGAAATCTAGCTTTGGTTCTTGACAATCCAAGAGGAGCTTGTAAGTTTTGGAGTACAAATATGATATCTGTATACCAAGGTGAGTGTGAAAATGCTTCACTGATCGATAGAGCCGCCATCTCTTCTTGATCATCTACTTGAGCAATAAAATTTATATCGAGGGCATTACAATTGGATTTAGCTATAAGTCTAGCTAATGCTTGACCTTTAATGAGCTTGGTGAGTTTTTTATCTATGTCATATTCTAAGATAGTGGAAATCCACTTACCTCTTCTTCCATTAGGACCATCCTAAGTAAGAATGTCTTTAACTACAAAATTTGGGACATAAGCAATAATGTGTGAGTAGAGAATATAAACTCTGAAGTCTTTAATGGCCTTAACCAAGGCTAAGGCTTGTTTTTCCATAATGTTATACTTCAAAGGGGCATATATAAGGGCTTTACTAAAAAAATCTATGGGTTGTTCAAATCCTTGGTCATTTTTCTGCAGTAAAACTGTAGCAATGGTGTGTTCTGAAGCAAATTAAAAAATCATGAAATATTTCTTAAAATCAGGACTTATTAGGACTGGAGTTTTGGTTAAGGCTTGTTTGATAGAGTCAAATGATTGTTTAGCCTCAACATTCCATCTAAGAACTGAATATTTTTTTAACATGTTATTCAATTCTCTAATTATCTCAGCTAAATTAGATATGAATCTTCTTAAAAAATTTATCTTACCTAAAAAAGCTTGTAATTCTTTGATGTTTCTTGGTGGGTTGATGTTCAGAATTGATTCTATCCTAGCAAGATCTATCCTAATTCCTTCTTTTGAGATTATATGTCCCAGTAACTTACCTTCTTCTATTCCAAATAGACCTTTCTTAGGATTTAAAGATATGCCATATTTCCTACACTTAATAAAAACTTGTCTCAAATGATCCAAGTGTTCATTATCTGTTTTGGAAAACACAGTAATGTCATCTAAGTAAATTACTAATAACTCATGTATTTTCTTTGAAAAAGCTATGTCCATAGCCCTTTGAAAGGTTGCTCCTGCATTCATTAGGCCAAAGGGCATTTTTACATACATAAAAGTGCCCCAAGGAGTAGTAAATGTTTTTTTAGCTTGGTCTTCTTCTTGAACTAGGATCTGGTTGTATCCTGAAAAACCATCTAACAATGAAATCCTTGAAGAACCTACTACCCTTTGTAATATGTGGTCCATTTTGGGTAAAGGGTAATTATCCTTTAAAGATACTTTGTTAAGATTTCTAAAGTCCACACACAATCTAATTTCTCTTGTTTTCTTTCTTGTAGGAACTAGGTTTGAAACCCACTCAGAATATCTAATTAGTGCAATGATCTGGGCATCATACATTCTTTTAACTTATTTTTCAATCAAAGGTAATAGCACAAGGTTAGTCCTTCTCAACTTTTGTTTGAATGGATTTTGATCTTCTTTTATTGGATTTTTGTGTTGGATTATGTTTGTATCATAAGATTTTAAATCTCCATAACTCCAAGCAAACACATATTGATATTCCTTTAAAAGCTCAATATATTTATCCTTTTCTTGTTGAGGTAAAATTTTGGACAGTTTGATTATCTTTGGTTTTGACTCTGTACCAATGTTACATTCTTCTATGTCAGATCTTACTGGCTCCATTTTTGGTTTTCTAGCTACATCGTTAGAGTCAAAAAGATCTTCTAAGGGGGTTAAACCTTTAGGTAAAAAATTATCCTTAAGATTCACTATATCTAATTCATCTTCAATAATTTCTTCAATCTCTACTTTCTCTAAGCTATCTATGTCATCTTGACTAAATCTAGTGGGTTTATCAAACTTTATTTTATTTACATCTAAGCCATTTAAATCTATTTCACAATCCAAATCATGATTTATTGTACAATCTGTATCTATAATACAATTCTAAAATTCTCCTTCATTGTTCATAAACTTGTAAATCTGTTCATCTTGAGAAAAAATTTGCCAATACTTAAGACTATCTAGAATTATTGGCCTATGTTTGACTTCAGCAGTATATCTGTGATTAGGTTGGAATGGTAAATTGCATGTACTAGCAAAATTTCCAAGACAATGAGCTTGTATATTTTATTTTATAGGTATAACAACAAACTTACATTCCAATAAATCATTAGTTAAATCTATGACAGTGTCTCTATATCCACTTAGTCTAGGATTTTAAACAGAATAAACTCCATTTACTTGTTATATGATCAAATATTAATCTCCCATGATTGAAATTATTTTTCCTCCAAAGTTTCTAATGATTTGGAGTCCTAGGATGAGGGCTTCATACTCGGCCATATTGTTTGTACATTTGAAATTTAGCCTGAAAGCATGACCTTCATAATGATTGGTCTCCATATTTGTTATCCAGACTCCGGCTCATGCTCCTAGCTTATTCACTGAACCATCAAAGTCTAAATGCCATTGAGATTCATGAAAGATGTTATCATTGTTTGGTACTCTCTGTTTATCTACTAGTTCAGTTTGGATTTCATTTGTTACAGAGTTACAAAGGATGAAAGAATCAAGGTCAGTTGGTGTAGAGTAAATTGGGCAGTTTATAGATCTTTCAGCACTACTGGCCATGTACTTCATTAATGTTTCCCTATATAACTTTTTAGGTTGGCCAAACACCGAGATAGTAGCATAAGACATGTCTAATTGTAGAGATGCCTGCAACTTTTCTCCCCGTGAGCGAGAAAGTAGCATGCCATTTTTTGGTGGGATATCAGCTACTACAATGTCCATTAATATACTCTTACCAGGGTATTGAACTAGTTTTACACACAAATCCTTGATTAAACCTAAGCATTTAACTTTACTAGAATCAAAAGAAAACAAATCTTTGTATGGCCTTATAATTTCTAGATTCAGAGTTTCCATGATGGCTTTTGGCATTAGATTATGGGAAGCTCCTAAATCGAGCATTGTGTTATGTAGAATTTGATCATGAATAGTGAGACTGATATAAAATGGAGGAACTGCACCATCTTCATGTTTTCCATTCACATCTGGGCCAAAAATCAACTCTCGCTGATCATCATTTAGATTTATGGAGTCTTCTCCATCATTCATATTTAATGTTTCAGTTATGGTTGATTTATACAAGTCATTCTTTACCAATTCAGTCAAAGGAGTTGGTATTTTAAGTTTTGCAATTTTAGATTGTATGTTGAATGTAGGTTGACCTTACTGATTTGAATCAGTTCTTCTTTGGTAATTGTAGTTTGTGTTGGTTTGTCTTGCTCTTCTATAGTTGTTTTTTCATTTTCAATTGTTTTAGGATTCTCTGTTTGTGTTTCCTGTGTTTTACTACTTCTAAATTTCTTTTTAGGAATTGTTTGTGAAGCAGTAGATGTTCTTTTTTATTTATAATTTTTAGCAGATGCTTTTGAAGCAACAGTTTTTGGGTCTACTATTTTAGTATCAGCGGAAGGTTTTTTGGGACCTGAATTTGTTGTTTTTACAGAATTAGAAGCTTTAGCAGCAGTAGATTTTTGAGGATCTTTTGCAGCTTGAGCAACTTCATCAGTAATGTCAACAATTTTAGGGCCTGATGTTTTCTTAGGACTAGAAATTTTTTGGGAGGAATTTGAGTTTTGCTTATTTTCCCTTTGAAGAATTTGTAGAACTTTTGTTTTAGGGGCTTCTACTGTTTTCTGACTCTAATTTTGGGAAGTTTTCTTAGTAGAAGACCGATTGTTTTTTTTATTTCTAAGGTTATACCGGCTATGTATTTCATTTATTGCATAGTCATAACCTTGCTTATAATCAAAGGATTCACTAGAATCTAATTTAAGCTGTTGAAGTTCCAACAATTCCTGATCTTCCTGAGTAAGGAAAATAGTATTGTTTTGATCAATTCCCATTAGATTAATAGTATCCTCCTCCTCATCATTATTATTCTGAGAAATTTCAGCATATTTCTCTTGGAATGGTGGCCTAATTTTTTGGTCTGGGGATGTTTCTTTTGCTTTTCCAGAATTTATATTTTTTCTAAAATTGGGATTTCTAATCTGTTGTTGGTTATCCCACTGAGGTATTCTCTCCATATTATCTAATCTATCAATCACTCTTTCTAAATTTTTAGCTATAACATCCATTTTTGTGTCTTAATTTTCATTTTCTTCTTTAATTGTCACTCTTCTTTCATTTCTAACTCTAGCTTTTTTGGTTAGAATGTTCACTTCTACACTTACTGCATCAGTTTGCATTTTTTCTAAGGTGTCTGCATCTCTTTACCTGAATTGGTAAGCCATATCTGTATCAAATCTATCAGGGAATTTGAGTAGAATGGAATAAGGAGTAGGTTTCAGATTTGCAAGGATAGAATTATAGACACTATTATACCTGGTGCAGTAATCTTGAACTGACTAATTTCGAGCTCTTTTTAAATTATCAAATTTAGATAAAATTTGGAGGGGGTTCTTTTTCTTTTCCCATTTATTTAAAAAAAAAGTAAAAAGGACAGCTAAATCAGTTACACTACCAGCAGCTAAATCTTTAAACCAATTCTTAACTGCTCCTGTTAAAGTTTGAGCAAACAGTCTCATTTGAACATCTGAATCATCAATTACATAAATTTCAAAGAAGTCTGTCATCTTAGTAATATGGTGTTGAGTAGTGTATTGGGTAGTGCCATCAAACAATGGTATTTTGTTTTGATAGTCTTGTGGCATATCATGAAGCTATTGTGGTAGGACAAGGGGAGCATATCTAGCAGCCATAACTTGGAGCTTGCCTTGACTAGGAGGTAAGGTATAACTGCTTGGAGTTGTGCCGGAAATGATAGTGGATGAACTAAAGATAGTATTTGAAGTGCTGGGAAATGAGGATGATGTTTTTAAGAAATCAAAGGGTGAACTAATGGATATAGTGGATGAAGTGATTGGTGGAAATAATACTCTGGGTTGTAGAGGTATTTTAGGGATAAATGGATCTGTAGATGAGCTGGTAGTAGAATTTATGAATGATGTAACAGCATAAAGAGATGAATCTCTAGCTGGAATTATTATAGTATGTAATTGGGAAGCTGAAGGTCTATTTGTATAAGTCAATAAATGAGCTAATTCAATAGCTTCATCAATATCCTTTAGAATAATAACATTAATTTCCTCAACTTTGGTCTCATATTTAGCTTTTATAGATCTAGAATTTACTGCAATAGATTTTTTTTTTGCATTCAAAATGAAATAAAAGCGGGATCTAACACAACAGTTTTTAAATCATTTTCATATTTACTTTTAAATAAGGAATGTTTAGATTTCAGATCAAAATCAATGTCTTGCAGACTTTCTAATTCACTTGGTAATGAATTGACTCTTATTACTGATATTTCAGCTTCTAAATTTTCTGTTTGTTTTTTCTTTTTACCAATTCAATTTGGGTTATCTACTATAACAACATGCTTAAATCTGGGTTAGACCTAGTATAAGAGACTTTCCTAGAATCTAGAATTACAACCTTTCAATACCCACAACCTATAAAAATAATCTTAAAGTAAAAGAATGAATCAAATGATTCCTTTAAGACTAATTTTATGATTGAGGACTGGTTATTTTCCCAAGTATGGTCGCTAGTAATGTTATCACTCCAGTAAATTCTTAAGTTTTGGGATTTTGGTTTTTAGTCAAAGAATACTACAGGTAACCACAAACCTACTTCAAAATCTAGGATCTAGCCTTCCTAGGGTTCATAGAGGGCTCTCTCTTTCAAGTTTAACTTTGTTTTGGTTTTGAATATTAGGCTAGTTATTAAAGTGCAATTTGGTTTGGTTTTGTTGGATTTGGTGGGAAAATTTCACTTGGAGGGTAGATAGAGGGATATCTACTTGTCCATTTGGCTATGGAGTCTAAGTCAAGCTAACAGAACTGGAATCAAGGCCTAAAAGGTCAAATTTTTGCAGGGCAAGGTAGATAACCCTTGGAGATATTGGGAAAATTGGTTTTTTGAGATCGTATGATTGGGATAAAAGGAACTTAAGAATCCTTAAATCTGGAAAAGGGAAGTAGAAGATAGAGGTCAAATGGGAGAGAGAGAAATTAAAAATATTCCCTACACCATAAGTCAGAAGAAAACAAAGAAATGATAACTAGTTAAAAACAGGGTGCTATTAACATTTCCTATAGTAATACTCCTAGTTATACATTCAGATTTAGTGTAATGTTCCAAACCTAGAACTTGTTGCTCCATTGGGAATATCTTTAAGATATTCCAATTCCTTCTTCAGTGAGCTATCACAAGTCCATTTTAGAGATTGACTGTTGGGGCATTTACAGGATATGTCTCCTTCCAAAGAAGGGAGAGATCCTAAGGCTAGCTGGCCCTTCACAAGCTCTGTCTATGGATATGCAATATTCCACATCGGGAATTTCTGCTCTAGGGTCTTTGAGGACGTTGTATAAGGAAGCTGCTGTAAAAATAAGACAAACCACTACTGAGATGCCTTAGAAAATTCATCATACAACTCCTATGCATAATATGAGCTCAAATAAAAAACTCTAGATGGGTTATTCAGATCTCCCCAATCTAGGTCTCTAAAACAATGCTCAATGAGAGAACTTACAGCAATATAATGAACATAACCAGAACTCTGCAAATCTGAATATAACATAAGAGGAAAATATATGGAGCTAACATTATATGATTATATCATCAATAATATACAAGAAATATCATGAGGAATGAACCCCTTTTGCAATAGGAATCAACCTCTCATGAACAACCCTGAGATACATAAGTTATTGCAGCTACAAAAAATGTCGGAGGACCATGCCTGCATAGTCTATATGAAAGTAGCTACTGCTAAATATACATGAAATAAAAATTTGGCTGTAGGATACAAATAAATATCCCAATAGCAAAGAATTGGGCTGAAATACTAGATTTCTAGCCAATCTAGGAGAGATTGCTAGAAATGTCGGAAAACACAAAATGTGACAACTGAGTTCTCACTGCAACTGATACAAAATGAGAATGAGGCTATGGCTGATCTGAAATATGATTTCCCTCCTCTAATAATGTCTCTAATACAAATGGATGATCCCTTTGTCTCAGAAAACATCCTCTTAATGAGCTCCAAGAACCCCTCTCTCACTGCCTCCTCTGAAATAACGCAGTTTCCTCCATGGACTGCGTAGTGGGAGATGATGGAAGTGTGGCCTCATGCCATTGATCTGAAATACAGCCTCAGAATCCTCCTTTCAGCTCCTCCAATGAATAGATCACTCCTCCACTGAAGAAAATAAGACAGGAGAGACTCCATGAGTTCCTCTCTAGCTGCACCCAGCTACACAACGTCCCCTCTACTGCAGAGCTAATGCTGTATAAGATGAATGTAACTGTGGAAAATGCTAGATTGAGGAAAATCAGCTCAATCCTCATCCTTCCTTGAGGAAGAGGTAGGGATTCCCGACTGGGAACACCTTAGTGCCCGAGGGCACCATCACCCTGCTAAACAGCCCGGGGATGCAAGCCTTTGCAGACCCAAGTCTAAAACTCCAAAACATGTATGCAAATAGGCTACCATCTCCTCCTTATAAACAAAAGGAACTCTTCTCCATCAAGGTCCCACCAATTAGGGTTTCCACTCTCACATGAGTGTCTTCCCTCCAAAACTACGCAGCTTCTCTAGGAAGCCTCTCCTCCTTGGGCAGCGCTGTTGACTTTAGTCAAAGATGACTAATCCAAGTGATCTAGGTTCCATTCACACCCATAGGTGTTTATTTCAGCTACTTATTTGCCTCCTTTTCATATAAAGAGTGTTATTTCTTCATCTAAAAGGGGCTAAGGTGTCTCCTTCCCCATTTTATTATGCAAAAGTAAAATGTGGAACTATAATGTTCCATTTTAGCTTGAGGCTAAAATTCGGAACATTACATTTAGAATTAAAACACAGATGTATGCATGAAACAAAAGAAGAGAGTACTTCACTCCAGATAGCTTATCATAGGGATCCTGAATTATGATGCCAAAAAGGTGATCCATTCTGCTACTCAAATTCGAAATCCAAAGCCTTCAAGTCAACAAAATATCTATAGTAATCTCCAACAATTTTATTCCACACAAAAATACTTCAAAGGGTGAAGTATTTATATAAAATGTCTTACAAAACATCCTATATGACTTCTAGGAATTAACTTATGAAAATTAAATATCTTACAACAATAATAGTGACAACTTGCTTAACAAATCAGCAAGTTGTCCTATTTTATTCAAAATAAATAGAAACTGTTTTTAAATAACAAGCAGTTGGCTGCTTATGTGTCCTCTCTGCTAGCTTTTAAGATATTTTCAGAATCTAATTTGCCTTCACTGATACTCTTTCTCACTGATACTATTTTACTTCAGATAATATTCAACCTTCAGTAAGATTTCTTTCTGCTGTAAAAATCTGTTGTGACTGTGAAATCAGCAAACAAATTTTTTCTTCTTCATTTGTTTGCCTTTCTTTCTTCATGGCAAATCAGTTAATGCCTACCACTCCTCATTTTTAGGAATTATAATATTCTTGAGTTTCCTAAAATTATCATCAGCCTCAGTGTACCTAGAAAATGTGGGTTTGATGACAAATAAATGTTTGATTTCATACTGCAAATAAAACAAATCTTCAAAACTTTTCAGCAATACTTTCCCTATGGGAATACCTTGACCTGTTGGTTTGTTCACCTGCTCTTTGGCATGTTCTCTTATCTTTTTGTCATAATAATTATGAGGCATTAATTTATCATTGATAACCATGATATTAGGAAGTCCATTTTGCCTTAAATTGGTGAATTTATCCATGAATCTAGTGACAACAATATTCATTCCTTCACATTTCTCTTCAAGTTGCCTCATAAAATTTATTTTAGTGGTTACTTTCCTAATTTCTAGGATTGTTGTTGTCCTGTCATTGATTTTCAATTCTTCAATTTGCTATCTATTCTTGCTGTTGAGGAAATTGATTAACCTTACAGCCTATTATGGTTTATCTGCCAATTCTTCTCGTGTCTTTTGGATCTCTGCGTGGGCTGCCAATAGTAACTCTCTCTGCTAAAAAATTACTTGAATTGAAGGCCAAACATCATGAATGGCTTCAATTACAGTATTCCATACGTAATTTTTAATATATGATATTTGATCCTTGAGAGTTAATTATTTCTGGAGCTTCTTTACCTCTTCACTCAATCTGTGGGCATTTTTCTCATGTATTATAGCATCTATCTGAGCTGATTTGCTTGTCTTCTCTAGATTTTCAATTATCTTAGTCAATCTGTTGATTTCATTTGTTTTTAAGGACATCTCTTCCATTACCTTTACTAGTTGACTGCTTTCATCTGTAGGTGGCAACATTGTTGTAAAGGATTCAGTTACTGAAGTTGTTGAAGAAGTCATTGGCACTGCAGTGGCCAGTGGCTCTTTGGGTGCCAAATTTTCTCCCAAAGTAGAAGGCACTGCTGCTATGATGATTGGGATGACAGTGGGAATCACTAGTTATTTAACTATCTCCTTTTCTTGGACAACTTGGTCCATTTTTACTTCCATTTCCTTTATTTGAGATTTCAGTTGAAGTATCAAACTCATCATTTCATCTTTCTCCCTTTGATCCTATAAAAATTCCTTTGTTTGAGGATGCTCACCTTGAGGAAGCTTGAGTTGTTTCCTCAAGGCATCTATGTTCTTGTTTTTCTTTTTAACGAATGCTTCAACTACTTTGATGTTTGTAGGATCATATCCTACCTATAATACTAAATCTTC
This sequence comes from Pinus albicaulis, assembly GCA_034641835.2. Taxonomy (NCBI): domain Eukaryota; kingdom Viridiplantae; phylum Streptophyta; class Pinopsida; order Pinales; family Pinaceae; genus Pinus; species Pinus albicaulis. Next base: position 517,616,421 of record CM076573.1, on the reverse strand, counting down.
TAAGGCTTTTATCCTTAGATCCTTTGCATATGATGAAGCCTTATTCATTTTCATTTGGTCCTGCATATTAGAGATTGTATTTTGAAGTCTATGAGCACTCATAGCTTTTTTTGTCACTGTGGAATAGAGCATCTCTGAGGTTTTCCTATGAAACTCAATCTGATCCAATTCATGGATTTTATCTGTGGCTACTTCCATATCAACTTTTTTATAGTCAGCCACTGCCTTTGGCACTGGTATTGTGGGTTGTAAAACTAACATAATCAATTTTTTAGTTCAATAATCAAATGTTGATAGGAATTGTTGGCTTGAGGGGTCCTGACCTAGGTTCAGTGTGCAAGGTTTTCCAACAAACCCCTATACTACTGGCCCTTTCGGCAGTGGCTTGCTTTCGCAGGTCATAGTCTCACCTGAAGTAGTATGGGTGGGTGCAGGAACTAGGTTTCTGCACCCTGAGAAACAAAGGGTAAGGCAAGAAGGGCTGCGTTCTGTTCTATAATTCCTAGATTACCTTATTTATTTGTAGGGTTGATTATGTATCTATTTGCATCTATGTGCACTAGATCTATAACTATATGCTTTCTATAACATCAACATAGAATTATATAAACAGAGCGGAATAGATCTAGATCCAAGCATTCAATACACAAACCTTCACAGTGAAGAGACTAAAAATACATAACACAAAAATTATAAGCAATTCATGCAATAGTACTCACAGATTCAGATCTCTAATAATCCTTCGCATTCATTCATTCATCAATATTCCCTTCCAATTCCCTTCCCAACTTGCACACACAGCAGTAGGGTCCGCACACATCTGGACTGGGATCTCCGCGCACACAGCCAACAGGAGTCTGTTCCCCAAAAACCCAAATAGATAACTTAAACAATAGATCATATCAATAGCTCATCAATTCCTATCCTTTTCGATACAAAATACATCTCTATTTATAATAATCTAGCCTCGACTTTCCTATGGTCTGCAACCCATGGTTTTTGGACCCCTAGTTTACCCTTTGACACATTACAATGCGTTCGGGGCTTTGACCCACCCCAAAACCTCTGCGCTATACTAAATATAATAAAAAATAATCAAAATGGACCAATTTCGCAGCTTGTTAGAAGACTCCATTCCAACAGTCCCCCAACACAATCTTGTGACTCGTCCCAAGTCACTGCACTGGTGCGACCACATAGTCCGCAACCTGGTATGGTTTGAGTCGAGTACCATTGACAAAGCCAGGAATGAGGTCACCATGCAGGGTAGCTAACTGGACTGCTCCGCCATTCGTAACCTCCTTAACTGTGTAGGGACCAAGCCAGTGCTGCCGGAATTTGCCTAGATATTTCGTAAATTGGCTATCGTATAAAAGGACGAGATCACCTTCAACGAATGTCTTCTGGAGAATGTGTCGATGATGTCAGGCTTTATCTCGATCCTTTTGAACCTGTTGGTGAAACTGAGCAATAAACTGATCTTCCTCCAAAGCCACCAGTTGCACCGGGCATTCTTCTATGATATCGGAGTCTGCCATATTCATGAATGCTACAATGCGTAGGCTAGGAACAACGTACTCTATGGGCATGATGGCCTCCTTGCCATAGTTCATTTGGAAAGGTGTCCTACGAGTCATCTTTTTGCAGGTCGTTCAGTATGCCCACAAAACCGAGGGGATGTGAACATCCCAGTCACTACGATCCCCAGTAGTGGTGACCATACTAGGGATCTGAATCATTTTATTGATACTATTGTTTGATTTATAAGCTATAGACAGAGTCTGAAGATCAGCCAGGTAGCCTTTGAAATGATTTTTCTCTGCAACTGCATCGTAAAAAAATGTTGCTTCAGTCTATCTCTGGTTTATCTTATAAACTGAACTTTGGATTCAAAACATTCAATCAGACTCTCTAGTTCAATAAATCTTTGAGAAAATTTTAATTAAAAATCTTAAATTTCTTAAAGAAATCATAGAAGTTGTTTTGAAAATTCTTAAAAAAATAAAATAATCATAAAATACTCAAAGTTTGGTTTCTTGAAGAACTAACTTTTTCTTCAAAAAAATTTTACAGGTTCAGATCTGATCTATGATGGTGGACAGTGATCAGACACACAAAGGTTAAAATCATCCACCTGGCGACTCCAAATCAATTTCATAATCAAGACTCCACTGGAGGAATGGACCTCAAAGAACAATATGGAAAGATCAGGCTTTCAACTTGGATCTTAATCCAAGACATTATGTTCTTTCTCATTAAGAAATTTTTTCAATGTATATTGTATTTTATAGAAGATCTTAGATTAGTTTTTAGTTATTTTCCTTTGAAGATTGTAAGTAATCATTCTCCTAATCTCTTTGAGCAGATTTCTTATGAATCTAATGATGATCATTTTCCAATTAAGAAGCCTCAAATAATCAAGACTGATCTTACAATCCCTGTACATATCCCTGTGCCATATAAAGTTCCAGATAGATATAGGCCCCTTATTCTACCTCCTTTACTCCATGATTTTCCTGAAAAATACTACAAGTATCTTCCTAGATTTGATGGAGAAAATGGTATCACGGCCCAAAAACATATTCAAGGTTTTGAAAATTATTTGGATTTATTTGAGATTGATGAAGATGATGTTAAAATCAGACTTTTTGCTTTTTCTTTGCAAAATAGAATAAAGAGTTGGTTCAAAAATCTGCCTAATGCTAGCATCTCAAATTTTCAACAGTTTATCAAACTTTTCCTTGATAGATGGATAATCAAAGTTAATCATTTTGTGATCATGGAAGAATATAATCAATTAAAAATACATTCAAATGAAACGATACAACAATTTTCTGACAGATTTAATCAAGTTTATTATTCAATGCCAGAAAATATTAGACCTCCTCATGATTCAGCTCTCTTGCATTATCCAAGTGCCTTTGATTCAGAAATAGAATTTCGGTTAAGAGAAAGAAATCCAAAAACACTTCTACATATGCAGAACATTGCAGTTGATGTGGAAGTTAATCTCCAAATCAAACAAGAAAAGTTGAAAGTAGAAGAAGAGGAAAGGAAAAACATTGCAGAGGTAAAACTCAACCTTTTGGTAAGAAAACTAGATGAAATAACACAGGAGATCACTATGAAAGAAGAATTTATTATTCAAAATCACCATGAAGAAATAGAAGAGGTTGATAGCCATGAACAAATTCCTCTTAATTCAAATTATCATAAATCAGAAAATGAATTTACAAATCAATATGAGGAAGAGGAATATGTTGTTCTAATGTGTATGTTTGATGACATTCCTTATTTTGATGATTTTCCTAAGTATGATCATTATGATGATAGTTATGTTCTCCAAATTCAAGCTAACTTTACAGAGATATCAGAAGCTAGTTTGGAGGATGAAGAAATGCAGTTTCAACAGATTGAAGACAGTGATCAGCCAATACAGATCAGCCATGAGAGTGAGGAAGGAAGAGCAGAAAATGTGGAAATAAGTGAAGATTCTTTACCTCTTTGTTTTGCTTCATTTCAGTTCATTAGAGAAAACTATCATGCAATCAATAATCAGCAATCTTTAGGAATTGTGATTGACAACAAAGAAGATAATGAAACTATTGATCAAGATTTTTCAGTTTCACAATTGCAGTTATCAGTTCCCATTGAAATAAATGATCAAATGACACAAGAAAGTTCCATACCACTATTTTTTGAATCATTTCAGCGTTTAAAGGAAATGTGGTATAACATATTTAATGAAAAGGATGAGAAACTTGGTGAAGTTTATGAAGTCCCATGGAATTTTATATGTCATAGGTTCCAGCAATTTTCCCAAGATTTTCAGGATCCAATAGCAGATATGTTGAATATTGAAGGCATTCAAAGCATTCCTCTATTAACTAACTATGATTTTCAAAATCAAGATGATAAAGTTTTCAACAATCAAACATTACAATTAGGAATATCATCACAAATCTTATATGAAAGTTTACAGGGAGATAAAGATGAAAATAGCATTTCATATTCATGGTATGGAGGCCATCCAGAACAGATGTACAGTTGTTCAGATTAGTTAAACATCAGTGTATATATTTTGGAAGATCCTTTTGTACAGTTTCTAGAGTCAACAAAGGAAATCAAGTGTTTCCTTATCCTCTCATTTGTTGACAAGTTTCTAATAGGTTGCAGAAGTACAATTTTGATAATCAACAAGAAAATGCAAAAAAATATATCAAAGTACATAATGCTTGAATGGTTGCATTGGCTATTTCATTTTACCTAACTAGCAGTTGAACAGTAGATTGAGTAGGTAGATGAGTGCTAATAAGCTCAGAATTTTGAGCATTTTTTTATTTTTTCAATTTTCAGCTAGTTTTTCATTAAGTTGGTTTGAAATTTTTTGTGTGTTGTTTTAGTTTTAAATCAAATTTTAGGTTGCAGAAAAATGACTATATTCAATTCAAGATTTTCAACCACAACAAATTCATGTTTGGGATTGGAACAAGGCAGAAAATTCCTAACTGGGCAACAAAGTTTTAAGTTTTGAGTGGATAGTAACTTACTGGAGTTGAAGCCCAAAGTGAAGGCCCTAAGCTTCAGAAGTTTCACTATCATATATACAATAAAGCTACCAGAAGAAGGAGATTACATGGTTTAGTTTGAAGACATTTTGAGGCAACTGACCTGCTGTTCTTGATTTTTCACAAGGAAAATCCATCCCCAAGTGGAGCCAGTGTTAGACTCCTATACCAATAGGTGTCATTTTTCATGATTGTCTTGATTGAACTATGGAATATGTTCAAACCTTTTTCTTGAGCAAAGGTGTTCCATATTCTTGAAAAAAAAAAAAAATTTAAAAATGTAAAGAGGGTATACCCTAAAAGAAAAATCAAAGGGTAAGAAAAATAAATTGGTCAAGAAAATGAAAGAAATGAACCCCAAGCAAAAAATAGACCAAGGAAAGTGTGCAAATCCAAATGCCACTACTATTTCATTTTTGTAATAAAGCAATTGTGTGCAGCTTGTCAAAATTTTGCCACAATATATGAAGAGTCAAACTATTTAAACTTGACTCATTCATGTTTTAATTTCATGTTGTAGAATAGAGAATAAATATCTGACCAAACAGTTTAATCTTGGCAGATAAGTAGATAGATAGAGTTAATAAAAGGTGCTCAACAATTTAATCTGAGCCCTTGGATGTAATAAGTTGAGAATTAGATAGAATTGCCATGTAAAAGAAAAGAAAATTGATAAGGGTTTGCCAGTCTAAGTGCACCCTAATAAATAAGAGAAAATGGTAGTGTAAAGTAGATAGGGTAGGTAGATGGTGTTGCAAAGTTTCATGTGATGAATGATGCTGCTAAATGTGTTTAATCCTTTACTTTCATCACAAGTACTGAAGTAGAAAATACATTGGAAAATTCACAAAAAGAAAAGTCAAAATCATTAACTTCCCACATCACTTTCTCCCTAAGAGTTTTACTAATTTCCCCAAAGTGCTAAGGTATTTGAAGATTAAAGGGGCTCAAGGCATTTCCTTGACTTTTGGAGGGACCGGACCCTCGGCCTAATGATTAAAAAAAACCTAAGTACTTGAAGTTATTTATCATTATAATCATTCACTTTTAATCTTTTCCTAAGTAAAATTCTATTTTACTTAGGAAAATCATGCAAATTTCCATAATAATCCCTCAAAATTACTTGCTATTCTATGTTTAAGTGTTGAAATTGAGATGATGCAATTTACTTCAGAAATCTCCACTTTCCTAGTTGTGTAAAGTATTTTGAGTTTCCCTTGTCCCTTTTTCATATAAACATCTGATTTATTTACTAAATCCTTAATAAAAATACCTTATCCTATTGTATTTAACTCCTCCTATGTAATATCCCCAAAACCCTCTTATTATAGATTTTTAGCCAAAGTATTTAATTCCATATGTTTGAAATAAAATCCCTCATTACAATACTCTTTGGTTAAAAACATATCCTTATAAACTATCCCCGCCCCTATGGTTAATAAATTGCATTAATTTATTACCATATAATAAAAATATTGAAAGGGTTTTAAACATATGTTTTATGTTTTAAACGGAAAAATGAATAAAACCCGAAGTTTTAATTTAAACCAAAACTTCGAATACACCATCCGTAACCCCGACCCCTATTAAACCACTGAAATTAATTAATCATCTGGATTAATTAATCGTTTAACCTCCATTCAAAACCCGCCCGAAATGATTAATTAACATTAATCACATTGAAACCCCACTTGTTAACTCACTGCCAATTCCATGTTCCACCAACCGTTGGATCACTCCGCTGGAGATCTACGGTCCACAAAAATTCTGCTAGCCATCCCTTGTACGAATATTAACGCGCGAAATCGCGACGGTTTTCAAACAGTGCAATGGCTACATGTCATTTAGCCAGTGGAATCGCTGCCTCCCCACAGAAAACCGCCTGCTCCCGAAAGCGGTGCGGAATTTACCGCTTACCGCCCGACCCCGGCGACGCATCCATCGTACATTAGTGACGTCATCCCATAAAAATAATAAAAATTCCCCCCCGTTTGACTTTGCCGATAAAACAAAACATTCACGTCTTTTTCATCATTTTGTACGCCAGTGAAAGAAAATGCCTTCCACGCAGAAAAATTCAAAATTCGAATTTGTGAAGTCCACTTACCTTATCCTTTCAAAGAAGATTGCAGACAAGCCTCTCAGAAGATTATCTACCTTAGCCGGCACCTATCCAAACGTTGTTTTCTCCAAAAATAGGTATTTACCCTAAATTCAAACTGAACTCTGTTGAAATCTCGGCTTTCCTTTTTTCCTTCACTGAAACAGAGTTAGAATTAATTACTAGTTCATTCCGTGACCCCAAGAACTATAATTGAATTACTAAATCTGCAAATGGACCTGTTTTTCCCGTGAATTTACTCAATTCCTCACCATTAGCCAAATTTTCATTTTCCCACAAGAACCAAAATGGGATTTCCTGTAGCCTTGAATGATGCTCCATTTTGAACATGGTCAAAACCTCACTCCCTTGTCCATTGGGGAATTGCTTGAAAAATCTACTCGGTTGTCCCCTGAAGAGGTGATCAGAAGATCACATCCTTGGATAAATAGTCTTAATACTAGTCATAAGATTTGTTTACTCCAAGATTGTTATTAAATCTATTCAAACAGAGGTTAGAAAGCATAACAGCTAAAGAGTATCAGTGGTTAAAGTGTATCAGGTAAAAGTCAGTGAAAGTTAAAATGAAGTTACAGAGCAGTCAAAGGTAAATAGTAAAAGTAAAAACAGAAGGCAGTAAAATGGTAAAAAGAGATGAGAATACTTTCACCAATAGTGATGTTTGTCTAAAGTGAAATTAAAACATTCAAAAGAGAAAGAAAGTAAAAAGATGAAAAAACATAACAAGAAGGAACATTTTTGCAGAAATTGCATATTTTAGTCATAGTTTTGCAGAAACTATTGTGATCAATCCAAGATGAATTTTACAAAACTGAAGGAGGTTTATGTTCTTAAGAGGGCAATATACAAAAAACTCTCTCACTTTTCTAACATCCATTATGGTTTTAGAAATATTAAACAATGTTGGAAAGCACTCTTTGCAGAAAATTCCTGTTAAATCATCATTTTGCAGAGAATATTTTGGCCAATAAGAAATACATCTTACAAAACTGAAGGAGGTTTTTGTTTCTAAGAGACCCATATAAGAAAACCTATCTCATTTTTTGGACATTAATTTCAGACTGAGAGATACATGCACATCTTTAGAGGCTATTTTTCAGACTCTGTAAAACTCTATTTTACACATCTTTTTGCAGAGCCTATTGTGCACAGCTGGAGATGAATTTTAGGAAAGTGAAAGAGGTTTATCTCAAAAACATATTTATCTACAATAACCTCTTTAAATTTTTACATATATATTACAGGTTGAGAAATATAAAGGTATCATTGGACCCCAAATTTGCAGAATTGTTGGAGAAGAATTGCACAAAGAAAGGAAGCAGTTAGTGACTTGGATGCCTCATCATCAACTAAGAGTTGGATCAAATTAGAATTCTCCTCTTTTTCATCACCTATCCATAAAAAATAGTGCCAAATAGATGAATTAGTTTGAGTGCCCTTTACTTAAGTTCTATTTATGTAAAATAGTTGGAGAGATTTGTGAACTAATCTTGATATTTTTTCAAGATATTTTAGTTTAGAATTTGTATAAATACTTCACTCTTAGAAGTATTTTGGGGGGATTCTACTACTTCGCTGTGACATTGATGTTTTTGAAATAAAAGTGCTTTGGAGAAAATTCTTTGTGGCTTGCTGGATGACTATTTGAAGCTCGGGACTTTTTGCAGGATTCATGCGTCGAATTGCAGTTCAATAAGTCTTTCTATCCTATGTTTTAAGTTTTATATATGTTTATAATATCACTGTGTTTCCATTTCTGAGTAATTGCCATAAAAGAATAAATCAGAACTTACTTAAGTGTGCTTTTATTTTTAATTGCAGTTATTCTAAATGTTTTCTTCCAAACTAGTTATAAGCAACGAATTCTTAACTGCTCTTGTTTCGCTGGTTTGAACATTTTGATTACTATAATAAAGAATTCTTAACTGCTCTTTGTTTGTAATCATTAATTTTCTTTCTTTGAATATGTTGAAAGATCCTTGATTTCCTTTCATCCCTTCAAAACCCATTCCATCCACTTGAATTCCTTAAAATTGTTCTCTGTTTGGCTATCTTGCCCTGCAAAGCCATCTTGTGTGTAGAAGATTAATCCAGTAAAGCCATCCCTTTGACTCCATAGCCCAATGGCCTGAAAATATTCAACCTTGCCCTTAGTTGGCGAATTCCACCGTTTTCAAACAAACTCTTGGATTTATAACTAGCCTAAAACTTTCTAAGAATAAAGATAAATTATAAAGAGAGAGCCCTCTCTGGATGCAGATTGGCTAGATTCTGCATCTGAAGGTTGGTTTGTGGTTACCTCGGGTATACTTTCCTTTTCCACAACTTCAAGGAAAACCTGAGTGATAACAGGCATTACAAACCTTCATTAATTCCTGCTCTAAAATTTTGTTAAAAGCTTCCACCGCCCCATTAGCCTGGGGAAGATATAGTGTACTCTTGGCATGGTGGATCCGGAATTCCTCATTCAAAGCTTGAATCGTTTGGTTAACAAAATGCGTACCTATGTCGCTCATTAGGATCTTCGGGCAGCCAAACCTGGTCTGAATCTGCTCAAAGATGAAGTGTGCAGCAGTATCAGCAGTACAATCTTTTACTGCTTGTGCCTCAGCCCATCGTGTGACATAATCAGTGGCAGTGATAATGTAGCGCATGCTTGTTTTCTTTCCTGGTGGATTGATGGGTCCTATAAATTCAATGGCCCATTTATCAAAAGCTTGTAGGGCCATTTGAGGCTGTAATGGAATGTCATCTTGTCATGAGGGTCGGCCAGTTCACTAGCATGTATCACATGATCTATAATAGGTGTAAGAATCCTGATGCAGGGTAGGCCACCATAAGCCAACCCTCAAAATATTTTGTGTCGTAGCACTGCCTGCGTAGTGGCCGCCTGCGACTCCATCATGTGCTTCTATGAGGACGGTGGGTCGTTCATGTTCCAATACATATCTGCGGAGTATTTCATTGGCGCCTAGTTTCTATAATTGTCCTGCGATGATAGTAAAGTCTGCAACCTGGGTAACCAACTCCTTCTTCTATTGTACCGAATACGCAACAGGGGCCACGCCGTAGTAAGGAACTCAATGATATCAGCAAAGTGAGCATCAACCATCTTAATGGTAAACAACTATGCATCGGGTAAGCCTTCATCCAGGTTAGTGGGTTCTTCCCCTGTATCAATACGAGACAGATGATCCGGGCCTGCATTCAATCTCCCAGGCTTAACGATGATCTCAAAATCATATTCCTGAGATAGCAAGAGCCAGCGGAAAATATTCCCCCCCAACACAGGATTTTTGACCAGGTATTTCAAAGCCGAATGGTCTGTGAACATCTTAAAGTGTCCACCCAGCAGATAGTGTTGATATTTTTGTAGTGCGTACACCATAGCCAGTCCTTCGCGCTCAGTGGTACAGTAATTTCTTTCGGCGCTCGAGATTTTGCGACTGGAAAAGGCAACCAGGTGGTCAATATCTCCTTCGCTAGGCTGAGTGAGGACTGCACCCAGGGAAATTCATGACACATCGACATGTACATGAAATTCTTTTGACAAGTCAGGGAATATCAGTATGGGCGCAAAAATCATCTTCTCTTCTAGCAGTTCGAAGCTCTTCTGACATTCATCATTCCAGAAAAAAGAGACATATTTTTTTAGTAGGTGTTCCATGGGCTCTATGATCAGAGCATATCCTTGAATGAATTTTCTGTAATAGCCCGTGTGACCGAGACTGGAGTGCAACTTTTTCTCCTTTGTGGGGGCTTTCAGGTTGATAATTACGACTATCTTCACAGGATCAACCATCAGTCCTTGCCAACAGACTATGTGTCCAAGAAAGATTTCGAAAGGTGCACAAAAGATGCACTTTTTGATATTCAAGGAGATCTGGTGCTTCCGGCATGCATCCAACATTAATCATAGGTTCGAGACACATTCTTTCACTAAGCCAAAAACCGTCCAGTCATCGAAGTAAACCTGCAGGAACTTATGAATAAATTCTTTGAACATAGCCACTATGACCCTTGAAAAGATAGTAGGTGCATTCCTAAGACCAAAGGACATGACCGTATAGTGGAAGGAACCCCATTTAGTGGCAAAGGTGGTCTTACTATGATCCTTAGGTGCAATTTTGATCTGGTGGTATCCCGAGAATCCATCAGTGAAGGAATAGGCCTCCTGGCCATCCACGCTATCAAGGATTTCATCGGAGAAGGGAGTAGGGAAGGGGTCATGAACACATGCATCGTTCAACTTTAGTAGGTCCACACAGATGCGTATTTCCCCCTTTGCCTTTTTCTCCTGAACGAACATTGGACTTACCCAATCTGACTGTTCAATTGGTTCAATGATACCTGCGGTCAGCATTTTGTCCAACTCTTCTTTGACCATTTGCTTATACTTAGGATTCAATCAGTAGGGTCGTTTCTTGACGGACCACACCTCAGGCTTCAGAGTGATGTGCATAATGCCGAGGTCCCCAGTGATTCCTTTGAGCTTAGAAAACTTTGTAGGGAATAATTCCTGGTACTCCATAAGTAGCTCAACAATTTTTCCCATGGTGCCTTCATCCCAATAGTCCCCAATTTTAGCCAGCTTAGGGTGTTCTTCTGTCCCAATATTAACTTCATGTAGCCAGAGAGGTTGCGTTACATCAACATCCTGGAGTGATGGTCCGATAACGATACATTCCCCTTTAGATTCTAGAACAAAGATATTCTGCAGGTTATCCTCTTCTTCGTTAATCGCTAAGCTCCGGAAGTTGACTATGTCTTGCATCTATGCCTCCCATGTCAGAACGGCTGGTGGGGTGTGTGGGTGAGGCTTCTTAAAGATGAATGCATCAATGTCTTGCAGGGCTTCGTCAAGCATCTTTGTTCCCCCCAATAAGTCCAGACGTTCCAATAAAGTCCTCTTTTAATATTTCCCAGTGGCAGGTCCACTGATGTAACTATGCATCTAAGTACCAAGTAGCAGGGATAGGGCCCAAGGAATGTATAAATAGATGGATCCATTCATCTGGGGTTCGGTCAGCCCATTTGGTTGTCCAAGTGCGCAGATGTGCGCAGGGATCCTCGGGCCCTAGGAATATCTTGGTGTGCACATCAGCGGGAGGTGTGAACCACAGCACCATCCTATCTCGACACGTCTCCCAGTCTGGAAATGCTTTATTGTGGGTATCCCACCAGCGTGCATCCATGCCACACAGTGCCATATTGAGTGCCCAGAGCCGCCAATATTTTGGCACCCTAGCCTCTAATGTTCTTAAGAAGTCCTGTACAGTACTAGACTCATCAAAGTGGGGAATGTCCCTTACCTTCGAAGTAATGCAGTAGAGGGTCCTTGTGACCCGAGGGAATCATAGTGCTGAGACATTGTGTAGTCGGGTCTGCCAACTCTCAAGTTCTTCATCCGGGTCAAAAAAGTAATCCCTGTTTTTCTCCCAATTGAATACTCTGCCTGTTGTAGGGTCACCATGGTCTTCATCTTGTGCCATCATCCTGTAGATGTGATCAAGTTCCTCCTCTTCATATGCTGGTTCTGTATACTGCATACCCTCAGTGGGATCCAGTGGTACTATTACACGTGTATCGTTCTTCTCAAACACCATGCTACATTTTTTTAGATTAATGACACCCCCTACATCGATAGCCTAGCCTATTCCTAGGAGGTCAGGATAGGGATCCATATCTTCCACAATTTCTATGACCTCAAAGTCAGCTAGGACCTTTACTCCTGCGATATCGACCACAACTTTTGGCAACCTTCCCAGAGGAATGATATTCTATTGATTTGCCATTCGCAGCTGGATGGTGGACCAGTCTAATTTAGGTTCTCCCATTCGTTGAAATGTCTATTTTGGTAAGATGTTCACATCAGATCCAAGATCAAGAATAACCTGATCTATCTCATAGTCACCAATCTGCACAGTCAATCGCATTTCCCTCCCAGTGCACCTTTTGTAGCTGTGTAATTTGTGTACTTTCTTAACCTCAGCCGCTGTGCTGGACCGGGCTGCACAATCCCGTAGCAATACTTGAAGATTTTCTCCAGCCTGTGGGTTGTGTAGTAGCTTCAAGCATGCCCTCAACAAGGTTTCGACCTCCTCTTCTGTCTGGAGGTGCGCTGGTGGCTGCGCAGGGGCTTCCAGCGACTCCTGTTTCCTGGGATTTGGTTCCTTCTGAGCAGCAAGCTCCTCCCTTGCTTCCTAGGTGACCATGCTACGCGTTATGACCTTAATACTGGGATATTTTCTCCTTAGCTATGTTTTGATTCTCTGTACATTTTGTGTGGGGGTAGACTATCTATCCTTCATTTTTGTTAGCAAGATCAGGAAGTATTCGAACTAATGGTCTAGCTGTCAGCAATATTTACAGGATTTCCTAGTGCTATTTGGGTAATCCTTGGTGAAGTGCCCTACCTCTCCATATTTGTAGCAGATCAGTTGGCCCCGTCCTCATCCTGCACTCCCTCCCCGTCCCCCTTGCCCCTTGCTGGAGAGCCACCAAATTTCACGGTAGATCTCGAAAAGGCAAGATCAGATTGTACCCTATAAAGTTTTCTCCGATCTACCAACAAGTCATATGTGCGACAATTCTGCTCATCGTGCCCTATAGATCGATAGAACCTGCACCATTGTTGCTTCAATTAACCCCTATTTATCTGAGGACACTAGGGTGTATCATGTAGTCCCACTAACCGAAAATCTTCGCACCAGAGGTCCATGCCGACTCCTTTTACCCATTCCGTCCGTAAGCCTTGTATTTCCATGTGCATGGCTCTGAGCTACTCCTGAATTTGCTACACTCCTTCCCTCGTGTTATCCTTAGGCGCAGCTTCAAGTTTCATGGCAGCTTCCAAGGCTTTTTCCTGCGATCCAAAGGTCTGGTGGCCCATGGGTATGTGTAAGTGAGGTAGCAGCATAGCGACAAACCATTCCTTGTGTTGTTTGTCGTCGTACTTGAACTCACCTTCCCTGATCACTTTCTTTAACCATTGACCGACCTCCCATACCGACTCAAACGTTCCTTGCTCGAAGTCTTTTACTTCCACTACTAGCTAGGAATAGGATTTTGACTTTCGAAATTGTTGTTTTAGGGCATCCTTAATATTTTGAAGCATTACGCTCCTGTTTTGAGATATATACCACATATACCAGTCCATCGCCCTCTCTTCGAAAGCCAAGGATAGCTGCGCTCTCTTCACAATATTTCTTACCACCCCTTGCGCCGTCCATACCGAATCGGCCACAAACCAAAATCGTTCCATGTCCTCATCGGCTGCTTCTTTAAAGGTAGGTAACTTTAAGTGTGCCGCCATGGGCTCCTCTGGTTTATCTTCCTAGGGCCCTAACGTCGGGGCCGGTGATGGACCTTCTGTAGGTCTTGGTGGAATATGAGCAGAGTGATCCTCTTCTCAGCTATTTCGATAGTTCTTATTGCTCTTCGTTGCACTTCCACCCAGAATATCACTCATTCAACCCCACGTTAGATCTCCAATTCCATTACCCGATCCCGTTTCTCAGATTCCTTCAGGTCCTGGCAATGAAACTATTTGTTAGCTTGAGGTGTCCTGACCCAGGTTCGGTGTGCAAGGTTTGCCAAAAAACCCCTATACTACTGGCCATTTCATCAGTGGCCTCCTTTTCATGGTCACAGTCTCACCTGAAGTAGTATGGGTGGGTGCTGAAACTAGGTTTTCGCACCCTGAGAAAGGAAGGGTAAGGAAAGCAGAGCTGTGTTCTGTTCTGTAATTCCCATATTACCTTGTTTCTTCGCAGGGTTGATTATGTATCTATTTTCATCCATGTGCACTATATCTATAACTATATGCTTTCTATAACATCAACACAACATTATATAAACAGAGCAGAATAAATCTAGATCCAAGCATTCAGTACACAAACCTTCGCAGCGAAAAGACAGAAAATACATAACACAACAATTACCAGCAATTCATGCAATAGTACTCACATATTTAGATCTCTAATAATCCTTTGCATTCATTCATTCATCAATCTTCCCTTACAATTCCCTTCCCAACTTGTGCACACTGCAGCAGGGGCCGCACACAGCTGGACTAGGATCTCCGTGCACACAGCCAGTAGGAGTCCGTTCCCCAAAAACCCAAATAGATAACTTAAACAACAGATCGCATTAATAACTCATCAATTCCTATCCTTTTTGATACAAAATACATCTCTATTTATAATAATCTAGCCTCAACTTTCCTATGGTCCGCAACCCATCGTTTTCAGACCCCTAGTTCACCCTTTGAAACATTACAATGTGTTCGAGGCTTTGACCCACCCCAAAACCCCTGCACTATACTAAATTTAATAAAAAATAATCAAAATGGACCAATTTCATAGCTTTTTAGGAGACCCCGTTCCAACAAGAATCTGTTTTGGTTACATGGCTTTTTCTTCAAAAACTGAGAATATATTTTAGTTTTGATTTCCTCATTCTTCAATTTGATTTTCTTATATTTTTCCTTAATATCTAAATCCTTCTCCTCAGCTGAATGTGAGGAAGAAGCCTCCATACTTTGTTTCCTTTCCATTATATGTGCATCTTCATTATTCAACTATTCTTGATTATGACTTGTCTCACTGATGATTACAGTGGCTACATTGGTCTCTATCTATGCAGTGTTGGTATTCAAGTGTTATGTTTCTTCAACATCTATTGTTACTTTACCTTTAACCGTTGTATCCAGTTTTGGCCTCTTATTGTAAATGATTTTAAACTTTGTCTCTGTTGTAGTCTCTTCAGTATAAGCTCCTTCTTCTCTGATTCTCTTAGTGGATGTCTCTGGCTGTTTGGAAATTTCCAAAGGGTGACTAGTATTCCTTTGGTTTATTGCCTCTGTTAAAATATTTTCAACCCACTCAATTTGATTAGCAAACTTCTCTATTTCTGGCTTTGACTCATGGATAAAGGGTTTCAATTTACATTTTACCCTTAGTTTACTTAAGATACCTTGTGGATCATAATTCCATGGGAAGCTTTCTTCTAATTTGTATTCCAGTAGTTTACTTGCTGCTTCCTTTTCTGCATCTCTTTGATTACATATGAATGGCCCAATTTTATTTTTTAGTTTAAATTGGGTATTTTTCTTGGTTGCCATAAAATTAATTGAATCTGAATTTAGGATTTTCCTAATGTATTCTAAGGCAAAGATCCTCATAGATGGATGCTTAAGTAACTTGTAGGACAACAAGTTAGAACCAAAAACTCTGATTTCAGTGGATTTCTCATATAAATACCAATCACCTACTTTTCTTTGCTCTGATAGCTGCAAAATTCTCTTCATTTCCTCACTAAATCTAGGTTGCTTTGTTTTTGTCAAGATGGTGGTCAATGGATGTACAAACAACTCAACAAACTCTGAATAACTGAATTTTATGCCTTCCTTTCTAAGTATAGATGTCCAGAAGACAACTGATAGAGTTTTTCCTTCTATATCCAACTTCTGAAGTGAAATTTGAAAACTCTCTGATTGGAAGAATAGAAACAAGTGGAAAATATAGGAGGTATATCTAAATACTCCTTCTAGCTGCAAATTAGTCAATTGATAGTGAATTTTATCAGCTATAAAACCAGAAAAGTAAAATACAACTAAAGGTGGCTGCCCTAGAGAAAATGTAGACAAAAATCCTAGGATAGACTCATCAGTATGCTCATCAGTGAAATACCCAAGTATGAAGGAAAGCATGGAGATTACATGCCTTGAACCTTCAGGGAACTTGGCAGTTGAATATGGAGGTTTTAATTTTTGAATTTCAACATGCAGGGGCATAAAAGTTTGGAAAATCATAAACCTTTTAGGAAAGTCTAAGTTAATGTATAACTTAAGGAGGGATTCAATAGAAAATGGGACTGCTTGGGGGTCTAGTTGAATATGTAACATTTGGTTTATTGACTCTGTAGTAATGGTAAAAATGACCTCTTTGTTTTCATTCACAATAGCTCTTTTTTTCAGGAATGTAGTACTGATGACATAGTCTGATAATTTCTTGACAAGGGTGAGTCAGGGGGACAACATATTTGGGAAAATTGGATTCCCAAATATCAACAACTGGGGTTGTAATGGGTTGACTACAATTGCAGTATTTGGAGTCATGCCAGGAGTAGCTTTAGGAGTCTTATAACCTTCAGATTTGTTTCCACTCTGGTTTTTAGGAATTTTTTTTGGCTTCTACAAGTTTAAACTGTTTGCAGAGGCAATTTTACTATAACAGAGGCTTGATTAGGCAAATTCAGGAAAATAGAATGTATTTTTGGATTTTATGCTCAATTAGGTCTCTTAAATGAAGTTTTGAGGCTAAAACTGGTCTAAAACATAAGACATGGGTTTTCTGAGTCTTTTGACTAAAAATTGGGCTAAAGACTCTGTTAAAAAGGATTTTCAGAAGATATAGGGCACCTGCAAAGGATTTTTGGCCTTTAGAGCTTGAAATGGATCATTAATCTCTGAAGAAGTGATAATTTCCTTTAAAATGGTGCACAACGAACAACTAGGGTTCTTGGCGAAATTTTGGCAGGGTTTTGCTTGTTTCTGGGACTTTTGGGCAATTCAATTTAATCCATTTTTTTATTTAAAAATGCTCTCTCTTTCTTTTAAAGGCGTTTTGAATTTAGTTGTAGGTTTGAATCTCAAAGGAATACCTGTTTTGATGCAGGTATCAGTTTTAACAGGGTTTTCTTCAGTCTTCTGGTCTAATTGATTACTTCAGTGGTTGCACTGGAGCGATATAGCTCCTCAGAAGTCTTTTACAGGTCTCTTGGGCAAAGGTTTCAAACTTTAGGTGTAAAGATGGCAAAAAATGGTTGTCGGGGCTTTTTACAACTTTACACAGTTGGGAGGGAAAAAAACAATGGTTTTAAATGCAATAGATAGGTAAAATAATGAAAAACGCATATACAAAGTTTTAATAAACATTTGATTGAATTAACCCTTTGACATTAAATGCAGATCACATCAAGCGAGAAATAGTTTCAAATTTACACAGTCTTTGAAAACCGACGGTTTATCGCATGGATTTTGAGTGGTAAGTGGTTTTAATGAAAACCCACGCGATCGAATCAAAAGAGGCCACGTGGAGTGAAGGGGTCAGTGGAAAACTGACCATTTCGCATGGCTTTCGCCTTGGGGCTATCATGCACTTTTTCTATGTGATATATCTCGTCGACCGTCGGATCTGAGAAATGAATGCGAAGGGCTGAGATCGCTTTAAGAGTTGTGTTGAAAAGTAAAGTTGGGACCACGCTTTAGTTATGCAAGCGGAATGGTTTAATATGTATTTAAACCTTTATAATATAATCGAGGAGCATAGGTTTAAAACATATATATATGGGTTTATTTCTACACAGCGGCGGGATTAATCATGGTCTAAACATTATAATAATGTTTAATACAATGTACAAAGGTGAGGGCTTTAGAATTGGTATAATATATGGTGGGTTAAGACTGTTTTATTTTAAAACATTTGAAAAATGTTTAAAATATGAGGGCACGTTTGATTATATTATATAGATTTTTTTTAACTGTTTGGATAGTTTAAAAAACTATAGGGGCGGGATAAAACAAATAAAGATAATTTTTTAGGCCAAAGGGTTTTATATCTTGGGTTTTTCATTTATGCACATGGGATAATATACTTTGGTCAAAAGTTTATAATAGTGGGTTTTTGGGGTATTTAGATATAATGAAATTAATAAGTAGGAAAGGGTGTTTCTTAGGGATTTAATAAAATATGTTAAAATTCAATATGAGAGGGGAGTGACATGTAAAGAAAAATACATATTATCTCTAATTATAACATAATAATCAAGCATTTGCTCATCGTTATATTTCCTTCAATAATACTTAGGATAAATGTGATTTTGTGGGTTTTTATGAATGCTTATGAAGGGATGAAGTTAATTATTCTAGGGTTACAATTTTACTAAGTACGAATGTGTTTTTACTTAGAAAAGAGGAGTTTTAATGTATGAATGAAGGGGTAAATGATGATAAATGAGGATTTAACATAAGAACTCAATATTTTCAACTAACCAGTCATAGAGCCTTGAGTCCAGTCCCAACAAAAGTCAGAGAAATGCTCTAACCCTGTTTGAATGATAGCTTAGAATACTAAATACTCATAGGGGAGGGGAAATTAGTGATTTTTTCCAATGATGTATTATTTGCATGATTGCTCCACTACTTTCTACCTACCCAACTTCCATTTCTAACATTTTTCCTTCATTTTGCAGGTGCATTTAGGCTTGCAAGCATTAAAACATTTTCTTTCAAAGCATAAAACTATCTAAATCTACCTTATTTCATCCGAGGGCTCAGATTAAACTGTTGAGGTCCTCCTTACTCCCCACCTATCTACTGATTTGTCAAGTTTAAACTATTTGAAAAATCTTTATTCACTATCTAAAACATGAAATTGAAACATGAACAGTTAAGATTAAACTATTTAACTAATCATGGACTATTTAACTGATCATGGATTATGGCATTTATTGACACTTTGCACATAATCATTATTCTTGCAGTAAAAAGAAAAAGTAGTGGCATTTGGACTTGCTCACTTTCAGGTTTTATTTCTTTTCTTTCAGGGTATATATTTTCTAAGTCCTTTGATCATTCTTTTAGGACTTTTACCCTCTTTTTGATTTTTTATTATTTTTCATCTTTTCAAAATATGGGAAAACAACTTGCAGAAAGAAAGGTATGTACATATTTACAGAACTTATCAAAGTCAATTTAAAATTTTATGAACCCTATTATTATAGGACCCTAACCTTGCTTATAATCAAAGGATTCACTAGAATCTAATTTAAGTTGTTGAAGTTCAAACAATTCCTGATCTTCCTGAGTAATGAAAATAGTATTGTTTTCATCAATTCCCATTAGATTAATAGTATCCTCCTCATCATCATTATTATTCTGAGAACTTTCAGCATAGTTCTCTTGGAATGGTGGCCTAATTGTTTGGTCTGGGGATGTTTCTTTTTCTTTTCTAGAATTTATATTTTTTCTAAAATTGGGGTATCTAATCTATTGTTGGTTATCCCACTGAGGTCTTCTCTCCATATTATCTAATATATCAATCACTCTTTATAAATATTTAGCTATAACATCCATTTTTGTGTCTTAATTTGAATTTTCTTCTTTAATTGTCACTCTTCTTTCATTTCTAAGTCTAGATTTTCTGGCTAGAATGTTCACTTCTACACTTACTGCATCAGTTTGCATTTTTTGTAAGGTGTCTGCATCTCTTTCCCTTAGTTGGTAAGCTATATCTGTATCAAATCCATCAGGGAATTTGAGCAGAACGTAATAAGGAGTAGGTTTCAGATTTGCAGGGATAGAATTATAGATAATATTAAACCTGGTGCAGTAATCTTGAACTGACTCATTTGGAGCTCTTTTTAAAATATCAAATTCTGATAAAATTTGGAGGGGGTTCTTTTTCTTTTCCCATTTATTTTAAAAAAAAAGTAAAAAGGAAAGCTAAATTAGTTACACTACCAGCAGCTAAATCTTTAAACCACTTCTTAACTGCTCCTGTTAAAGTTTGAGCAAACAGTCTCATTTGAACATCTAAATCATCAATTTCATAAATTTCAAAGAAGTCTGTCATCTTAGTAATATGTTGTTGAGTAGTGTATTGGGTATTGCCATCAAACAATGGTATTTTTTTTTATAGTCTTGTGGCATATCATGAAGCTATTCTAGTAGGACAAGGGGAGCATATCTAGCAGCCATAGCCTGACGCTTGGCTTGACTAGGAGGTAAGGTAGAACTGCTTGGAGTTGTGCTGGAAATGATAGTGGATGAACTAGAGATAGTATTTGAAGTGTTGGGAAATGAGGATGATGTTTTTAAGAAATCAAAGGGTGAACTAATGGATATAGTGGATGAAGTGATTGGTGAAAATAATTCTCTAGGTTGTAGCGGTAGTTTAGGAATAAATGGATCTGTAGATGAGCTGGTAGTAGAATTTATGAATGATGTAACAGCATTAAGAGATGAATCTCTAGCTGGAATTATTATAGTATGTAATTAGGAAACTGAAGGTCTATTTGCATAAGTCAATAAATGAGCTAATTCAATAGCTTCATCAATATCCTTTAGAATAATAACATTAATTTCCTCAACTGTGGTCTCATATTCAGCTTTCTTAGATCTAGAATTTACTGCAATAGATTTATGTTTTGCATTTAAAAATGAAATAAAATCAGGATCTAACACAACAGTTTTTAAATCATTTTCAGATTTACTTTTAAATAAGGAATGTTCAAATTTCAAATCAAAATCAATGTCTTGCAGACTTTCAAATTCACTTGGTAACGAATTGACTCTTATTAATGAGATTTTAGATTCTAAATTTTTTGTTTGTTTTTTTTTTACCAATTCGGTCTGGGTTATCTATGATAACAGTAGGCTTAGGATCCAGGTTAGACCTGGTATAATAGACATTCCTAGAAGCCAGAATTACAATCTTTCAATACCCACAACCTATAAAAATAATCTTAAAGTAAAAGGATGAATCAAATGATCCCTTTAACACTAATTTTATGACTGAGGATGGTTATTTTCCCCACTATGGTTGCCAGTATTGTTATCACTCCAGTAAATTCTTAAGTTGTGGGATTTTGGTTTTTAGTCAAAGGATACTAGAGGTAACCACAAACCTAATTCAAACTCTAGGATCTAGCCTTCCTAGGCTTCAGAGAGGGCTCTCTCTTTCAAGTTCAACTTTTTTTTGGTTTTGAATACTAGGCTAGTTATTAAAGTGAAATTTGGTTTGGTTTTGTTGGATTTGGTGGGAAAATTTCACTTGGAGGGTAGTTTTGGTGAGGTAAATCCCCTTTGCGGACAGAGGCGATCCCACTAGCCCTAGAGTGGGTCTATCCACAAACAAGACACACTATGACATCAATTCCTAGTTAACGAATGTATAAAGACTCGATAGTTAACTTACTATATGTCCTGCACTGTTGTTGTCGTTGGAAGAGTGGCTGCTTCTCGCTCCCGGTTTGGTAGATCACAATCCGCTCACTCTCACGCTCGGATACCTAAACATACATAAGAAACCAAGACGATATACAACATATTGTTTCTCATCTGTAACTATTAGTCAGTCGAAGAAGACCAAATCAATTATATCAGATAAACATAACATAAGTGACGAAACCAATACCATAGTCAAGTATATTACTGAAAAGATGCAAGAGTACAATGAGGCTTCGATGTTGCGGTCTCCTCCAGCAGGGCACGTCTCATGAAAGCTCGTCAGGAATTTAGACAAGGCTCTCTCTATGGAATTCTCCTTGGTTCTACCTTCTCGATAGCGATTACTCAGCTATAGTATCTCCTCTCCAAGTTCAGCTTCTTGGCTATATGTTCAGCTAGCTTTCATAAAGGGAAAAGGCCTGTTTATATAGAGGGAGAGGGAGAGGTTATGATCCCTATAATCATGGAAGGGAGACCTATCTTTAAGGAGTGTTCCATGGGAAGAGGAAACCACTACCTAAAGAGGGAGATCCGTGTCTCAACGAGTTAACCACTTCCTGTGACTCATCCCTGAGGTGGTTAAACGAAACTTCCGCCTCTAATTTGTTAAAAAACATTCCCAAAAAGGCTGGTGCAGGAACAACAAAGAGACAGAGAACCAGGTGGCGCGGGCTCCAGTGTAAATCCTACACATTGGCACGAGGGGTAAACTGGCTACCCATGCCAAGGCCAAAACATAGGTTTTTATGGGCTTTTTGAGGAAATTTTCAATAGGAGAAATAATTTCCTTATGCAGAAGGATGTAAAGAAGGTGTTTTCAGAGTATGACACTGCTCACAGGTCACGGGAAAGACCCTCCAACATGCGGGGTGAGGGATTACAGGGACGGTGACAAAATGCTGTGTAACAAATGCCCCCTAAAGCATGAGGTCCAAGAGAGAGGGAGGGGTGAAATGCTTTATGAGAACGCGTTCAACCAAAACACTACTGTTGGAAAACCTGCAAGTACAAATAAAATTGATATATCTGATACATGACATGTGGCATGGGCGTATCCATCCATAATAGAGTACATAAATCATGAGATCCGAGGTATGGACACAGCCATCCAGCACTAGGGATCAATAAACAGAATCAGGTATGGTCGAAGCCATCCAATCAGAAGAGTCATGTAATAAGTCATAGTAATCCATAAAGAACCCGCAACTTGGACTTCATCAGAAAAAATCCAAGGTCTTGCGCTCCATCTCGACCTGAAAAAAGTACAAATTCGAGCATGTGAATATGTGAGCTGAAGTCAACATGCAAGAAAATCGTCTAATTACCAGCCAATGACGAAAACTGTTAACAAATGCGAGAGAAATCACCAATAATGGCAATGGTTCTCAAGGTACAAAAGGTACAATCCACGGAATTTGAACAGTGATCTGATGTCGAACACCCGCAAAGTCAGTTGATCGAAGGAAAATGATGTGGACCTTGCGTCAAATGCGAAGAACCTACCATTGAGGCATGCAGGCTCCAAGGTACCTGAAAGAAGTTTCTAGATCAACTTCCCAGATAATGAGCTGGATTCGACAGGAAGTGACCTTGATCGAAGGTGGGCCATAATGTTTCCCACATCATCGACACGAGACAGAGGAATATGATGTTTGTAAATCAAGACCAAGAGAGAATCAGAGGGAGGTTGAAAACTTCAGAGGCAAACTTCTCTTGAACATATCGGCGGCACGACACTGGATTTGGCAGTATTTGACATCAAGGAATCTGAGGTCATGGTGACATGGCAAAGAGCATATGAGTGGTCAAAAGAGATTACCCAAACCCATGGAGGCAAACAAATGACAAAGTGAGATGTCCCCAACCCGACACGAATGCAGACAAGTGCCATGTTCAAGAGTGACATACTTCCAACACGGCTACAATCCAGTTCCATTTCCCCCCACCATTTCTGGCGAGTACCCCAATTATTTTTGAAAACAAGCTTTAAGGGGATAGCATATTCTTGAGATGTAAGTTTGTCCTTCGGAAAAATCCAACCTAGTACATTTTACGAGCCATAGGAAGGAGGAACTCGAGTAACATCATTGCAATGGAGTCCGTGTCATCAGAGTTTAACGAGTCTGACAAAGGGAGAACTCGACATCTTTTCATGTTTAGAGAGTTTGAAAAGAAAGTGGAAAAGAAAACTCCAGCAATCCCTTTTCGTAGATAGTCTCAAGATCCGAAAAGGTAGAAAAATGTGTCTAAGAGAACCTCTTAATCACGATAGGCTAAGGTATTCCTTTTTCATAAATAATCTATCCCGACCCGAAAAAGGGGTAAACGTATACTAGGTAGATATCATTTCGCAACCAATTTAACGAGTTCAAAACGACAAGCGACTCGGCAATATTTTCATTTTTAGAGAGTCAGAAAAGAGCTAAAAGGTGACTCTAGTAGTGACTTTTTCGTGTTTTTACCGAGTCCAAAAAAGTATAAAATACAACTCGTTCCTTCGTCATAACCACGTGAAAACCTGTCGCTGCACAAAAAGACGCATGTCAAATGTATTCCTTGAAAATAACATGATAAAATAATCAAAAAATATGTTTTAAAATCTAATTTATAATTTTGAAAAGTTATAAAAGACCATCAGTGGTAAAAATTATTTACTTTTCACTTTTACCTCTTTGCAGAGCAATAGTGATCCATTTTCCTTGCGATCTTCTGGCAACGATTGTGAACAATCCAGTGAACCAATCTGGATTCCATCAGTTTCAGGTAAGAGCCGACACCATTTGCCATATTTTGAGATATATTTCATTACCTTTAATTGTCATTTTGAATCCCTTAGGGGAGGATTTGTAAAAACTAGGGCTCTGCGGTTGGTGCGGGTTTCGGGCATGGACCCGCGCCAATCGACCCTTTTTTATACAGGGGTCGCGCCAGGTGGCACAATTGTTAGCAAAACAGTCGCACCAATTGCGCAACCCAAAATCCACCACAATTTCAAGAAAATGCAACCGTTAGATTACAAATTTTAATGCCTAAGGAGACTTACAATGTTCATATGAACAATGCATGCAGGTACAAAGGAGAAAAGACGGTAATTGAGTGGAAATAAAGAGAACGCAGTGAGGAGGATGAACAGGCCATGGAAAATGAAGAATGCATGAATGCCCTCAGAAATTGTGGGCTCAAGAAGTTCTTCCTAACACCGTGTCTCCGAGCTTAGCCTGAATTGCTTCAATATTTGATCAGCATTTGGGACGAAGATCAGGAAAAGTTTGTACTTCTAGATCAGGAGCTTGAACTCGAAGTTTCTGATGTGTATTTCATCATTGGATTGTCGCGTAGGGGTGCAGTCCCTATCTTGACTTGTACTCGTCCTTCCGGGGAAAGCATGACAATGGTAATGGACAGGGTGTGCCGAGGGGCACGAAAAGGAACAGGGAGTGGCAAAGTGGATATCCAAACTATCCCTGATCTAGCACTAAGAGTAGTGCTGCATACTATCACGCGGGCTGCAGGATCGCAAGCACCGCATGAGGCCACAAAGTCACAACTCCTCCTTACTTCAGAGTGCATAAGCCCAAACATCTTCAACTGGGCCAAGGCTGTAACAATTAACATCAAACGACGGCTCACTAAGTGTAAGAAGGGAAAAATAAAACAGTTCGGGTATGTTAGCCACCTATAATAATTTTTCAAAGCAAATAGGTGGCTAAATATGTTTCTAAGCCTTCAAGAGAAACATTTCCTTTGTAAATCTATCATTCTTGAAGCCTCCATGTGTCTTCTATCCTTTAAAGAATCTTCACTATTGTTTCCATTAATGACCCCTGTTGTTTGTGAAAGAGACTGTTCTAAAAAAGGCCTCCATTTTCTCCATTTCACTCCCACAAAATTCCCCATTTTTCATCCTTATCCCCTTCACAAAAATTCCTCTGTAGACCTCCATTTCAACCTCCAGCTCATCCTAAACCCCTTTTAAACCTTATATTTCCCTTTATTTGGTTTTAAAATCCTTTTTCTAGCCTATCAGAACCCCTACCTGGCCTTGAAAATCCTTGTTTTGGCCTAAATAACAATATTTTGCACTACAAAGCTGTTAAGCCCACAAGGGATTATAGCCTTTAGCCCCTTTCTTCATATATCCTTAGCCCCGCAACCGGGCGCTAAAGGGCCAAGAAACCCCCATTTAAACCTTATCTTCTATTTATTTTATTATGTCCTGACGTTATTTTTTGAAATAAATAAGGACCGTTGATCTGCAGAGATCAACGGCCATTGGGCACCCTTCCTCCGCACGTTCACCTGCTCATACACTCTTCATCCATTTCATCTATGAATCCCCATCGCCCGATCATTAGATCCAATGGTCGAGAAAAAACCCGATAAGCCAACACCCACTCGCCCCGCGACACACTTGCTGATGTAACCATGGACCCTATCTACCTTTCCACTCACATACCTTATCCTCTGTCGTGCTCTCCCACAGCCATTGATCTCTGGCCTTAAGATCGGACGGCTGATGCGCAATATTGCACAAATTTTTTCCCTCCCTCGCAGTGCGCTACTTCCACGTGATATGGGCGATTTTAATTTTCCACGCATCAGTCACTGAATGGAATCGCGCTCCAAAAGGCAATACCGCCTCCCCCCCATTTTGCCGTGTGAAAACCATTCCTAGTTTTCCGCCAAACCGCTGCCCTCCGCAACGTTGCCTTTCACGTTTTATCCTAGCTGTCGATCTCTGAGATCGAATGGCCCATGTAATATCACGATTTCATTCGTCCACCACTCATCTGATCTCCCAAATGACTTCATCAAAAAATCTCCACCGTTAATTGTTCTAATCCAACGGCTCCTGTTCACTCTCGCGCCCAAACCTCCATCTGCACTTGGTTAGCTACTCTGCCAGGATTTCCCCCCATTTTTCCGTTGTGCTCACATTTTCCCTCCCTGCTCCTCCACCTTCACGAGCCTCTGAAGCAGTCATCCCCACTCCCGTAGGTTTTTATAACATGTTTTTCATTTTTTGCAGGTTTCAAAGGTGGTGAATTCACACTGTCTCCACAGTCACAGTCATGGTGATATATAGTGCTGAAAGACCATCACAGATCTAAAGATCACAGAAGAAGAAATGATAGAGAGGGTTTAATAGCATGTTTTATTGAAGATCAGGGTTATTAAACCTAACATAAACCCTCCGGCGCCTATGTAACCTATATATTCACACAAACAGGTTAGTAGAAGTTTAAAGTGTATCAGAAAGAGATTAAAGGATTAATGCATAATATTGAAGACTTAATGCTTATATCAAATGTTTGGAAATATAAAGGACACAGATGAAGACCCGAAGATGATCAAGGAGGCTTAATGAGGCCTAAAGCACACATCAAGCCATATCAGTGATTTAATATCAGCAGAACGTTCTTTTCCCTAAGAAGGGCTAGCTACACAACCTCCTCCATTTCCCATCGAGCACCAGAACAATTATTACACTGACAAAGGTTTTAAAAAATTGTCAAGATAGCAATTATGGAAGTATGGAGGACCTGAAAGACCTTCTATCACCTTACTTGTCTCAGAAGACAAAACAGAGTACCAACAGCCAGAGAGTACCTGGAAGAAACATACCTAAAGTTATTGTCAACCTGACAACGAATTCTTAATCGACTAAAGGGTACTGAAATTTAATGTAAAGGTATTAAATAGAATGGGCTTCAAAGACATCTCTCCCCTCTATCTTAATGAATCATTTAAGCTCATATCTACTACTCCACCTCCTCATTCACCTATAAGAACCCATGAGAAATACATTGTAGTGGGTTGGTTGGGATTTTATTGACTGTTTGAACCATTATTGAGGGGAAGTAGCTGATTAGTTTGTAATATAGTAGGCTGGGAAGAGAATTTTGGACTTTAAAAAGCCACTAGACTCAAAGTATGTGACTGGTTTTGCACATCAATTAAACAAGCAGATTCACAAGATCCTGGTCTATATTATTGGTGATGTTTTCCTTATTGTAATTGTCTCCTTTCATGTTTTTTCATACTTTCCATTATTCTCTGATAAAGAAAAGCAGGTACAGATTAGGAAATACTGTTGGAAGTACCCTAAATCTCACTGATAATCTTTATCTTTATGTTTTCCTCTGATTGTGTATTTTAAGGATAATTCGATAGAGTATAACCGGTCAAGAAATGTTGGTGAGCCCATGTCTTTCTGAGTACAACTTGAAACAATGTTCTTGAAATATATTTTCATTTCATGCTAAGTAAAATATTAAACTAGGGAAGTTTATGGTTAGACCTGTCCTCTAGTTTCTTCTCCAATAGTTTGTCTTGAAAGTTTCCCTGGGAGTTGGTGTCAAAAGCAGAGAAGGTTAAAAGTCTTTCTCTAATCTTAGGCCTTGCTCTATGTTAACTTTAAATGTTTTCTACTGTCTGAAAGTGGTCATGAGGAATTCTGGATTGTTTCCCCTGAGAGTATGCTGAAAGCTGGTTAGGTTTAAAGTCCTTGCTTGATCTTAAGCTGCCCTTTGTGTCTTTAATTGAGAATTTCCTTTGAAAGTATGTCAAAATCAGGATAGGTTAAAAGTCCTTACCTGATCTTAGGCTGCACTTTGGTTTCTTTCTTCCACCTCATTTCTTAATGTTCCATCTCACCATCTATCTAAAAGAGATCCTTTGGTATAGATGACTTTCCCTATGGAAACCCTTGGATATTTGTTATGCAAGTAAACCCTTTTATGACTCCTTAGCCCAATGGACTGATGCTTTCCTTAACCTATCTTCCCATGCTGAAACATCCTACTACTTAGTTCTTTCTTCACTTCACATAACCTTCTCAGTTAATGATCTCCAACCAAACAAACAAACCAAATCCCTGTGCTTCATACCTAGCCTAATACCTTAAACCAACCTTAAAGATATATCATTCTTCACATTTATAGAGAGATCCCTCTCTGGATCTAGGAGGGTTAGATCCTAGGATCCCAAAGTGGTTTGATGTTGTCTTGTCTTTTGGTTCTGCTAATCTAGCCAAAACACAGGAACCCCAACAAGGTACGGATCAATATTGGTATCGTTCTTCTAGGAACGATTACCCATATTCCGGCGTTAGGAGGTTATTGTCCCGATGTCGCCGCCCATAGAGCCACAGATGGCCCAATGGGCTACACTGATGCCTAGAGCAGAGGGTGGCCAGCAGATGTCCTGGAGGTTATAGTTTTTTGATTGGCTCTGACGGCAATTGATTGTCATGGAGGATTGGCCCTATGCCAGCATAGACTTCACCGGAGACCCAGACCTCCCGCTTCCGGAGGGAGAGGATTGGGACGAACAACTAGGTGAGACTCATTTTTTATTTTCATGAGTTTATAATTTTTGGTATATATTCATGTTCTGACAGTTATTCTTATATGTATGTAGATGTTGGCCCAGAGCATCCTGCAGGTATGTCGTCGATAGCGAGGCGGACTCCTCATGATTTTGACCCTCATGGTGAGGGTATTGATGAGGAGTTAGTACAGAACCTAGAGGGGATCACCTGTGAGATTCCAGACTAGGCCCATTTTGACGATGTAACTCGAGCCTATCAGAGGCACACTGTAGGGGTGCCCAGTCGTATCCACCACTTGCTGAGGCAGTTGGTACGGGTGGTGACATGCTATCATGAGCACCACGCCGATTAGGCACTTAGGCTTTATTTCTACACATTTTTTGAGAGACATGTTGTCTCACGATGTAACTGAAATAGACATAAATTATTTTTGTGTTTTATGATGCACACATTTGTAAACATGTGATATATATATACATCTATTTTCAATACATGGATCTTTTTTACATGTGATGATGCTTTTACAAAATTATGTAAATGCCTAATACAATGTTTAGCTAATGTATCAGTTAAATAATCTGCATAATAAGTAATGACCCAAGAATCAGGAAAATGTTCACAAAGGGTGTAAAGCCAAAAGATTTTATTTTTATGCAAGCTCAAAAACAAAAGTAAACTATGCTTGAGATTGGTTTCATGTTGACATAAGCTTGAAACAAAAGTAAACTATGCTTGAAAAAAAAGCATGCCCCCTAGCATGGTGACTCAATTCGAGGTGTACATGCCCCCCAAGCTTTAGTCCATAGGAAATGGAGTGAAGGTTCAAAAAACGAGATCAAGAGAAAGACTCGACTGGGATTTTACGAGATCTAGCAAAACTTGAATTGAACAGGAACATGTTTCATTCTTTTAATGAGGTTGACACATTAAAAGAACTATCCTCGAGACCTAATTCATTTTTTACGAGGTTGACATAGAAGATGAACTATCCTCGATGAGCTTGTTTCATTTTTTAAGGAGCTTGACACAAGAAAACGAACTGTGCTCCGACAACCTTGTTTCATTTTTTTAAGGAGCTTGACACAAGAAAACGAACTATTCTCCAACAACTTGTTTCATTATGACGAATAAGAGATCATAGATTCCAAGAGATTCACCTTTGGTGGGAGAACAATATCTTGAAAATCAAGACCCAATGCCCCCAGCACACGATGCACAATGGCACTATCACTGACTGCGAGCATAGGATAGGTAGCCACATAATTAACTTGTGGCAATGATAAAACCGGTGGATAAAGACCTAGAAGGGATGATGGTGGACTACCTATTATGTCAGGGCCAACGGATGAAAGCTGATCAATGGCCATGATCAGACCTTTGTGTGGAAAATAAATCACACGAAAGAGGGAAGAGACAACTGCCCCCATGACATAAGTATAGTCGCGCTCCAAGAGAAAATTGAAATCTAAGGGGCCTGGAACAACCATAATGTCTATATAGATGGTTTTCCCTCCCAAAGTAATGGGCAACTTCGAAAAGATCCCTAACGGTTGACCGGTTCCTCTGTTAAAAGCCAGCAGATTTTGGATAATAGGCATAAGTGGTGGAGAACCAAAAGCTTGCCAAGTAGTTGAAGACAGAATACTAACAGACACGACTTCATCTATAATAGTGTTGGGTACGACCAGATCAAAGGTTTGTACCATTATCTCGAAAGGCACATAAGACGGAAGGCGGTATCCGGCAAATCGACTCCAATCAAAGGAATCGATCAAACTACTTGGAGGGGATACCATTGAACTGAGATGGTTTTCCCCTGGTGTTACCGGAGCAAGAGGAGCACTCTCCTAGACTTCCATCATGGGAGTAGGAGGAGCAACTTCTTGAACTATAGGGATGGACGAATCTTTCGTCAAGTCCAAGGAATCTGAAGAAACAAGAAGAACATGAGGGGGATGAGATCCACTCTCAACGGAAAAGACCTTATGAACCATAGGCGGGATTGTTGGCCGGATAAATTGTTCTTGTGGACAAGACCGATCTCCCTAGTGTCAGAAGACAATCTAGCAACAAACGAACAACTAAGTTTGTCTTTCTCTAAGTATATTCGTTTTACAAGTAAATGCTATGAAGGTGTCGATCCTACCTTGGATCCAAATGCTTATTTGCGGTCGCAGTGCTTCCGTTGCATCAATAATCCTTCGTCGCGACAAGGGCCCTTTTGTCACAAGAAAGTATCATCTTTCATTGATCTGCAATCACAAACAAGAAAATATCAATAACACCTGTATAACAAATAATTATAAAACATACCTATCATAGTGATCAAGGAATCTATGAAATAAATGATCAAACGACAGCTTATTGAAATAAACAATCGAACGACAATTTATTGAGAAAAACATAACTTGATTGTATTAATCTTAAAATATACAGAAGAACCTTACAACCTTAGCCTTGATGTTCGAAAGGTCTTCCCGGGGTCCGAAGCAGGAATCTCCTCTACTTTGATAAGTCTTGCACTCTTCCTCCAGAAGCACAAAGAGGTATGTGATCTTTCCTCTCAAAAGCTCAGTAGAAGGAAATCTAAATCTCAACAGCACTTCAGCTCAATAATCTTCTCCAAAAAACTTAACTTGACTTCCTGAACTTCTTGACTTAACCCAAAAGGCTACCCAATGCCTCCTTTTATAGAGCAGATGAGGAGGTTAGGATTCCACCTTTAAAGGGATAGAACCCTCCTTCAAAGGGATAGGCTCCTCACATCAAGGGATTAGTTCCTTAAGGTGTGGGATACATGCACCTTACCAAAGCGTACTCATCCCCAAAAATCTCATCCAGAACCTTCTAGAATTGACCAAAATTCAACTTTTTTGGTTTAATTTCGCGCATTTTTGACTTTACAGGGGTACCGCACCTATAACACTGGAAAAATGCGTTCTAGAACGCAGTTTATCTTCACATTACATGCGGACCCTAGCTAAAAACGTAGGTAGGCTTCATATTAACTGCGTACCCAAGGTTTTTTGAGCTTTTTAGGGTTTTTTCTCCAGTTTCAGGGCATGGAATGAGGAACAAAGGTTGTAAGACTTGCAAAGGAGGTAAGTATGAGTGTTTAATGAGCTCATACAGTCAGAAGAATGTCAAGGTGACATTTTTCAGTGTAACAGATTGCCCCCTAAAGTGCGAAGTCTGAAATAGATGAAGATGAAGTCTGTCATATATGAAGAGTGAAGTACTTTATCATTTCAAGGATCATCCTGTGGACACCCCAGTCGGAACCTGTCAAAACATTCAATGAAAAATATATATATATGTAATCATATCATCGCTGAGGTAGGCATTCCCATACTCAGATCAAAACTAACTAGAACTAACTTAAATTGTTCTGATACAGGAATGATTTTGAATACATCACAGTATAGACATGTGTAGACACAGTATGGACGCAGCCATCTGTTTATAAATAGTCCACTGTATAAATGATAAAAAAATTCCTCGCAGCCTGGATGGTAGAAACTAGATCCAGGGTCTTGATTTCCGCATCTCGAACTAGTACGATTCTATCCATGTGAATAAATGTGTCGAAGTCGAACATGGTAGAAACCACTTGATTACCAGTCAATGATTTAAACCGTTAACAAGTGTGAGAGTAACCACCAGTAATGTCAATGGATCTCAAAGTACTCAGTACAATCCATGAAATGTGAATGAATGAGCTGAAGTCAAACATGTCATGGAATCATTCAATCGAAGGTCAATGACGCAACCTGTCATCGAAGGCGAGAAACCTGCCATTGAAGCATGCAGATTTCAAGGTACTGACGATTTCTAGATCAACTTCCTAGATAATGAGTTGTCGTCGATAGAAAGTGATCCATCATAGGCAAGCCCATAACATGAAATCATAGATCAAGTTTTGAAGAAATATATTGGCAAGGACTGACTCAGGGATGGTCAAAATGGAAGACATATATTTTGCAGATGAATGGTTTATTTGAACTGTCCTCTTGAACACATAACGACACTGCAGATGGCTTGGTAACAATTGACCCAAAGCTAATACCCAGAAACCGGCTGAAGACTTTCAATATGGTTTGATTAACTATTAGGCAAAGGATTTCCTAACCCAAGTGGACAAAAAGTGTCGTGTTCAAGA
Organism: Pinus albicaulis; assembly: GCA_034641835.2. Classification (NCBI taxonomy): domain Eukaryota; kingdom Viridiplantae; phylum Streptophyta; class Pinopsida; order Pinales; family Pinaceae; genus Pinus; species Pinus albicaulis. The sequence continues at coordinate 517,583,226 of CM076573.1, read as the reverse complement.
GTGGTTAACTGGTTTTCCGAAAATCAAAATGTAACAAACAGGTTTGTTTTTCTCTCTTTTCCCCCACCATTTCTGGCAAGTACCTCTTTATTTTTGACAAGCTTGAGGAGGATAACATTTGCTTGTTTATAAGCTCATCCTTCGGATGAGTCCAACTTAGTTTAAAATTCAAACCCTAAGAAGGAGTGGTTCGTTCCTGTTGAAAATTAAACAGGTCCTTTACTGTTAAGTTTTAACGAGTCCAGTATAGGAGAAACTCGGTGTTTTTCAGTTTTAGGGAGTCAGAAGAAAAACTTTAAGAAAACTCCATGGGTGTTCTTTTTCGTAAATTTAGTCTCTCAAGCTCAAAAAAGGATAAAATAATGCGAGAGAGAACTTTATTGACCGTAATTAGTCAACGTATACCTTTTCAGAATAGTCCATTTCCTACCAGAAAAGGGGTAAACTTATACTGAAGGGATGCATTATTCATTTAATTTTAACGGAGTTCGATTAATCAAGTACTCCAATCTTTTCATTTTTAGAGAGTCTGAAAATGGCTTAAAAGAGAACTCCAAGGTTTCGCTTTTTTGTAATTTTCAAGAGTCCGAAAAAGTGATAAAAGTATACTCAGTAGTTTCGCTTTTTCTGTAAATTTTAACGAGTTCGAAAAAGGGATAAAAATGTACTCCTATGACCAAATTTCAATTTAATTTACGAGTAGGAAAAGACAAAAAGAACTCAACATTTTCATGTGTTTTACGAGAATGAAAGATAGCAAAATAATCTTGGGATTTTCATGAGTTTAATGAGTCTTGAAAATAACCGAAATTGACTCCAGATAGGTTTCATTTTTACAAAAGCTTGAATGAAGTTCAATCAGGTTTCGATGCCCCTTGGCGTAATCATAGATGTGATAGGGCCGCAAAATCTCTTCATTTCCTCACTGATTCTAGGCTACTCTGTTTTTGTCAAGATGGTGGTCAATGGATGTACAAACAACTTAGAAAACTCTGAATAATTGAATTTTGTGCCTTCTTTTCTGAGTATAGATGTCCAGAAGACAACTGATAGAGGTTTTCCTTCTATATCCAACTTCTAAAGTGAAATTGGAAAACTCTCTGATTGGAAGAATAGAAACAAGTGGAAAAGATAGGAGGTATATCTAAATACTCCTTCTAGCTGCAAATTAGTCAATTGATAGTGAATGCTATCAGCTATAAAACCAGCATAGTCAAACACAACTGAAGGTGGCTGCCCTGGAGAAAATGTGGACAAAAATCCTGCGATAGACTCATCAGTACGCTCATTAGTGAAATACCCAAGTATGAAGGAAAGCATGGATATTACATGCCTTGAACCTTCAAGGAACTTGGCAGTTGAATATGGAGGGTTTAATTTTGGAATTTCAACATTAAGGGGCATGAAAGTTTGGAAAATCATAAACCTTTTAGGAAAGTCTAAGTTAATTTATAACTTAGTGAGGGCTTCAATAGACAATGGGACTGCTTGGGGGTCTGGTTGAAGCTGCAACATTTGGTTTATTGACTCTGCAGTAATAGTAAATAAGACCTCTTTGTTTGCATTCACAATAGCTCTTTGTTCAGGAATGTAGTAGTGATGAGATAGTCTGATAATTTCTTGACAAGGGTGAGAAAATTAGATTCCCAAATATGAACATCTTCTTGATCATCTAGAGATTTTTCAAAACACCAGTTGTGGATATCTAACAAATTGAACTCAACTATAGGATCAACTATTTTGTAGTGAATGTCGGCTAGAGGAATATGCTCAATATCAACAACTGGGGGTTGTAATGGGTTGACTATAATTCCAGTATTTGGAGTCATGGCAGGAGTAGCTTTAGGAGTCTTAGAACCTTCAAATTTGTTTCCACTCTGTTTTTTAGGCATTATTTTGGCTTCTGCAAGTTGAAACTGTTTGCAAAGGAAATTTTACTATAATAAAGCCTTGATTAGGAAAATTCAGAAAAATACAATGTCTTTTTGGATTTATGCTCAATTAGGTCTCTTAAATGAATTTCTGAGGCTAAAACTGGTTTAAAACAGAAAACATGGGTTTTCTGAGTCTTTTGACTAAAAATTGGGCTAAAAACTCTGTTAAAAAGGATTTTTAGAAGATATAGGGCACCTGCAGAGGATTTCTAGCCTTTAGAGCTTGAAATTGATCATTAATCTGTGAAGAAATGATAATTTCCTTTAAAATGGTGCATAGCGTACAACTAGGGTTCCTGGGGAAATTTTGGCAGGGTTTTGCCTGTTTTCGGGACTTTTGGGCAATTCAATTTAATCAATTTTTTGATTTAAAAATTATTTCTCTTTCTTTTAAAGGTCTTTTGAATTTAGTTGTAGGTTTGAATCTCAAAGGAATACCTGTTTTGATGCAGGTATCGGTTTTTACAGGGTTTTCTTCAGTCTTCTGGTCAAATTGATTGCTTTAGTGGTTGAACTGGAGCGATATAGCTCCTCAGCAGTCTTTTACAGGTCTCTTGGGCAAAGGTTTGCAAGCTTTAGGTGTAAAGATGGCAGAAAATGGTTGTTGGGGCTTTTTGCAGCTTTACACAATTAGGAGGGCAAAAACAATGGTTTTATACGCGACAGATAGGTAAAAGAATGAAAAATGCATATACAAAGGTTTAATAAACATTTGATTGAATTAAACCTTTGACATTAAATGCAGGTTGCATCAAGTGGGAAACAGTTTCGAATTTACACAGTCTTTGAAAATTGGTGGTTTATCGCATCGATTTTGAGTGGTAAGTGAGTTTAATGAAAACCCACGTGATCGTATCAAAAGTGGCCGCGTGGAGGGAAGGGGTCAGTGGAAAGCCGGCCATTTCGCATGGCTTTCACCTTGGGGCTATCGTGCACTTTTTCTATGTGATATTTCTCGTCAACCGTCAGATCTGAGAATTGAATGTGAAGGGCTGAGATCGCTTTAAGATTTGTGTTGAAAAGTAAAGGCGGGACTAGGTTTTAGTTATGCAATCGGAATGGTTTAATATGTATGTAAACCTTTATAATATAATCGAGGAGTGTATGTTTAAAACATATATATATGGGTTTATTTCTATACAACGGCGGGATTAATCATGGTCTAAACATTATAATAATGTTTAATACAATATACAAAGGTGTGGGCTTTAGATTTGGTATAATATATGGTGGGTTAAAACTTTTTTATTTAAAACATTTGAAAAATGTTTAAAATATGAGGGCACGCTTGATTATATTATATAGTTTTCTTTAACTGTTTGGATAGTTTAAAAAACTATAGGGGCGGGATAAAACAAATAAAGATATTTTTTTAAACCAAAGAGTTTTATATCTTGGGTTTTTCATTTATGCACATGGGATAATATACTTTGGTCAAAAGTTTATAATAGTGGGTTTTTGGGGTATTTAGATATAATCAAATTAATAAGTAGGAAAGGGTATTTCCTAGGGATTTAATAAAATATGTTAAAATTTAATATGAGAGGGAAGTGAAATGTAAAGAAAAATACATATTATCTCTAAGTATAACATAATAATCAAGCATTTGCTCATTGTTATATTTCCTTCAATAATACTTAGGATAAATGTGATTTTGTGGGTTTTTATGAATGCTTATGAAGGGATGCAGTTAGTTATTCTAGGGTTACAATTTTACTAAGTAAGAATGTGTTTCTAGTTAGAAAAAAGGAGTTTTAATGTATGAATGAAGGGTAAATGATGATAAATGAGGATTTAACATAAGAACTCAATATTTTCAACTAACCAGTCATAGAGCCTTGGGTCCGGTCCCAACAAAAGTCAGAGAAATGCTCTGAGCGTGTTTGACTGATAGCTTAGAATACTAAATACTCATAGGGGAGGGGAAATTAGTGATTTTTCCTGATGATGTATTATTTAAATGATTGCTCCATTGCTTTCTACCTACTCAACTTCCATTTCTAACATTTTTTCTTCATTTTGCAGGTGCATTTAGGCTTGCAACCATTAAAACATTTTCTTTCAAAGCATAAAACTATATAAATCTACCTTATTTCTTCCGAGGGCTCAGATTAAATTGTTGAGCTCCTCATTATTCTCTACCTGTCTACTGATTTGTCAAGTTTAAACTGTTTGACAAATCTTTATTCACTATCTAAAACATTAAATTGAAACATGAACAGTTAAGATTAAACTATTTAACTGATCATGGATTATGGCATTTATTGACACTCTGCACATAATCATTATGCTTGTAGTTAAAAGTAAAAGTAGTGGCATTTGGACTTGCTCACTTTTGGGTTTTATTTCTTTTCTTTTGGGGTATATATTTTTCTAAGTCCTTTGATCTTTCTTTTAGGACTTTTACCCTCTTTTTGATATTTTATTATTTTTCATCTTTTCAAAATATGGGAAAACAACTTGCAGAAAGCAAGGTATGTACATATTTACAAGACTTTCAAAGTCAATTCAAAATTTTATGAACCCTATTATTATAGGACCCTAACAGAACCCGTGACCTCCAAGTACCGAGCACAAGCCGTTACCAACATGCCATCACAATAGTTCTTGATACACATTGGTTTCCATATGGTTTTGATTTCATATGTTTTGTGCATTGGGGGTGGGGGTCGGGGTCTAGCCCCAGCCCTGGTCACCACCTGGGGGCAAAACCATGGGTGGGAGGCTAGCCCCGTGGCCCCTTCACTAACCATAAACCATAATAGTAAACCCCCAAATAGTGGCACATGTCCACCCTTATCGGTAACCATCGATGGTTAAAAACAAAATCACTTATTTTTTATTATAAAAAAAAATAAATTGTTTAACCATATACATTATGGTTAATTAGTTAGATTTAAGGAGTCATTAGGAATTTAAGTGCTCCGACAATTTCACCCAATTTTTGGGCAATTGGCACTCAGTTAGCAGAATTTCGGGTGGATTTGTAGGATGGTGCCAGATTTTGAGGAATTTGTGGAGCGATTAGTGCCAAAACTTGGGGAAGTCATAACTTACTCAGTTTTTTACCAAATTCGGTGTAGAAAGAGGCTAAACAGGCATTTCTGGGAATTCTGGAGCTGATGGAACAAGTTTCAGAGCTGTTTGAGCATTGTAAACATATGTAATCACACTTCTAAGCATAATAGGAGAGGTCCAAGCCATTGGAAGTTGGACAAAGGGGACGTAGCCCAGGCGGGGTGAACTCCTTCATCATGTGTTGTTGTGTTACTTTTTATGGTGATTTTCATGTATGTTAGATGATTTTGTTCAGTGTTTTGTTTATGTTGATTTTCTCAATAAATTCACATAAAAACTCATTTCTAACTTGCAATTTACCTCATAATCCTCGAGCACTTTGTTTATATTCTGAATTAGAATTTAGCATAGCAAACACTAATTTTCCCATTCAAATCATTTGTGAACGAGTAGAGGTACCTTGCAGCTTTAGAAGTCTTTCTTCTTCTTTCCCCGTCATGACAAGTGAGAAATCTAATGCTTTTCTGACCTCAACCTTGCCATTAAACATATAAATTGAGTTTCCTTTTTGGTAGATGTGCACCAAAGACATCAAGTTTATCCTCAACTCCAGGAGGTATAGAACATCATGTAGAATAAATTCTGGAAGACCAGGCAGTTTGAGTCTGATTGTGTCAAGCCCTAATTGCTTGAATTTTGATTTGTATGCAAAGTATATTTATCCATCAACGTTGTCAGTAAATTATTCAAAAAAAATTCTTCTAAAATTCATGTGGCAAGTTTCTCTTGAATCAAGCAACCAATCATTTTTCCAAGAATCAAGTGAAGCATTAAACAAGTCTTCAATTACTACAATATTACAATGTAGCACAACATAGTGAGCAGATTCAAGTGATTTACCCTTCTCTTTGTCATGGGCTTTACCTTTGGATTCATTTCTTTATTGCTCAATTCTATCCCAAGGCAGCTTACATGTGGATGCATCATGTCCATCTCTACTACAATGTATGCAATGAAGATAACACTTTTATCCTTGAAATTTTTTCCCCCCACTGCCTCTAAAATTTATTCTTCCTCTTCCTCTTCAGCCACCTCTTCCTCTAGAAGAATCTTGAGCATGATTCTTCTCCTTATGTGCAAGACACACAACTTATTCATACGAATGAGGAGTTATCTTCTTCCTAGAACCCTTTTCTCTCTCAGCAAACTTCTTCTCAAGGGAGTCAAAGATAATCTCCTTGAGATTTCCACTTGCTTGCAATGACTCGGGATAATGTGAGTAAGTGGGATATAGTGCCTTGACATAAGCTATGAGAGGTATGTTTATTCCAACACCAATGTTTTTAATATCATGCATGATAGATCTTACTTCTGATGCTAAAGTAAGAGGGTGATCATTTTTCAATTCAAGACTGAATAATTTTAATCATCAATTGGACAACTTCAAGTTTAGAGTGTGAGTCATAAAAATCCTTCAACTTCTTAAATTCCTCATAAGAATTTGAGAATGGTGATATATGATGACTCACCTCTTCATTTACAGATGTTGAAATCAAGGCATAGGACTTCTTGTTATTTTTTTCCCAAATGATGATCTCCTTGTCTGAGGTGGGATTTGCAAGTGCATTGTCTCCTTCTCCTTCATAAATTTCTCTCCACAACTCATTAAATATGAGAGTGTGTTTAATATTCCTTTACCATTCAAGATAGTTATATTTTCCCGAGAGAAATACTCCAACAATAGATACCAATGAATGCATTTTTTAAAAATGTAAAATGTGTAAAATGTACTATGTTTCCAATATAAAAATTTGGACTGCTAGAAATATAAAAAAATGCACTCTAGTAGCAATATTGTGAAAAATAGAATTATGATTTGTAATATATGACAAAGGTAATATTTTGGGAAGGGTATATATGGGGTGGGGAGAATATGGTGGAGAGAATATATAAGGGAGGTCGATATTGGATATATATGGTCAACACAACAAGGAGGTGGTAAATCTATAGACAAATTCAGGTGGTGAAAAAAAAAACCTTTGGTGTTTCGATTGGATACTCTTCAGGAATACATAACTGAGATGGACCAATAATCACATTAGAATACCTATCATCAAATTAAAATACCGTAAATTTTCCTCATATGGAGAACCACTTATACCAGGTATTGGTTCACTAAGAATCATTGAGTTTCCTTTATGATTCTGTAAGGAAATTATTATTCGAATTACCACATTGGATGAGCGGAGGAGGTATTTCAGGGTTTTTTGTTGAGAAAGTCATGGGATGGTGGCATCCAGGTGTTGAGGGATAGGGAGAGGGTCGGAACCAGAGGGAGGAGGACAGGCACTAGACAGGCATCAGAGGGAGGCAGACATGCATTAGAGAAGGAGCGTAGCCTAGGCAGTGTGCAATGAAGGAGTAGTGATAGCGGGAGTCGGGGAAGCCACCGCAAGGTTATTGTGAAGGTTGACTATGAGCAGATAAATGTAAACCTGGAACATGTAGTGTGTATTAATAGTGGTATTAACACCAGATATGGGAGACACACCAATTCATTGATCTCTGAACAGTCGACAGTCTTGGTATTGTTTGGAGGCGAACCAACTATGGTATGGCCCTCACAAGTGCGTTCGAGGGTAAGGTGTTGACGAGAGGAGAGGAGGTTGGTTTTGCAGCAAGGAGGAGCACAGTTGGTATGGGAGGAGTCTGCATCCCACAGTGGAAGAGATGTGCATTCAACAAAACTAGTGCAAATACACAAGGACAAAGAATATGGCACACTGCATAAATGGGGAAGACTAAAGAAATTGTAGAAGGGAGTTACAAGAGCATAAAAAACTAAAAATTGAGTTGGCTCTGATACCATGTCAGATCAGGAGGTAATTCCAGAATGTGAATTCGACTTTTGCAGTAAGGGTGATCATAGATATATACATGGACGGAGAGACTCTCGGGATTCATCTCCCAATGTCTCTTCATATTCCATCTCTCCTTATTTTATATTTACATTATTTTACATTTTCATCCAATCCCAAGGATTAGGTGTCAACAATAGAGACTAGTTGGAAAGATCATCCATTTTTTATTCAAAACAATGGATTCACTAACCTTGTGATAATCAGACTGTTAAAGAAACTATGTGATGAAATGTCTTCAAGGCATAAATAAATGCAGGAAGTAGTGGTGGACACATTTGAGGATGCATTACATGGAGACCACAAGAACAAAATCATAGACTGTTAGGAGGCATATTTGGAGCCCTATTTCAAGAAGTTACAAGATGATCAAACTCAGTGATAAGAGAGTTAGTTAAGGAAGCTACACTTATAATAGGTAGTTGATGTAAGGGAAGTATAAGTACTTCTCACACAATTTGAGGTTTGTTGATTAATTATCCTTGTTTGAGAGGGAGTGAGCACAGGTTTCTCTTCTCAAGTTGAGAGGGAGTAAGGTTGGAGACTAGTTCTCCCTATTTCATGTACTAGGAAATGACTAATCGCCGTAAGTTTAGTGCATGTATCACAAATAAGGAGAATGATGGTTTGAATTAGCATGGTTCTCCTTATTTCAAGTACTATTATGGATTAGGATTGATATCTTAATTCAAGTACATGGACATGGAAAATGAGAATGGTGGATTGAATAAGAATCTTGTAAAAACATTCTTGAGTCATGTACTTTGATGGATTAGGATGGAGATCCTAAGTCAAGTACATGGACTTGGATAAAGAATGGTTTGATGGACATATATTTCCTTGAGGGAAATGGTCCAGTGGAAGACATAATTTGGGTATCCTAGGTGGAGTATGCACCTTGGTGAGGCAGTGTGGTGTCCCATGGAATTACTCCCAACATTGTGATTTGATCTTGTGGAAATATAGAGTGTGTCGATAAACACTTTGGTAATGTGAAAATGTTTGATATGATGATACTTCGATTCTTATCAATCCAGATCTCTTCTTATGAGAATATTTGGACTTGAGTTAGACTTGTTGAGTCATTATGAATAGCTCCCTACTTAAGAGGGAGTGTTGGAAAGTAACTAGGTTCAGTCTTCATAATTTTCTTTATAATTATGCCATTATGTATATATTATGTATCAAGAAAAATAAGAAAGAAAAATATATTTTTTCAAGCATGAGTTTCATGCTCCAATTAATGGTTATCTAGGTCAATCATACATTTCATGCTCCTAAGGTTTGTCAAGTCAAGAAATATTTGTCACGGGTTAAAAGAATTATTGTCATATGTAAAGACCATTTTGGGAAATTTGTATTAATAAAGAAACATTATTTTTGAGTTTCTAAAGTCGATTTGGACTCCCAAGACCAATTCGTCCCTACCAGTGAAATCCATCTTAGAAGAGGCCTATTCAGCTCCTTGAGAAGGGTATAAAAGGGAAGAGACTTCGACTCATTTGGATACCAACCAAGAAATTTCGATCTACACCTAGAAAATGAGGAATCAAGACCGAAGGACAAGGAAACAAGAAGAAATACCAAGCGAAGGAAGAATATTTGAAATTTGACCTATTTCTTCCCATGCGTACGAAAGTCTAGGGTTTCTGTGCAAGTTGCAAGCCGAAGTCACAGACTTAAATTGAGGGTCAAAATTTTGTTTTGAGAAGACTTTGAATAGGTTGACCTTCGTTTAATTTGGTATACTTTGTCTTTTTTGGATGAGATCATTTGTAAGGCTGACTTGGGACTTCGAGAGGTCATGAACTTGGTCTTTGCATCTTAGAGGTCTCATTTTGATTTGATTCTTGTGTTCTTTGTGTTTTTTTATCTTTTGTTCTTTGCCTCATGGATTTATAACTTAGTCTAGGGATAAAATAAAATTTTCTTGGCTTTCCCTCCCTAACCTCCTATCCTTCCCTTTTATGGGTTCTGAGCCCCCCATACTCTTTTTATCCCTTGGTTTATAGTCATGGTGTTATTTTAATATATGGATGCTTACATATTGCATCCACTAAACTTGTTGGCCTTATAGACATAGGATCTCCAACATAAACGACACAAACATTAACCTAAATACATATATATACACTAGCCCACATGCCCAACACACATATACACACAGAAACCTATGCCCCAACATAACCTGTTCCACTAACCTAAATATCATGCACCAGATCACTGACCTAAGTATCACATGTACATACACAATTACCATTTGGGGATCAAGAAAGGGGAGTTACACATTAAGTTGGAACAATGATCCCAATCTAACACTCTTAATGAGAACTATGTCTCCTTAAACCATCTTACACCCTTTTTAGGAAAAATAATATACACCTCTGCATCATTAAGTGTGCTTATTGATAGTAGGTTTCATGACAAACCTAGAATGTGAAAAACTCTATTAATCACCTATACTCTACCATTGGAGAATCATGTTAAGACTCTACCATGACCAACTATGCTAAAAGAAGAGGCATTACGAAGTTATATCATCCAACCTTCATATTTCTCATATGTTGAATACCAATGTTCATGGGAAGTCATATGAAAGGAAGCTCCAAAGTCTACCAACCATGCATTATATCATGCATGAGCTACCAAAGTTGTAACAAAGAAATATCCACCCGCCTTTTAAGAAGAATTATCCAACTTGTCATTTGAATAATATTTTCCTTCTTATTCTTCATTTTCTTTTCCTTGTAGCCTCTTGTAAAATGCCCAACCTTGTCATGGTTTTGACACTCTTCCTTGGACTTTCCAAGATAATTATCTCCCTCATGAGATTTAGATCCACCCTTTTGTATCTTCTTTCATTTATTCTTCAATCTTCCATGAATATACAGGGTCTCATTCGTGGATTCATAAGCTTTCCAACTCACCTCTTTTAAGAGTAAAGTATCCATGACCTCACTAAGCACCAATGTCTTTACAATGCTTACAATATCCATTACCAAGTTGTCCCATGAATGTGGAAAAGAACAAAAAAGGGTTATACATTAACCCTCTTCATCTATCTTCACTACAACTAAGGTCAAGTAGGCCATAGTAATATTAAATGAATTCATGTACCCACATACAATATCACCACCACTTGTTCTCAAGGAAAACAATTATTCTTATGGAAAAGTTTATCAACCAAGTAATTATCCTAATCCAAAATCCTCAATTTCTTCCAAAAAGTTTTTTATGTTTTTCCTTTATAAAAAATCAATAATAATAAGGAATTGTCCAAATAGAACCTAATAAGGATTATTTCCCTTCTCTCCACCACCATCCAATATTCATCTTTAATACCAATGGGTTTAGCTCCAACTACTACATGCCATAAATCTCAACCTATGAGAAGAATCTCCATCTCAACCTTCTGTAGCTCAAACTTAGTGCCATTAAAGTTCTTCATTTCTAATATAGACATGCTTTCAATTTCCCTACAACAAAATTTCTTTATTAAAAAAAACTCTCCCTCAAACCAATATTAAATAAAAAACCTTGTCCCAAACTAATATTAAATAAAAAAACCTTGTCAGTGACACTTGGATATTAGTTTATAGACTCTTAGGAGGCATATTTGGAGCCCTATTTCAAGAAGTTACAAGATGATCAAACTCAATGATAAGAGAGTTGGTTAAGGAAGCTACAATTATAATAGGTAGTTGATGTAAGGGAAGTATGAGTACTTCTCACGCAATTTGAGGCTTATTGATTAATTATCCTTGTTCGAGAGGGAGTGACCATGGGTTTCTCTTCTCAAGTTGAGAGGGAGTAAGGTTGGAGACTAGTTCTCCCTGTTTCATGTACTAGGAAATGATTAATCGCCGTAAGTTTAGTGCATGTATCACAAATAAGGAGAATGATGGTTTGAATTAGAATGGTTCTCCTTATGTCAGGTACTATAATGGATTAGGATTGATATCTTAAGTCAAGTACATGGACATGAAAAATGAGAATGGTGGATTGAATAAGCATCTTGTAAAAACATTCTTGAGTCATGTACTTTGATGGATTAGGATAGAGATCCTAAGTCAAGTACATGGACTTGGATAAAGAATGGTTTGATGGACATATATTTCCTTGAGGGAAATGGTCCAGTGGAAGACATACTCTGGGTATCCTAGGTGGAGTATGTACCTTGATGAGGTAGTGTGGTGTTCCATGGAATTACTCCCAACATTGTGATCTGATCTTGTGGAAATATAGAGTGTATCGATCAATTATTTGGTAATGTGACAATGTTGGCTATGATGATACTTCGATTCTTATCAATCTAGATCTCTTCTTATGAGAATATTTCAACTTGAGATAGACCTGTTGAGTCATTATGAATAGCTCCCTAGTTAAGAGGGAGTGTTGGAAAAGTAACTAGGTTCAGTCTTCATAATTTTCTTTATACTTATGCCATTATGTACTATTTTATGTATCAAGAAAAATAAGAAAGAAAAATATGTTTTTTCAAGCATGAGTCTCATGCTCTAATTAATGGTTATCTAGGTCAATCATACATTTCATGCTCCTAGGGTTTGTCAAATCAAGAAATATTTGTCATGGGTTAAAATAATTATTGTCATATGTAAAGACCATTTTGGGAAATTTGTATTAAGAAAGAAACATTATTTTTGAGTTTATAAAGTCAATTTGGACTCCGAAGACCAAGTCATCCCTACTAGTGAAATCCATCCTAGAAGAGGCCTATGCAGCCCCTTGAGAAGGGTATAAATGGGAAGAGACTTCGACTCATTTGGGTACCAACCAAGCAAGTTTGATCTGCACCTAGAAAATGAGGAATCAAGACCGAAGGACAAGGAAACAAGAAGAAATACCAAAAGAAGGAAGAATATTTGAAATTTGACCTATTTCTTCCCACACGTGCAAAAGTCTAGGGTTTTTGTGCAAGTTGCAAGCCGAAGTCACAGACTTAAATTGAGGGTCAAAACTTTGATTGCAGAAGACTTTGAATAGGTTGACCTTCGTTTAATTTGGTATACTTTGTCTTGTTTGGATGAGATCATTTGTAAGGCTGACTTGGGATTTCAGGAGGTCATGGACTTGGTCTTTACATCTTGGAGGTCTCATTTTGATTTGATTCTGTGTTCTTTGTGTTTTTTATCTTTTGTTCTTTGCCTCATGGATTTATAACTTAGTCTAGGGATAAAATAAAATTTTCTTGGTTTTCCCTCCCTAACCTCCTATCCTTCCCTTTTGTGGGGTCCTAGCCCCCCATACTCTTTTTGTCCCTTGGTTTATAGTGATGGTGTTATTTTAATATATGGATGCTTACATATTTCATCTACTAAATTTTTTGGCCTTATAGTCATAGGAACTCCAACATAAATGACCTAGACAGTAACCTAAATACATATATATACACTAGCCCACATGACCAACACACATATACACACAGCAACCTATGCCCCAACATAGCTTGTTCCACTAACCTAATTATCATGCACCAGCTCACCAACCTAAGTATCACATGTACATACACAATTACCATTTGGGGATCAAGCAAGGGGTATTACACATCAAGTTGGAACAATGATCCCAATCTAACTCTTAATGAGCACTATGCCTCCTTAAACCATCTTACACCCTTTTTAGAGAAAATAATACGTACACCTCTGCATCATTAAGTGTGCTTATTGATAGTAGGTTTCGTGACAAACCTAGAATGGGAAAAGCTATATTAATCACCTATACTCTACCATTGGAGAATCATGTTAAGACTCTACCATGACCAACTATGCTAAAAGAAGAGGCATTACCAAGTTATATCATCCAACCTTCATATTTCTCATATGTTGAAAACCAATGTTCATGGGAAGTCATATGAAAGGAAGCTCCAAAGTCTATCAACCATGCATTGTGTCATGCATGAGCTGCCAAAGTTGTAACAGAGAAATATCCACCCACCCTTTAAGAAGAATTATCAAACTTGTCATTTGAATAATATTTTCCTTCTTATTCTTCTTTTTCTTTTCCTTGTAGCCTCTTGTAAAATGCCCAACCTTGTCATGGTTTTGACACTCTTCCTTAGACTTTCCTTAGAATTATATCCCTCACAAGATTTAGATCCACCCTTTTGTATCTTCTTTCATTCATTCTTCAATATTCCATGAATATACAGGTTGTCATTCGTGGATTCATAAGCTTTCCAACTCACCTCTTTTAAGAGTAAAGTATCCATGACCTCACTAAGCACCAATGTCTTTACAATGCTTACAATGTCCATTACCAAGTTGTCCCATGAATGTGGAAAAGAACAAAAAAGGGTTATACATTAACCCTCTTCATATATCTTCACTACAACTAAGATCAAGTAGGTCATAGTAATATTAAATTAATTCATGTACCCACATACAATATCACCACCACTTGTCTCCAAATATAGTCGCCTCTGACTTGCATATATTTTGCATTGTCTCCAACTATAGTCGCCTCTGACTTGCATATATTTTGCGTCCCTAATGAATAATTGTGTATATTTTGCGTGAGTAAAGATAATGGACTCAATTGACAAGATTTCATTCATGAAAATATAATATTTGATGCCAAGAGGCTAATTGAGAGGTGTTAGTTTTGTTGGTATGAAAACCTAATGAATTTATTGAAGTAACATTGAAAAAAAAAATTATCATTAAAATCTCCAGAGATAAGGATTTGAAAATAACTATCATTAAAATGAAATATCTACCAAGAGTTTGGAAGATAACCCAGCCCACAGTCTTTGTTATGTTCTCAATAACCAACATTGTGAATTATCTTCCAAACTCTATCTTTAAAAATTCTAACCCATCATTAAAATCTCATCAATGATTTTGCTTAACGTGTTCTAGCAATACCTCAGTTATTTAAAAAATAACATTATAATTAACAACACCTCAGGTTGTCATTCTCACTCCTAAAAGACCTTGTCACCTATCCTTTTTCAAAGCCTGTGACTCTCCTTTCTTCTCATCATTTCCATTGAACCAACCAGTTTATATCCCTTCACTCCATTCCTTGAATATTTTTGGTAGCAAACTGATAGTAGCTCACATTTCAAATTCCAATTTTACATGAAATGATAAAATAGCATTAATTTCTATTATTTTATAAAATAAATATATAGTTTTTATATTAAAAAAATTATTGCAAATATGTCTTTTAAATAAAAACAACTTCTAAAATATGTGTTTTTCTATGAAAATTAGTACTTCATAAATTTTTTCCCTCAATTATAAATTAGTATTATTTAATTATAAAAATAGTTTTTTAATTTACATTTACTAATGAATATTTTTAATTAGATAATAATAAATATTTAATGAAGAAACTTAATAAAGAGAAAATTACATATTAAAAATTAATGGTTTTATAATAAGTGAAGTGTTTTGCATAGATAAATATGAAAATTGATAAAATTTTGAAGAGAGCACATTATGACACATTCAAATCACATTTCTATCTTCTTATTGATCACAACAGTTAGTAATGTATAGGACAAAAATCAGTAACTTCGATGCATATAGATCACTACTACAACTCATACATAGGAAACAACAACATTTAGACTCACTCCTTGGGACTCACAATGTACATGATACACATGGAAGCATCACTTCCAATAGCCTCCCTTAATGCTTACATGTAACAAATATAGAAAACACACATTACAACAATAAATGAATCTCTATCACCCTGATGCGAGTGTTAGGCTGCAATAAATTTGGGAGCCACCTAGCCACGTGGACGTGGGACAACCGTCCCCCTCATGCGGGCGCACATGGCCACCCCATCCTGTTTAATGCCTAGAGTGTGAGGCTTTCATTCACCACCCTCGAATGCTCTCCAACGTCGTCCTCACTCCACTCTGCCATTAACGATATCTTGCTCTCATTTACTCTGTCTGTCGCACCTCTGCATCCTCTGCTGCCATTCATGGACCATAAATTCGATCATCCTGCTGCTCAATCCAACATTTTTCTCTCCCTCTAGCTTAGCTCTCTTGATCCATGTGCCTGCGCCTACACCTCCATCAAGCCCATGCTCCACTGCTTAGCTCCCTCAGCCCTGTGCTGTGATGATGTGCATCCCCTTTCATCGCATTTGCCTTCATATTCCACCACCATGCCCCATCGACACCACACCCATTGCCATAGAGGCGGTGGGTGTGGTCTTCCCTCTAGGCCTCCCATTCTTACCACTGCTAGCAGATCTATGAACTTATCTGTCGACTGGGCAGAGCTGGAAGTCTTGGACCCCATCAGCCTCACCACTCGCGTGTCATTGCACCAGCCTGAGCATTCTACTGAAGCTTTGGGCTCTGGTCTTCGCTCCAGGAAGCATCTTCAAAAGTCCACCATATCTCTGCCTCCCCCTTCCCCCCTCGCAAGATGGTGGCATTTCCAATTCAGCAGGCCTTGAACAATTAATGCAGTTGTAGCTCTGGCTCGGATGAGTGATCTAGGTGGCTCCAGAGACACACACAGGACAAAGAGGGCTCAAAAAACAAAGTGTTCAGACTATTCTCGAACCAAGTTCAGGTTGTAGATCTTTTCATCCTGATCGCAACGATGCAAACGGTTCATCAAACCGAGTCTGTATGGAGAAGTTAGGAGCGGTAAAAGTTTTGGGTTGACTTGGTGACTAGGCAGCCTTAAGGGAGGCACAAATCCGACTTTTCCCAGCCATCGGATTCTGGCAAGCTCAGGCTAGATTCTGGGAAAATTTGTGGCCTATTTAATTTGCCTCCTACGGCCTAAAAACCCAATTTTCAAAATGTAATGGTTTGTTTAAAATTAAAACAAAAAAAAGAAATATATATATATATATATATATATATATATATATATATATATATATATATATATATATATATATATATATATATATATATATATATATATATAGTCCGATAAGCCATGACCCCCGCCAGACCCACCGCACATAACCAAAACAAATATTAATGGGCCAGTGAGAATCGAACTCGCCTGGCCTCAAAGGTCGGCCCGCTCCACAGGCAGCCCAACTCATAAAACAAAGCACCAACCTCCAACCCACTCCTATTTAATGCAACGGAGTCGACGAGATGTGGGGCAGGCCGCCCAATGCGAGCCCGACCCCCAACCACCTCTTTTAAAGAAAAGTAAAATGCAGTTTTTAAAGTTAATACTGCAGGTTTTAAAATATTCATCTGGGTTTTATAAAGGAAAATGCACGGTTCCTACAACGAAATTCTGAGTTATTTCAAATGGGTCATGGTTTTACCACTCGACCTCCTCCCTTCTATTCGGATCTCATAACCAATGCACCAATGGTGGGACTTGGGTAAGTCCGCCCACAAAATATATTTAAATCTGTAATTCACAAGTGCACCTAGGCCATGGAGGAGCAAAGCGTGCATGAATTTCGAGGTTTATTATTTTTTATTGCAGGTGCAGTGGAACCATGAGCCCAGAAAAGAGGCAACCGGAACCTTGATTGAGCCAACTTTCAGGAGGGAAAAATTTTGACAGTGTCCAAATGGGAAAAATTTTATGTCGTTTTTGCACTACTCGACGCCACAAATCTGATGTCACATTCAGATTTTTCATCGGAGATTTATATTTTTCGGTCAATTTTTGAAGTGAAGTTACAGGTGTCAGTTTTCAGTGAGTGAGCAGTCGATTTCACACCTTTCGACGCCATGATTGTGATGGTGTTTTCAAATCCAATAGTAGTAGCAACCATTCTTTAGTCATCTTCAGCGTGAGGTATATGATGTTCTACTTTCATGTACTTCTTTGTTCCTGAGATGCTCAGTGCTGTATAGATCCCTGTTGATGTATGAGTCATGAGATCTTTTCTTGTTTTTTTTATTGATGTACTTTTTGTCATGGACTTGTATTATTCATGAGATCCCTTGATGCCATATTGGTGGGATACTCATGTATGTTGATTGAGATCCCTTTTACGCCATGTTGGCGGGATACTCTGTGTCATACATATGTCATTGATATCCCTTGTTTTCCATGTCAGCGGGATACTCACAGTCTTTATGCATGAGCGATTGTCATACTTATAGGAGTCCTTCTAATGCATGAGAGTTCCATAGTGGAACATCTTGTAGAGAGGTCTAGCCACTCCTGCGTGAGGGAATTTTCCTTGTATGTCAGTGAAACACATCCATGTACATATTCTTCTTACAACACTTAATGCAGTGGCCTACACCATCTTGACACCGAGGCCTAGAGATGTAGTCCCTCCTAGACGAACTCCGTTATCAAGTTATGTGTTCTAATGATTTTTGATCTTGACATTTATGTTCCTCTTCGTTACAGCATGAAGTTGTTCATTTAAGTTAATTAACGCTTTAATTAATGTAATTCTAATTTATTAGCTGAAGTAAAAAGTCTTGGTTAATGGTATCAAGAATTTTACCCTGGATCAACGAGGATGGCACCAACGCAGATACTAATACTCATCAGGCTTCTCCCCTTTGCCGAACGCACACGCAGCATCCTCTCCTCCTTCGAACACCCAGGTGTCCAAGCTGGAGGACGATGAATCCAAGTACACGTGTAGAATTGTGGAGGAGCCGCTTCAACCACCGGTTCAGGATGACAAGAATCCAACTGCCTAACATCTGGGTTCTTCTTTCTATGCTTAGTTTTAGTCAATTTCCTATTACTTCATTTCTTCTTACTTTCTGGTTTTGGTTTAAACATGTTATGTACATGGCTGGTTTCCCTAATTGGGCAGCTTACTCTAAGCTTACTGAACTTATTTCATGGGTTGGCTTCCCCGCCTGGGGCAGCCCCTTTTTTGTTGTTTTGAAACTGGAATTTCCTGCCAGAGTTGGCTTGCCAACTCCGGAGGATGATGATTGTAATTTTTTGACCTGTATGATATAATAGAAGTAGACCAATTTAGAAAAAAAAAATGAATCTTTGTCAAATTTGTTTGATATGATCATCACTAGCACTCATATCCACTCTGAAATCTGACGGTTTCCACTCTTGTCTTCACCACGTTTTTGAGCTTCCAACTTGCTCCATTTAAGACCTAACCGCTTGATCCATTTAAGACATAACCTCTTCAAACCATCTTTGATGTACTTTGCATAATTGATGCTTCTTAGCCTCCTGGAGCGCAACGGGTCAGTCGTGAATCACGGACCTTTGCAGCCTTCATCAGTTATCTAGGATAGCATTATCGGTACACAATGTCTTCAGTAGACAATTCTACAACTTCACCTTGTATAAAATAACCTGTATTGATGCTCCTTGAACACGACATGTCATACCATATTGACTTTATTAAGAACAACCTTAATGCTCTCGGACATTTTATTAGGAACAACCTGTAAATAATGACCGCGAACATTAGTTACAATAGTTATAAATATGTGAAATATAAATAAATGACTTTGACACATCTAAATCAAGATTACAACTCATACATAGAAAACAACAACATCTAGAGTGACTCCTCGAGGGACTCACAATGACAATCTATAAATTACATGATACACGTGGAAGATTACTTCCAATAAAAATTAATTATGAAATATCGTTTTAGGAAAATTTTAAGAAACTAGGATTAGAAACTCATATAGATAGTTCATAGAAGAGATTGTGAATTCTCATTTGTATTGATTAAAAAAATAGTTATCTTCACACTACATTATTGTTGATATTGAATAAGACAAAAAATTCACTCATTTATTAATTAATATTTTGAATAATATAATAATAAGTAATAATATTTATGATTAAAATAAAAAAATAAAAATTACACCATTAAAAATTGGTTGTTTATATAACATGTGAAGTTTTATGGATAAATGGATATAAAAAAATAATTATAAAATATATTTTTTAGGAAAATCTTATGAAGACATGATTAGAAATAATTATGAAATATAGTTTTTAGGAAAATCTAATTATGAAAAATAATTATGAAATATAATTTTTAGGAAAACCTTATCAAGCCTAAGTTTAAAAATAATTATGAAATATAGTTTAGGAAAATTTTATGAAGCAAGGATTAAAAACTAATGTGAGACAATGATTAAAAACTAATATAAATAGTTAATAGAAAACATAGTAAATTTTCCTTTATATTGACAATAAAAAAAAAATTGTTTAAGAAAAAAATAAACTTCACACAAAGTTATTAATCTTGAATATTACACAAAATTCAACTTAATAATTTAATTTCACCTGAATTGTAAATTGTTATTTAATTATGTTTGTTAACTTTATATTCATTCATATTTTAATTGAGAATTAAATTAAATAATTTAGATTTAAAAATATTGTTATATAATCATTTTATTTGTACATGAATGAAATTTTAACTATTAATTTTTGGATATTTTAAATTTATAATTAAATATAGATATTTTAAATTTATAATTAAGTATGAGTTGTGGATTGGTATTTTTTATATTTTGGTACAGTGTCCTTTGAGTGGTGCTTTTAATTAACCTATAAAGCCTTTCAGTCCCTAATGCCAGTAGTGGTGACTTGTTTAGTTAGGGAACAATTTTTCTGATAAAAAAGATTCATGTAAATAGTTTCTACATTAAAGAAATAATTCGATATTTTTTATCAATATCTATTTATCATTGTTTTATATTGATCAACAACTTTATTCTTGCTTTGCTAGCATAATGTTGTATATTGTGTATGGGTAAAACATTGGAGTTGACTTTAATGTCATTTTTTAAAGTTTTCTGTGTAGGAATTCTGTGAAAAAATTTGAGGTGAAATTTTGATTTTTGTTATTTAAACTAGTTTTTTGACTTTATATGTGGATTCAGCACCCTAAAAAAACTCTAGACCATTTCCATTGTGCAAAGTTACCCATAAAACTTCTATTTTCAATAAATTCCTACTATGTTTTAGAAAAATTAGACTAAAAGAATCCAAAAAAAAGCCTTCAAAAAGTAGCACTAAAAACAACTCATAAAACATTTGCATAGTTATATGTCATGTCAAAGTCTACACACTCATTTCATCTCTATACAAACAACATATTATGGCTATTTCAATGTTACGAAGGGTTTTTATTTTTAAAATTTGAACTATGTTTCTGCTTCAAGTTTTATGGACAAATTAACTAGAATAGTCGTCGATGTTGGTGATTGTGGTGGCAAAATTTTCCGATCCCTCTTGTAATCTACTCGGCATGGGTTTCACCATTTGAAACAACATTTTTGCATGAACCCATTCCTTGTTATTTTTTCATTGTGGCTAACATCATCCATATATTATTTTCCATCAATATTGCTTTAACCTTCTTCGTTGCTTACAAGGACAAGCACACACATCTGCTTGTATACAATCCCTATTCAAGTAAGCACATCCCTATACAACTGATTATATATATATATATATATATATATATATATATATATATATATATATAATTGTATTGAGCAGAAAAAATTAAACGAGAAAGAAATAGATTCATAATTGAATGACAAACAGAAGAAATAAATTCACACAATGAAACACATAGAATTTACGTGGTAAAACCTTGACAGGGTGTCAAGGAAACATCCACGGGGCAAGGGATTGGAAACTCTTATTAATCAAAATTATTCTCCGTAAACACAAGCCTCTCGAGCCATCCAATTTATCTTGAGCCTATTTCATTATTCTAACTTCATTTCATTACTCAGCCAATTAACGGTCAATAAGTAATTTTCCCAAAATTACATTATTTACAATTTGTTGTCATACTTTTAACAAACTCCACCTTGAAAACAATTTTCCTAATCCCTTTCCCATGCCCATTCATCATCTTTTTTGAAAGCCGTGACAAGTGAGATACCATCTTAGCTTCTCTACTGTAACTGGCTTCGTGAATATATCTACATGATTTTCCTGTGTGCGGACCTTCTTGAGAACTACTTTGCCACCTTCGATTACATGTCTGACAAAGTGATACCTTACATCTATGTGCTTGGTCTTGCTGTGATAGGCTGGATTTGTAGCCAAATGAATAGCACTCTGACAGTCACAAAACACATTCACTTTCTCCTGTGTCCTTCCAATCTCATCAAGCATACCTTTTAACCAGATTGCCTCTTTACAGGCATCTGAAGCAGCTATATACTCTGCTTTAGTAGTGGACAAAGCAACTGTCTCTTGAAGCTTTGACATCCAATTGATTGCTCCACCTGCAAGAGTAAACACATAACCTGTAGTAGATCTCCTTTTGTCCAAATCACCTGCATAATCAGCATCCACATATCCGCAGACTAAACTTTCATGACCATCAAAGCTGATGCAATGGTCACTTGTGCCTCTCAAAAACCGAAGCACCCATTTCACTACTCGCCAATGTTCTTCCCCTAGATTTGCCATGAATCTGCTGACAACTCCAACTGCATGTGAAATGTCAGGTCTTGTAGATACCATCGCATACATTAAGTTTCCTACCACATTTTCATATGGTACACGAGACATATACTTATTTGCTTCATTATTTCTAGCACTTAAATCCAAAGAAACCTTAAAATGGGAAGCTAATGGAACATTAACAGGTTTCACATTGTTCATACCGAAATTTTCAAGTACTTTCTCCACATACTTCTGTTGTGATAACCAAATCTTACCATTCTTCCTATGTCTGTGTATCTCCATGCCCAAGATATGTTTTTCCGCTCCAAGACCCTTCATTTCAAACATCCTAGAGAGCTAAGTTTTTAACCTGTTGATTTCTTCCATGCTTTTGCTTGCAATAAGCACATCATCAACATACAACACCAAGATAATGAATATGCCATTGAAACTTTTGAATTATACACAATGATCATACTCACTTCTGATAAAATTCTGGCTCACCATGAAGGAATCAAACTTCTTTTACCATTGCCTGGGTGACTGCCTCGGGCCATGCAATGATTTCCTGAGCTTGCAAACTAATATTTTTTTGCGACCTTGTACAAAACCTTCTGGCTGATCCATATATATCTCTTCATCCAAATCACCATGAAGAAAGGTTTTTTTAACATCTAACTGTTCTAACTCAAGGTCAAGTAAAGTAGTTAGTGCTAACACGGTACGAATAGAAGCAAGTTTAACTACTCATGAAAATATCTCATGAAAATCAATACCTTCAACCTGAGAATACCCTTTTGCAAGCAGCCTCGCCTCATACCTCTCAATACTTCCATCAACTTTCCTTTTCAACTTGAAGACCCATTTGCACCCAACAACACTTCTCCCTTCAAGAAGTTCTACAAGATCCCAGGTATTGTTCTTGGCTAAGGAGCCCATTTCATCTTCCATAGCCTTTTTCCATATCTTGTTATTTGCATCATCTACTGCTTCATAATAACAAGAAGGTTCCCCATCTTCAGTGATCAATGCAAAAGATAAAGTAGAATCTTCATACCTTTCAGGTGTTTTTCTTTCCCTTGTAGACCTTTGTAAAGTGACTGGTTGTTAAATCGGTTCTGGAATTTCTCCAGTTTCCTTTGCTTCTCCACCTTTTTCATCAGAAGTCTCTCCTACCTTTCAACTTTCTGGAAAAGGTTTAGTCTCCAATTGAATCTGCTGACTTGGCGATACCTGCTCCTGTTAAACTTTTTCAACATTTGATTTTAAAAGAGAATATTCATCAAATGTTACATCTCTACTAATGACTATCTTGCATGAAGAAGGATCCCACAACCTATATCCCTTCACTGAATAATCATATCCAACAAAGACACAACATTTCGATTTTGGATCTAACTTTGAACGCTAATTTCTAGGAACAAGAGCATAAGCATCACAACAAAAAATATTCAAATGAAAATAATCACAAGACTGACCCGACCAACATTCTTCAAGAATTTTAGAGTTTATTGCAACTGAAGGTGGTCTGTTAACTAAATAACAGACAGTGGATACTTCTTCTGCCCACAACTCCTTTTTCAAGTTAGCATTACTGATCATGCTTCTGGCTCTTTCCATAAGAGTCTGATTCATCCGTTCAGCAATGCCATTTTGCTGAGGGGTATAAACAGCAATTTTATGTCTAACAATCCCTTCATCCTTACAAAATTGTTCAAATTCTAAAGAAGTAAATTCACCGCCATTATCAGTTCTTAAACATTTAATTGATTTTCTTGTTTTCTTTTCCACCATTTTTTTAAATTGTTTAAACAAATTAAATACATCAACTTTCTTTTTCAACATATAGACCCAAACTTTTCAGGAGAAATCATCAATAAACGTTAAGAAATATAATGCACCTCCATAAGACACGGTAGGAGATGGTCCCCACATATCAGAATGAATGTAGTCTAAAATCTGTTTACTATTATGATTTCTAGTCTTGAACCTTTGTTTACATTGTTTACCAAACACGCAATATTTACAAAAATCCAACTTCAAGGATTTCAAATCAGGAAGCAACTTGCGGTTCATCAGTACCTGAAGACCTCTCTCGCTCATGTGACCCAACCGCTGATGCCATAGACGAGAACATTCTTCTTCTTTCTCTGATATGATTGTTGCTTCACTAACTTGAGTGCTTCCTTTGAGTCTGTATAGATTTCCGACCTTTTCAGCCTTCATCACAACCAAGGCTACTTTTGAGACTTTCAGCACTCCATTCTGACCTATAAATTTATAACCATTCGAATCCAAAACTCCCAAGGAAATAAAGTTTTTCTTTAGATCAGGTACATTCCTAACATCAAACAATGTTTTAACCGTATCATCATACATTTTAATTTTTACATTACCAATCCCAACAGTCTAAGAAGATGCATTATTTCCCATGAATACAGAACTACCATTTACAGTTTCATATGAAGTAAACCAACTTCAGTGAGGACTCATACAATGAGAAGCACCAGATTATAATAGCCAATTTTCAGCATCTTGAGAGACATTATAGACAGGGAGAGCTTCATCAATTAAAACCTCATCAACCATACCTGAATCAACCTGATTTTCTTCCTTGTTATGGTTTTCCGACTCCTTCCATTTCCAACAATATTTCTTGAGGTGTCTGAGTTTATTGCAGTACCAGCACTTGGCTTTACACTCCTTGCCACCCTTTGACTTCGATCTGGAAGAACCTCTTGTTTTCTCCCCCCTTTCCTTTGACCGACCTTTGGCTACCATGGCTTCAGGTGCAGATGTCTTAATGCTAGATTTCCTTCGTACCTCTTCAGATAAGAGAGCACCCATGATAGATTCAATTATTAATGAATCGGCAGTGCTCAAACTGTTTGAGGTTACGAAGTGATCCCATGACTCGGGAAGGGAACAAAACAAGGTTATTGCCTTGTCTTCTTCCTCCATTTTTACTTCCATATCTGACAACCATTTTCTTAGTAATGCAAAATAGGTTCAATGGCAGCGGTCTCCAGCGGATTGGATTCTAGGCAATGACTTCTTTAACCACTCGAAGACTACAACTGCTCCTCACGGCCTCCTTTCTTATCAACCTCTGGCAGTTTAAACAGAGTCACAAGGTGATGAAGTTTTTCACAGCACTATTCTCTGCTCTCCAACAGGATTTCCTTTACACAGCGATGAAGGGAAGTTCTTTCTTGGACTCGAGCAAATGCAATATCTCTCTGTGGGGTCAATGTAGTTCGATTAGCTCTAATACCACTTATTGAGCGGAAAATATTAAATGAGAAAGAAATAGATTCATAACTGAATGACAAACGGAAGAAATAAATTCACACAATGAAACACACAAAATTTACGTGGTAAAATCTTGATAGGGTGTTAAGGAAACATCCACGGGGCAAGGGATTAGAAACTCTTATTAATCAAAATGATTCTCCATACATACAAGCCTCTCGGGCAATCCAACTTATCTTGAGCCTATTTCATTATTCTAACTTCATTTCGTTACTCAACCAATTAACGGTCAATAAGTAATTTGCCCAAAATTACATTATTTACAATTTTTTGTCATATTTTTAACAGATTGTAAAATCCATCTGCTATGATTGTAATTTATTAATGGGTTTGAATGGCAGTTATCTATCGACATGGTTCATTCTAGATGTGTCCTCCACATTTCCATTTAAGATATTTGCCTTAATATTCACTGGGAAATTTGGTTCAGGCTTAGCTTTCAGTTTACTTCACATCCTCAGACTGTGGAGACTGCGAAAAGTTAGTGCTCTCTTTGCTAGGTACAACGTTCATTCTTTGAGAAATGGTTGTTGATGTTAATCATCTTTTGAAGTTATATGTGCTTCAAACGAAGTGAAAAGATGTTCCAAATAGTTACCAAACCACATTTTTGGTAAACATATTTTGGAAATATTGGAGAATCTAAAGGATAGGAGGGAGGTTAAAGTTAATTGTTTCATCTAACTTTTTAGGGTTTCATTCCAAAAGAGTCTCCAAAATCTACAATCTAATTAAGAATAATGTATAAATATTCACATAATCACTAATTATTAGGCACTCTTGTATTGCAGACTTGAAAAGGACGTAAGGATAAATTATTTCTGGTTGCGATGTATTAGGCTCCTTTGTGTAAGGCATCCAATTTTTTTTATAAAATACTAATTTCTACTTTCCTTATGATCAATTTAATTTCCTTTGAAATTAGTATTGATTAATCTATAATTTAGAATCTTGTATACTAACTTATGAGCATTGATGAAGTGTTTGTTGTGCAGACTACCTTGTTTTCAATACATTGTGCTGGTTTCTTCTTCTATCTCATTGCATCACATTATAAAAATCATAGTCAAACAAGGATAGGTGCTAGCTCTAATATGAATAAAAACAGTTTGTGGAATCGTTACATAACTTCCATTTACTGGTCAATCACTACTCTAACGAGTGTTGGTTATGGAGACCTGTACCCTGAGAATACAGAGGAGATGATGTTTGATATTCTTTACATGACGTTGAATTTGGGTCTCACTGCTTACTTGATTGGAAACATGACAGATCTCCTAGTCGAATATTCAAGCCAGACTAGAAGATTTGTAAGAGCCATGTTTGATGTATATATATTTAGTATTTACCAGTAACTTTTAGAACAATCTAAGTGTTATTCTAATTCCTCATTGCTTTTTCTGGTTATAATCAATGCAGATAAACATGACAGCAACAGCTTCAAACTTTTCCACTAGAAACCAGCTTCCATATACATTGCAAAATCAATTCACAAATTATTTGTCTCTAAAATGCAGAACTGAAAGATTGCAACAGAGATGCATCTACAACTCCCTTCCAAATGGCATTCTTTTGAAGGTTCTTCAGTATTTATTTCTCCCTGTACTTGATAAAGTTTATTTATTCCAAGAAGTTTCATACAGCTTCTTACTACAATTGGTAATTTTGGCATTAATTTTCCAAAAAAACACTTTCTTTGCATGCATGGAAGTAAGCCTTATGCTTTGATCTACTTGATCTAGGTATCAAAAATTCAAGCTGGGTATTTCCCTCATGGGAAAGACATTCTCTTGCAAGACGAAGCACCCACAAACCTCTATAGTGTTGTCTCGGGAGCAGTGGTGTCATAAGGAATTCTTGTCCCCCATTTTATTTAAGGGTTGAAAATTTTGACCCCTTTGGTTACATCGTTTTACTACAACCTTAGTGAAACCCTCCGTGCCTAGTGCTCCCCCAGAAACTTGCTCCTTCCTTTGCAACAGGAAATATATAAACAAGTGACCTTGCCCGTGATAGTTATAGCACCAAAAAGATACATGTTTGTAATCAAGTGATTTATTCCATATGTCTCCCTGGTAATCCAGCTCTATAGATTCCAATAACGGCTGTGAAATATTCATGTACACATAAACGAGCATAAGAAATTCTCTTTCCTAATTTAGTGACCTATGAAATCTTTATAAAACTCCTTAAAGTGTACCCAATTCCTTCCATAATTTTTGGAATTTAAAAATCGACACGGAGGGAATAAATTCGTACCTAAACCGGTGTCACTAAAAATTCCTCTTTATCTAGATTAAAACAAGCTTCCTAATTTTCTATATAGAGCCCAACATTATTATAGAAATAGGCCCCCGTCAAAGATTCTATATTATCCTCCAAATTGGAAAATATTACCATAAAGAAACCATTCGACCCCAATCTTAAGTCAACTTCCCCCTTGGGCTGCTAGTTAAGTTGAATCCATTTCTACAAATCTCTCTAAGTAGGTCGACCTCCAATAAATTTACATATGAAAGTATGATCCCTCATATGCTTACCATGATCATCTAAACACTTAGAAGGTATTACAAATCTAGGGCTTTGTGAAGCCTTCAGGATACATTGACCCCTTAAACTTGCTTTTTAGTTATCGCCAAGAGTAGGTGACTACAGAGAGCCAAAATTACCCTATTGTGGATCCCTTTTATCTCCCGAATGAATATATTTTCCTGCCAGAATATTTCAAGAGGGGAAGCCCAACCTGCCTTGACATGCATCCCTGAGTCTCTCATGACCGACAAAGTGAAACAAACCCTAATATTGAGTGAACTAGAGCAAACCCTACGACCAATGATCGAAACTCACTGAAAGCATCCTCTTCCTAGTAAACATTTCAACACTAGTAAACTCGAAACTAGTTTATTTTCATGATCATTGCTCAGTTGATATTTCAACATTTCAATTCATTCATATGTAATAAAGAAAATTTGTTATCAATAATATTCTGGAAAAAATAAAGTTTGAAAGAAAAATAACTCTTATAAAACAATTTCGAAAAATTATAAAATTAAATTAAAAATTGGTATAAGAAAATCATTCTGACCAATAAAAATTATAATGTTAGGATTTTCATCTCAACCTTAAATAGATAGCCATGGGATGCTTTTATATAACCCTTTTTTTCTTTTTTGCTTGTAATATTTTGAAGGTATAATTCAAAAAAAAATGGACATGTTAGATATTTTATAATAAATTGAATTTATATATGAAAATTATTTTTATATTAATCACTTATTAAATTATATCTTTATATATATTTCTTCGTATATTTTTATTTATAAAATTTATATAAAAAAAAAAAATTGTATATTGTTCAACCTTAGAGCAAGGAATAGAGTTCATAGATTGTTTTCTTCACTTTTGTATGGGAATATTCAGAGTACTTTGGTTAATTTTTTCTTAAATTTATATATCAATAACAAATTTATACTAATTAGTAGCAAGACGAACATTCTTTTATCCAAAATAGGGTATGAAAATCAAACATTCTTGGGGTTGGTGATCATTGTAGCCTTGATTTACTATGTTGGTTCTTCATTTTCTAATTATCTAAAGCCATCTATTCTTCTTTACGAGCAAGTGAGAAACAACATGAACATGTAAAATTGGTTCAAAGGGTGATGAAGAAACAATTAACATATAAACGAGGATATTTGATCACACTATTTTGGTAAATTACAAGTTATTTGCCTCGAAAATCTATAATCTTGGTAAACATTTTTCATTCTACTCATGTTCAAAATTATTCAATTACCATCTATCATCGTGATTAATTAAATTTGGCTTCATAATAATTGTGTTTATTCTCTGTCATTTGATTAGTTTCAATTTTATAATGAAGGAAAGGTGCACATCATGAGAAAGAGTCCTAATCATTTCAGTGTTCAATCATTTCTCTAATATTAGGTCCAATAACCCTTCCATTCAATATATATGTTATATGTCATTTAGTCACCATGAAATTTGAATGTCATTATGGGTCTATCACCATCCATATCATGTTCCTTTAGAGGTAAAAAATACTCATGTTCCTGAACCAAGTCTTGGAAACTGGAGAAAATCTCTTTAAACCCTTTAAAAGATTATCTGTGCTCTTTTTGTGACCATTACTTGCACATGCGTTGATACTTCTTCTATTAGCCACGATGATCGCCGCTCTATTCACCACTAAAACCTACGCACCCTCGTAAAAAGGAAGTAAATATAAAAAGTAACTTCTAGAAGCCTATTTGGTCGAATATTCTCCCAACTGGAAGCCTCTAGAGTTGCGTCAGTTCGAGCTTTATCCCTCTACTCATGGAGCTTATCCCTTGTCCAAAAGAACACAAATCCCTTCATTGGAGGAACTCATCACTCTCTTAATGGATCTGAAACTACCTCAATATCTCTATAAATTGAGTTGAAGTTTCAGGTTGAAGGGTAGATACTGACTTGTATAGATTCTACGCTGGAGAGAGTTCATAGAGTTCATAGATTTTGAACTAGTGAGTTTTTGTTTGCACATTGAAGATTACAACTTTGCGTACATAACTTCATACTGGTCATTCTAGAGAAGAAGGCTTATCAGACTGAAGGTCGAAATGATTGCGCAGACACATGGGAGAAATTTGTACAACATCAAGACTCATATTTTAAGATTGCTCTTTTGATTTTTTTATAATACATATGGATCTCTTTTTCTCATTGTCTTCTTTATAAATTCATGGAAATGATGTCAATACTTAGACTCCTTGATCATTAAGTTAAACTAGTATTTATGATTATTATATATTGCATGTGCTTTGATCTTTTGCATTATTTGTGATTGGAGGTTCTTCTCAGCATTGAAGAATTTCTTTGGAGTGAAAGGAAAAAGACTACATCAAACATCTCGGTTGAAAGGTAGGAGAATAACCTCCTTATTTCAAGGTTGTAATAATCTAAAATACAAATAGTTTAGATAAAGAGACATTCAATGGATCTTTATTTCTAGTTACTTGTTGGAGTACTAGGGAGATCGCTCTTGTCCGCAAGAGGGATTAATCCACAAAACACTATCTACAAAAGAAATAAATCTTCATACTTTAATTCAATAATTCCTTTGAGGTAGTTATCATGGAGTTCTCTATGATTCACATAGTTCTTAACAAATATACCCTTCTTTCAATGCCCTCATCCAAGGAACGTAGCATATTGAAATGAAAAATATAAAGTTTCCTTTGCAATCTACCAAATATTTTGAGAATAGAGAGGTCATTCTTTTGTTTATTTGCATAATATAGGAACATTTTCCTTCTCCTTGTCACTAGTTAGGGTTCATCATGAAAATTTAGTAGATATTGCATTTGAGCTAAAGAGCATGATGCATTATATATTCGTAGTGTATACCAAAACCATTTATATGTGTTGTACCACTTTACAGAGGAAAATGCACTATCAATTAAGCTCTCCATAGATATCAGTACTAGAGATCATTTTAGTCCAAATATAGTGTATCTAGGCTTATTCTTTCTCTTCAAAAGCTAGATGTCATTATTAGTCCATATATCAATACACAAATCATAATTTTGGCATTACTTTACATGAAGGGGATAGAACCTCCATCATTCACTATGGTAATATGCCCTATGGGCCTTCTAAATAATTTCTCCAAAAAGAAAAACTTTTCATCATATAGGACTATCACCCTTCTTAAAAACAAGTTTTAAATATTCTTCTATTTCAAAAGGTCAGTTAAATATTAAAAATTGGTAGCAAATATTACACTAGTTATTAAAAATTGAATGGGGAGTCAATTTTGATCCCCAATAATTTTTGCAGCCTCAATGTACAATATTTGAAAGAGTCTTTTCTACTACCTTATACCAATGTGACACTAGTGGACAGCACAACTAGCTATGAGAACATATCCTTTATGTTATTCCTAAATTATAGTAAGATTGGCATACTCCTAAGGATAAACAAAATATAATTTATCAATGACATCAACAATATTCTATTATTTGATCATGCACTTGGAACTTTGGAGAGATAGTACTTGGAACTTTGGAGAGATAGGGAAACTAAAATGTTTTCTAGAATACATTGCTTTCAATTTATTACGCTATTAAATGTTTCAAATCCATGGTGGAAATCAATCTTTTTGTGGATTTGAGCTTGGGCATCATAAAAAGCTAGATGCATATTTGAAAAGACATCTATTTATAAAGACGGGGGCTATAGAAACTCACTATTATGCCATGACCCTTACTTTCCATAATATGATAAAAAAAACCATTAGAATCATGAGGCATATGTAGATTATATTGTGAAGAATTCCTTTCCTAAAATTAATCACATTAATATGTGGCATCCCTCCCTAATGCTCCTACTCTCGAGATGAGTAGCCATGATACAAGGTTTTCATATTTTTGCCCTCAATTCCCACATGTCCATAATACCAAGTTCCTTGAGGAGAACCAGATTTAAATAAAATTCATGCATACGTGTGATAACTAAAATGAAATGGAAATCAATAAGTATGCATTAACACAAATTCATGGAAACCAAATTCCAATGACCAAATTTCAATAACGTAAAATTTCAATGGTCTAAATAGTCACATGCAACATGTAAAATAAATAAATTTCAATAACGTAAAGAACATTATTTTTCCATATCCCCCACGACAGGTGCTTGGGTCCGACGTATATCGTAGCCCTGAAAAGGCTAAATGGAATAAAAGGCCACTTGACCCATCATTTAAACTCCTGGCACACTTCGTTAAATTACCCTGTGATGGCAGCATTAACTCTACCTTGGTTGTCGTACACAATACCTTGTCTGGCTTGTTGGCTTATCATTGCATGGAGAGTTTTATCTCGGCTATGGACGAAAGTGGTGTCATGTATACCATTCTAATAATCTCTTCTCATTCTCTATTTGGACCATTTCTTGGTATATTCTGATCTTCTCAATGGTGGAGGGTTAGTATCACAATTTTCCTATTGGATAGCAATCTTTAGCGTCCCATGTTCAATCTTTAGAGTCTTAGTTGGCCTTCTAAGTTGGATTTCTCGAAGGGTTATCGGTTTCCTCGTGATTTGCAGACTATTTTGATCAAGTCTCGGACTCAATACAAATCATTGGTTGGTCTTCAATGGCTCCATCCCTTGGTTCATCTCAATGGATGAAGTCTTGTGGTTCGTTAATGCTCATAGCTTGTCAATGATGCTCCTGTTGTTTTTTCAATGGAACCTCCAAAATTTCTTACTTACAAATTGGGGTCTTATTTGTCCTTTGTTGGTTGTGGGATTCATGGTGATTGCAAGCTCAGGGTGTTGATCAAAGGATCAAGTTGGGGGTCATTGGCTTATATGCTCAGTCATAGGGAAATTGTAACTCATCGTTCATGGACTTTGGCTACTCGTGCTTCGTCAGATGCAATCTTAAGCTTCTCAACATATTCCATTAGGTTGGTTTCCCTATGGGCATGCAAGTAGTATGGAGAAACATCTTTTGTAGTGCTCTCCTTTAGTAATAAAATAGTGAACCTTACACACGAAAAAATAAATAAAATAAATAAATCATATTTATAAATAATGACAAAACATTGATCTTCAACATTTTAGTAGCTGTGAATTTCCTAGTATGAAAAAATACAAACTTAAACAAAGGTGTAAGGTGATAGTTGTTACATCCTTGACGAAACAAAACATTTAAAAAGAGAATTTGTGACTGCTAACAACTGTGGAGAGAATGTTCCATACCTAAATAAAAGTGTACAACTTGATAAAATGATGTCAATAATGTAGGATAATAATACTAATTATAATCTCTAAATTTACACAACAAACATTTTTACTTAAATACTTTACAATTAAATATTCAATTACTAAATTATAGTTATTCAATAAGCTATGAAATTTTTATAAAATATTTAAATAATAAAATAAAAATATTCATAATAAAAATAATAAACTACCATGAATACTTTATAATAAAATATGAAACTTGTTATAAAATATTTAAATAATAAAATAAAAATTAAATAATAAAAATCATAAACAAGCACTGTTCTGAAAACAATTGTCAAACTAAAATTATTCAATAAGAACGTTTTATTCATATATATTAAAAAGAAATAAATTATTTTAAGTAGCTCACTTTCATAATTGTAGGTTGTTAGTATGTGTTATAATGAAAGTGTTATTCTTCTCCTATAAAAGTAGTTTTTATTATATATATAATTATATTCATTTTATTACGTACACAAGGATTTTATTGTAGGAGAGGATTTTATAGTAAGAGAGATGGGTAGGTGTAATATAAAAAAATAAAAAATATATATATCAATATTTTTTTATTATTTTTTTAAATAGATTAAAATTATAATATATTTAATTTAAGATTTTTAATACAATGTTTTATAATTTACAAATATTTTATGGTTAATTTAATTTAATATACATAGTGCTTATTGTAATATAATTTATAACTATAAATGAAAGTTAAAATATTACAAGTTTGATTTAAAGTACCAACACTCATAATAATATATTTCTTAATATATTATTTTATAATGTATATTTATGGTTAATACAATTTAACATGTATAACAATTTTTAATATGATTTATATTTATTCAGATAATATATTTCTTAATATAATATTTTATATTTTATAATTATCTTATGGTTAATCTTATTCCATATCTAATTTTTTATTATAATATATATTGTATACTTCTAAATTAGGGTTAAAGAACTTTAAATTAGGTTTAAAGTATCAATATGAACTAGAGGCAGAACCAATATGGCAGTCAAACTTGAAAGGATACATAGAATGGACAGAGTTTGCAGGTCATTGGGAGGAAAAGATTGCACAGACAAAAGTGTAGTAACAATCAACCATTTTTGTATCGAGTCTGTTTTCACTTTCCTTTTAGACTTCTTCTACGAGAAATTGGGCATATTTGGAAGAGGATTTAGGGTTTAGTTTTTGGAATATTTGTGGAATGGTTTTTTTGGTTTAGTTTGTGTGTGTTGTTTCACTTTACCCAATAGATCAACTTCAACCATGCATCATAAGTGATGTTTATTTAATTTTTTTGGACCACGCATATAAGTTCATAATTAGGTTTTGAATCAATGATGACCATGTTTGCATTCAAAGTGATAATGATTAATTTCATAACATTATTGATATATGAACAATGTTACCAATACGTGAAGAGAATTTAAGGTTAAGCATTTTATCTTTTTATATACTTTTATAATTGACTCAGTTCTACCTGCAAAAAAAATTATAAATTTGTGCAAAATAAAATTATAAATTTAAATATAAAATTCAAGAGAGATTTTTTTTTAATTATTAATGTAAATAAGAGTTTATAGTATTATTATGTTTAGGTTATTAATGTTTTGAAAGAGTTTTATAGATATCAATAGAACATTAAAATTTAAAATGTAAATTATTTATCATGTTAATTCTCTTTTTTAGCATGTTTTTCACTCTTCTTTTAAATTTCTTCTACCATACTTTTAGTCATATTTCGAATAGGATTTAGGAATCAATTTAGGGCATATTTTTGGAATGGTATTTTGGGTTTAGTTTGTGAGTGTTGTTTCACTTTACTCAAAAATCAAATACAACAACTTCAACAATGCATTTTCTTTTGTAAAATTCTACAACTAATTTCAGTTAATATAATAAGGCATTACATATTCCATACTCGCAGGAAATTACTTCAACCATGTGCACCCAAAATACCACCTTTGATTCCATTTAAAAACTTGGATACATAAATTTTCAAAGACATGGAACCATAGGGACCAAACTATGTCTACCAGATTTACAAAATGATTAAACTATGTCCAACACCCTCATTAAACTTTACAAAATCATCAAGGTTCATACAATAGTAATAACATGAATGTGTTGGCCATTGACATTCCAAAGCGAATAACAAACTGCCACAAGAAGTTCCATACCCACGACCACTTGTAGAGAAGAGTGCAGAAACCATTGAGCCCACGTTAGTCTGAGATAATAACTAGAGAGGGGAGAGCAGTTTTCTTGTGTTGAAGTAACAACAGGAGGAGATAATATCGTTGGAGGAGAATTTATGACTGCAGGGGTGTCATTCATCTCCTATGACTCAATGTCTGAGTCAGAGACCACAAATTTCTCCACCATTTCTAGTTTGGATACAATGTCATCCAAGTATAAGCGAATGTTCTAGAGAATCTTCTTGATATCCTCATGTCCTGCAAACAATTTATAATTGTCTACTCACTTGTCTCGAAGAACCATGTGAAGCATGGTTTCCATTTGTTGGTACATTTTAATTGAATGAAGGAAATGTAGTTTATGCTTTATGAATCTCCCTGGGTCAAGTATCCATTTGAGGAAGATTCCTCTGACCTCATTATTAGAAAAATATTCTCAGTCGCCAAACTCCTTTAACTCGAGGAGGATAATTTCCTTCCTAATTTTAGGAGGAACAGAGTCAAACTTGTTTTCCACACACTCCCACCTGAACAACCAACAATGATAAGAACATGAACCACTTGCACTGCCTTTGAAACTAGGCATTCTCTATCGAGGATCCATGATAGTAGAGGGAAACGAGTGATAATGACTCAACAAATAAGCATAAAAACCTAGCGGAAAAAAGAGGAAATAGAATTTCCAGTAAGGGATAATCGACTCAAATACACGGGCATCATCAGCATAGGTATACAATATGGAGAGTGAGAGTTTTTGAAGAGTGGGAAATAAGAGAAGTCGCTTGAAATTTAACACACCCACAAACCCTAACACTAAATAAACCCTGACTTGAGAGGGACAAATTAAAAGGGAGACCCAAGATCTTGAGCGTGCTATGAAACTAGAAGTAAAATTATCACCGTTAAAACCAAATGGAAAAAGTACCTGGATACCAGACCCCACAAACCAAAACTAGGAAATTAAAGCAAATGCTTACAGTATCAGAACCTTGAAACGACGAGGTGGGTAGAACTTCCACTAGTTCAAAGGCTAGACCAGTCCCTATTTAATGAAGAAACAAAATGAAAAACATTGAGCCTTGTCCATACTCCCGAAACAATGGGGAGAGGACCAAAAAGTTGACTTCTTGAAAACTGAATGAAATCTAGCAAGAAATTGAAAACAGTAAGGAAACAACCCTCCCACAAATCTTGAGGATATCAAAAATAGAAACGAAGAACAACACGGAAAGGAGAAACCATCTTCACCGCTCCATGTAACGTAACAGTTTTGCCACCCTGGTAAAACATCCATGCATTTATAATGGGGTGTCAATGTCTTATAACCCAGCATTTGAAGGTAATAACCAGAGTGTGTGAGGTCCAAGAAAGGGCATGTGTAAGTCCTGGAATACTCTTTAAGAACCACATTCCTCTCATATATCATGCGCTTATCAACGAGCTCACAGAATTGTATGTCAAGGTCTCCTAAGACAATAGCCAATCCACCCTGTTAAAATTGTCCCATATCAATTGTTGAATGAAAATATTGGATGCCAAACAGAATGTTGTACC
This sequence comes from Pinus albicaulis, assembly GCA_034641835.2. Taxonomy (NCBI): domain Eukaryota; kingdom Viridiplantae; phylum Streptophyta; class Pinopsida; order Pinales; family Pinaceae; genus Pinus; species Pinus albicaulis. The sequence continues at coordinate 517,546,123 of CM076573.1, read as the reverse complement.
TCATCACAAATTATACCAACTTTGGGCATTTAAAATGATGAGACCGGGTTAGGTGACCCAAAACCTAGGAATGAGGTTTGTGTCACGCGATAACAAGGAGGTGACAAGTGTAGGGTGTGGCATTCTTTTCAAAGTATTCCAACCCACACTTCACTCCTATCCACAACATGTTAATCATGCATCCTATCATTACTGGGCTATTAATATCACTCCCATCAGGGAAACTTTAGCAATGCATCATAAGTAACATCTATTTAAATTTTTTAGACCTTGCATGTAGGCTCATAATCAAGTTTTGAATCAATGATTACTATGTTTTCATTGAAAGTGATAACAATCAATTCTGTAGTGTTAGCCATATATGAAGATGTTACCAATATATGAATAAAATTTAAGGTTAAACATTTTTATATTTTTATATATTTTTCTAATTGACTTAGTTCTATTGGTTGCACTATAACTTGCAAAAAAATTATAAATTTAAATATAAATTTCAACAGTGAGAATTTTTTTAATTATTATTGTAAATAAGATTTGATAATATTGTTTTGTCTAGGTTATTAGTGTTTTCAAAGAGTTTTATAGATATTAATAGAGCCATTAAAATTTAAAATATAAACTCTTTGCCATATTATTTTACATGCATGACATTACTATATTTAACATATTTTGATATATTAATTTAAATAAATATTATGTAGATTTATAATGTATTTGTTAAAATAGAATATATGAAATAAAAATGTGTAATATTCACATATTGTAATTTAAATTGAAAAGATAGATTAGATGGACTTAGTATTAGACGATTTTTTCTTTAATTTTATAATTATGACAGAGATAAATAAAAATATTATAATAATGTCTAATATATAAAGGTCACAATTTATATTTATTATAAACCAACCCAGATCCATCTTAACTCTAGATCTATCAAGCTTCAAGAGGGATCAAATATCTTGAGGTGCAAATATTTCCTCAAGTTTTGCACTCGAAAAAAAGGTTTGCACCTCAATAGATTTCATCCCTCTCAGCGCTTGATAAATCCTGAGTTAAAATGGGTATAGGTTAGTTTACATGCAATGATATGATAACATAAATAAAGAAAAAAGTCTATAAAGTACTTGTATCTAGAAGTGTCTTAGTTTCAAGGTTCCAAGGTGAACATATTATTACATTTTTGTGTTATAGAAAGAGTTTTATTCAACAATATATGAAAAGTAAGATTTAAAAGAAAATTAAATTGAGTAAAAACATAATATAATTACAAAACAATATAATGATATTATATAAAAAAATTATGAAATTATATTAAAAATTGATATTAAAACATTATTTTTATTGTTATAAATACAATAATATTAATTTTCATTTTAAATTTAAAAAATCAACAATGTCACATTTTTACATGACCGATATCCCTTATTAGTCCCTGCCGCCTGCGGCACTATAGTAATCATTTTTTAGTCCCTGCAATAGTTCGTGCACAAAAGCAAAGTCGTCCAATTCAATTTGTTATAAAATTTTGTATTTATATTTAAAAATCATTTTTTCATCTACCAGTGAGATTCATGTTAGGTTCATGTAGCTATTTTTTTTAGCCAATAAGCAACTTGGAGGTCTTATTTGGCCTCATATTGAGGCCAGACCTATGAAAACTTACGGTAAATGTAAATTGATACAAGGTTTTCCAGTTTCTATTAACTAATGCTAACATTAGTTAGCAAACATTTTATGTTGTTTATTAATAGTATGTGTTGCGGAGGGTTTACGCAGGGCTCTGCAATGTTTAAAGACCATATCTGCATGTTCGACTTGTCTTACCTCCGAACCATCAGCTGTATGGTGGCTTCACTGGTAGCACGCCTTAATGGACTAGCAGTGCCATTATCTGGAGGGATCTCACTCACTCCTCTCCCCCATACAGTTGGGCGGGTACATCGCTCTGCAGCGAGAAGGGTACATCGATCTGCAGCAAGGAGGAAGGTTGTTTCACCTTGGCTCTGGCACTGGAACAAAGAGGCGAAGCTATGATCTAAATCACGCTCTGCTGCAATGGATGAAGCTATGATCTAAATCACGCTATGCTACAATGGATGGAAAAGGGTCCATAGTACCCTACCCCGAAGGTCGGGCCTATCACAGCCCTTCGTGTCACAGCCCTTCGTAAACAGCAGCTCACGACTCTGTCACAGCTTTCACAGCGCTGTCACAACTTTTTTATACCTCTGTGACAACACTTCTTTTATACTAGGTTATTTACAAGTTTCATGAAGTCTAAGTGGGTCGAGCAATCCTTCTCAGGTAAGGGTGTCCGCGCCAACATAACTTCAAAGTTTGCGTGCTTGAGGAGTTACAGGTAAGGGCACCCACAAAACTTAAAAGCCAACATAACTTCAAAGTATGCATGTTTGAGGAGTTACCTTTTCTAATGTTGTAGGAGGTGACTAAAGGCAAGAGACTGTTGCAGCGCTTCCTCAATCAAAGATCAAATTCTGTTGGCTCTATCATCACATAGAAAGTTCCTTGTTCCTATCTCGTTAGATTCTTCCAGATTTGTTGCCCTCCTGCGCATAGAGAAAAATCTGGTCGTTCAATAGTAAGTAGGGTAGTTGCGAGCAATGGTTAAGGCACTTACATCACAGGAGGTGCTTACACGAATTCATTGAAGGTATCAGGGGCAGGTTGTAGGAGTGACACCACCATAGTCGAATTGAAAACGTGGAAAACTTGGCGTAGGCATCGAACAATCTGGTATGTTGTAGCATTGTCCAGACCTGTGCAAATCTCGTCCATGAACAGGGCTTTCACAGCTCCAACAATCATTTACCCGGTCATAGCTCTTTTCTTCTGCCCTCTGGAAATGCCCCTGTCCATTACATCTCCAACCAGTGTGTCAGCGCATATGTCCACCCCAAGATCTGGTCCAACCATCAATAGCAGTACAAATATTGTTGGTTCATCCAAAGAAAACTGATCCTGAAAAACGATTTTATAATTCCTAACATTTTGATACTACAATATTAACAACTTTAGACTGCTATTTTAGAATTTAAATTGATGCAATATTATTGCTAATTAGAATTTATATTTTTTTATTCTAAACGTTAAGTTGCAATCTGAACAACAGATTCGTCACAAAATTTTATTAGAAAATTTCTAATAAAAGGACTCATTTTAGTTAACAGGAAAACAACACCATATTTTATTTGAGAAAGCAGCTATAGAAAAATATCTTCAGAACATAGTCCGTGAGCAGGTTGGCTTTCTGGCCCTCTAATGCAATGTCCTGCACAATCAATAGTCAGCAATTCTCATTAAATTCATTGAAATACATTTAAAATTTAATTCAATCTTAATGGATGTTAGAGCAGCTGCCTGTGCTGTACCTTCATAAAGACATCTATATCGCGATCTGGTTTGATTCCCTGATCCTTTTCCCTCCTCAATAATTCAATTAATACGTCTACAGAAGAGGAAGATCACAGATTATTCAAATTGTAGACTTCAAAATCTATAGCATCAGATTTAACAAGATCTGGAAATAGAAAAGGCATTCATACCATATCTAGACCCTACTCCTTGCCACTCTGCAGAGAAGTCTAATGTTTCTCTCACAGTCATTTCCCAACGTTCAAATCATTTTGACTGATATAAGCTAATGCACCAATAGCCAAGATTATACCCATAAACTCCTACATATCAAACAGAAAATGGCGAGAGGAGATTGAAGAAAGAACAAGTTGAAACAGAGCTTCCCAATGTGTCAATCCTAAGAAAGCCTATTTATTATCCTATGGAATTTGTAATTTAGGAATGAAAACCTTGTAGAAATTTTGTTAACATTACTCAAAGTAATTCCTTACCTAAGAGAATGTTGGGCCTTCTGTGCGATTTGTATACTAGTAAATTTTGTCTTCATAAATATTTAGGCTTACAGCTAATGATATGTACATGTAAAGAGATGCTCTCCATATTTCAGGACACTTCAAGGCTATCCACATGCTTCTAGTTTCTTCCCATGAACTCTGGAGACATTTATCAATCATGAATCATGATAGAAAAGTAAAGGCATGTCCAAAGCTGAAACAAAGAAAGAATGGCATAAACTAAAGCTCTCAAAGAAAGCTGAAATGACATGCCTGCTTATGTTGATGGTTGGTAACACGAGGCTCATATAGTATAAATCCAAGGAAAAGAACCATTATAGTTGTGATACAAAGTATTCCTAACGCACCCTGTCAGAAAATATGTACAACCCATATTATGTATTAACTGATATTCACCTGAGAAAGCATCCAACAACTTGGATAATTTGGATCATTACGATTAATCTAACTCGGAAGATAAAGTTATCAAATATCTTGTCATTCATTCACCATGACATGGAGTTCTAAATTGAAGGGAAAGCAATCATAACTTTTTATTCATCTGCATATCCAAAAATTAGTTCAAGAAGGAAAATTCGGCAATTAAAAATTATCTGATATTCTATTCATTAAGGGAATAGGAATATAAAAATGAGAACCTGAGAACCAAGGAGATACATTCAGTTCTAATGCACAGAAGTACGTAGAAACCTGGTATCCATGGCTGCTAATACAAATGTTCAAGCTCCAGCACTCTCTTAAATAGAAACACTACCCATGTACACAAATGATAGGTTGCTACAAGCAGAAATTTTAGACACACTTCAACTCACAAATTCAGTCTTCAATAGCAGGTAAGATTTGCCCCTTTTCAACTTACAAACTCTGATTTGTACCAGAAAATTCTCAGCTCACAAGACGCTAGAATATACAACCATTACCCAGAAATTAAACTCAGTCATATAGGCTACAAATCAGCCTTCAAAATACAATAAATAACCCTCTTATTTCTATGCAAAGATACGAAATAATTCTAGTGAATCTCAATCAGAAATAGAGGGGAATTCGGTCTCTTCCTTTGGCATGAATGCCCTCTGAAATTTGTACCACCAACCAAGAGAAATTATGTCCCAAATAAATCTATTTGGCCTCTGTTTATTGAAAAAATAATTCAACCTTGAACAATCTGCTCTGCTCTAATGATTTATTTTCCACCGTTTTCCAAGCATTCGCAGGAATCACACTTGCTCACAGACGTTGTTGGGTAACCATGTCATATATAGACATATGGCTTAGCTGCTTTAAACATTTTAGCTGCCTTAAAGGAAGAAAGTGGTAAACTGACATCTTCTTAAAGCCCCAATAACGCATCCATCCGATGCATCCGATACAGCAGGCATTGAACCTGCTTCAATAACCTCGTAAACTTGCAGGCTATGACTCTTGGATTCAGGTTCAAACCATAGAAAATTTTATTTCTAGATTCTCGGTATGTTGGGTCAGTAGGTCACAAGTGTGATAACTAATAGAGACTCAACGGACGCGTTAAATGCATGCAAGAAAGTGACAAGTTTTTTCGTTTTTTTATTTTATTTTACTTTATGTAAAGTAAGGAACTCAGCCCAAAAAACAAGTCTATGTGCAAGTCCACCAAACACACCCAGTAGAACAGTCCACGTAAGGTAAGGCACCCACCAAGCCCACGTATACTAAGTACACCCAGTATGTTTAAGGAACCTGCCAAGTCCCCCAAATGAGTTAAGCTGCTTTCTGTTTGCAAACTGATAGCCCATCATTCCCCACCTCGGTCATTATAAGTCTGCCGCTAGTCGATCTAGTTTTTGATGCACTTGATGCTGGTACTCAATGCTTGTATTCAATCCAAGGAGTTGATCACAAGAGTTGATCCCAAGAGTCAATGCTGCTTGTCGATGCACCCAATCCAGGTGTGTAGATGCTCGCTGGTACTCACTTGATTCAAGTTTCAATGTCAGTACTCGTTGCTGATAGTCTTTTGGTTGTCAATACTAGCACCCACCTGAATAATCATAATTGGAGGCACCGGTTCAACTGTTTTTGGGGCACCAGTTCAACTGTTTCTGATGGATCCAGTTGGCTCAAGGCGGGGACTAGCTGCCTTGCAGCCATCTTTGTTTTAATATTCCAAAGACATCAGTATATAATTTGTGAGATATGAGAAATTTTAAAAATAATTAAATTTATATGTGAAATACAATTTTATACTAATAAATTAATAAACTATATCTTTTTCAAAAAAGTTCACTAACATGAAATTATTATACATGAAATTAATTTGAAATAGTCTAACCTTTTACCAAGGGAAAAAGTATGAAGGATCTTTAAGACCTTTCAATTTTTTTCTTCTCAAAATTAATAAAAATTTCCTTGGAATAACATATTTTTTATCCAATAAATTATAAGGAAATTACAAATTTCACGGATTAGTGTGAAATTTTAAATCTCTATTTGTGAGAAGAATGTTTTATCTAGTTTCACTATGTAGTTCATTTTTTTCTAAATTGTCATAGATTAATGTTAATGTAGTATTCATTGTAGTATTCCTCTTTATAAGTCAGTGAGAAACGACCTTTAAATTTTCAAATTAAATTTTTTCAATAAGTTATGGGATAAATCATTCAACTATCATCTTGGTCATCTTGGTAGCTTGAGAAAAAATGATCTATATATTCCCTTATTAATATCATTCCTTTCCTAATATCATGGTAAAACATTTTTATACTATTCATCTTCCAAAGCCTTTAATAAATCCTTGTAATATCTTACTTTATCAACCTTGCTTCCATACTATGTGTCTCATCTCTTTCTTATATGAGTAATTGCAATTTTCCATTGAAGGAGAGGTGCACATCATGCGTTCCATTTTTCCATCTATCTATATAAGAAATAGATGTTCATGCTCAAATTCAGAGTCCTGTGAGGGAGCTAGGATAGATTTCTCTATCATATAGTTATTGGCTAATATATCCCATCTTGAAATCCCACATCCAATCAATCCAACATAGTCACAATTTAAAATCTAAAGTTGTCATCACAATCAACCAATGAGAATGAAGAGCCCATTATTTTTCATTTTATTTTTTCATGAGATAGGAATAATTTCCTTCTCATCATAAATTATCATTCATCATGTAACTTTCACCATAATAGACGACATTTTTTCAGCTGGCTGGACTGCTCCCGCTGCATGAGATTGCGCGCAACTAGGGTTCATTGCTACTCTTAATGCTTGGGCCCATGCTCTGCCAGGGCCCCTTCATGCTCACATGGAGGCACAAGGTTCGCCCCAAGCCCCTCTGCCGCCTCCTCCCCCTTCTGTGGAGGTTGTGTTTAACTCTTTGTTCGCTACTCTGCCGAAGAAGAAGAAATCTGAAGTCGCAAAGTTCGTCAAAAAGCTGGAGGATATACCAGAAGTCTCTCTCCCTCCTGAGAGATCGATCTAGGTTGTCTTGTCCCTGCCGGATCATACCCGTGTGGGCCAGTTTACGGGCCTTTCGCCCTCTCCAAAAACAACGGAGAATTGGGTTGTCAAGAACTGGACACCGTCGATCAAGAACAATGTAACCTCATACTTCCCGGGGAGAGGCTATTTCTTGTTTGAGTTCATTTCAAAGGAGGACAAATATTTGATCTTTCAGAATGGCCCCTATTTTATGGGACCTCAGGGCCTATATCTCAACAAATGGATGTCGGATTTCGATCCAGCGGAGGCTGTACCGATGGCTGTCCCAGTGTGGGTACAGTTGCCGAACCTCCTAGTGCATTGCTGGAACTGGGACTCTGTGAAACACATAGGAAACACCTTGGGTAAATTTATTGACAAGGAAAACAACAAGGATCAATATGATTGTGCACAGATATGTGTCGAGGGCGATCTAGAGGTGGGACTTTCGGAGGCAATAAAAATTAATGTCGATAGCTGGACCCATGTGCAAAAGTTAGACTATGAGCAGCTTCCTTTCAAGTGTTGTAAATGCCATATCTACGGTCATTTTTCTAGGGGTTGCCCAAGAAAAGGAGAAGTGGAGAGAGGTAAGGACGAAGGATGGAACTAGGTTAAGTGGTCAAAGATCTCTCACAAACCCCCAAATCTAGGGCTACAAATGGCCAAGGCCCCCAATCGGCCTCTGCTCAAAATGGCCCTCCCCAAAAAAGTAAAGAAAATAGGTTTGAGGCCTTAAGCTCAGCTGTAAAGGAACCTCAAGAGGTCAAATTGTAAAAGAAAGGGACCCCAGACAAAGGGACCTCATCAGGCTCAAGGCCAGGAGAAAGTGCTTCAGAAAGACCCAAGGAAAATCAAGCAGAAGTTGATGAGGATGGACAAGACTCGGAGGAATCAGAGGAGGAAGGGGAAATAGGAGAATCACAAACCTCCACTAGAAGATCAACAAGAGGCTAAAATTTGGCACACGAAAAGAGAGAACAGGAAACCTACAAAGATAAGCTCTAGGGTAGTCATCCTACACTGGAGAAACTATTGGCCAAAACCCTGAAAGTGACAAGAAACCAGACACAGGGCTCCAAGGGAGCCCATCATTCACAAAAAGTAAGTGATGAAGGTTGTCTCCTAGAATTGCATAGGTATGGGGAGAAAATTGAAAAAAGAAGCCATGCGAAGTCTACTAAGAATAGAATCCTTAGACATTCTTCCAATTTAGGAGACAAAAATGGAGGACAAAGAGTTTCTCCAAATAAGCAATAAATTTTGGAATAAAGGCAGTGGGCAGACCGTCTCTGCTTGCGGACCCTCGGGGGGGAGGGGGGGTTGGGCTCTCTTTGGAACAGTTCTAAGTTTGTGATGGTCACAGAGATCTTGAATACTCATTGTTATTTTTTAAACTCCAGCATGTGAACTCTAAGGAGGTATTTTTCCTCTTCAATGTCTATGTCCCAGTAAACGCAGGGGATAAAAAGGCCTGTTGGGACTCCATCAGGCATCTATTGGACTCAGATAATTTGGAAAATAAAATATTTGTTGGCGATCTAAATCTAACCTTGCATGTGGCTGAAAAGAGAGGAGGCAGTATCATAAGGGATCCGGTAAGGGAGTGGGTTGAGGACCTCATGCAGGGCTGGGATCTACTCGACATCTCGCCCTCTAATGGTAAGTTCACTTGGTCAAACAAAATAGTCAATCCTGGACACATTTCTGCAAGGTTAGATAGATTTCTGGTTCATAGTTCTTTTCTTCTTCTAGGACTAGAGGCTAGAATACACATTCTCCCTTGTAGTGTTTTAGATCACAAGCCTATAAAGCTTGAGTTGCTAGCCCAAAATTATCTTGGCCCTATTCCTTTTAGATTCAGCCCATTATGGGTCAAGAATCCAGAATTTTTGAATTTGGTTAAGGATTGTTGGAGGATGTTGGTCAAGGGCTCTCCCTTCTACATTTGGGAGGAAAAGCTCAGAAGATTAAAAGTTGTTCTGAAAGCATGGGCCAAATATCTCCCTAATCCTGCAAAAGAGAGAAAGCTAGCTCAAGATTGTCTCGACCATCACCATTCTCAAACTGAAGAGGTTGAAATTACAAGAGAGGTTCTAGACAAGGAGGCAGAACTTCAACATAAATTCCATAAGGCATGCCTCTCGAAGGAAAAATACTATTGAAAAATGTCTCACAGTCTATGTCTCAAAGTGGGAGACAGAAATTCCTCCTTTTTCCACAAAGAAGCCCAAGCATGAAGATGTTTTAACTCCATTTTAGAAATTAAGGAAGAGGCCACTACTTACAAGGATTTTATGAGCATCAAGAGGGCAGCTTTCTCTCATTTTAAAAACCTTTATAGTGAAGGAGTGACAGACCCAAAATCCAAATTCATGGATGTGGTTCCCTCAAAGATCACCCTCAGCATGTATCAGCAACTAGAAGCAAAGATCACCAAAAAAGAAATCAAGGATGATGTCTTTGCCATGGAGCCTGACAAAGCCCCTAGCTAGGATGGTTTTACTGCAAGATTCCTTCAATCCTGTTGGCAGATTGTGGAAAAGGACCTGCACAAAATGATGTTGAAATCCCAAAACTGTCAAAAAATTGGGGGCAGCATTAACTCTGCCTTTCTTGCCCTCATTCCTAAGGAAAAGGGTGCTAATACCTTCAACAGATTTCGTCACATTTCCCTTTGTAACATAGGTTACAAATTGATCACCAAAGTTATTTCCAATAGATTAAAAGGAATCCTTCCATCTATAATCCCAGAAAATCAAGGCGGCTTTGTACAAGGGAGACAGATTGTGGATAACTTCATCCTAGTTCAAGAAGTGATCCATTCAAGTCTGCAACGTAGAGAGAAGGGTATGGTGGTCAAACTTGATTTGGAAAATGCCTTTGATCGTGTTAGACACAGTTTCCTTTGGGAAGTTATGCACAAGTTCGCGTTTGGGTCGAATTTCATTAAATGGATTCAAGCTTGTATTTTTTAACCATTGATTGCCCCCTTGGTGAATGGGAGAGCAGCAGAATTCTTCAAAGCAACGAGAGGACTTTGGCAGGGTTGTCCCCTCTCCCCGCTCCTGTTTTTCATCCAAGCCTCTGTCCTAAGCTTTTATTTGGATCAGAAGCAGGCAGATCAGGATATTTTGGGTCTTTATATTGCAAGAGGAGTTAAAAATTTAAACCACGCATTGTTTGTTGATGATTCACTGCTGCTGGGTGAAGCCTCTGTTCTTTCATCCTCAAGGTTTAAGGAAGCGATGGAAGACTATTGAAAAGCTACTGGAAGAATTCTAAATAAAGGGAAATGTCATATTTACTACTAGAACATCTCTGCCAGCGCCCTCAGTGCCATTTCCAGAAGTATGGGTTTTGCTGCCTCATCCAATTGGTCTTCATTTAAGAATCTGGGCCTCCATATCTTTCAAAGATTAGCCTACAGCAAAGATTGGCTTCCTCTTCCTAATAAATTCAAGTCCAAATTCATGCTTGGGGATTTACTTGGCTCAACCTTGCAGGTAATTCAGTCCTTATTAAATTTATCCTCAATAGTCTTCCCATTTTCCAATTTTCTGTTATTTTGGCTCCTTCTTGCATCCTCAGGAAAATGGAGGCTTTAATCCACAAATTATTTTGGAAAGGTGGCAATTAAAATGAAAAGATAATCCCTTTGGTGAGTTGGGAAAAAGTCTCCAAACCCATGATGGAAGGAGGCTTTAATTTTAAAGATCTCAGCAAACAAAACTTGGCCACGGGAGCCAAGATTATTTGGAAACTCATTGCTCCTCACCCCGATGGGTGAAAAGATCACTTTGGAAGAAATACTTCACTGGAAAGAGGAAACGTTGTCTTGATAGCCCCATCTCTAGTTGTGGAACGCACTTCCTCAAGCTCTGTTCCAAATCTATCTCATTGATTAAAGATCACGCGTTTTGGATACCGGGAAATGGTAAACAAATCAAGCTTTGGGATGATTGCATCATGAACAACCCCCCTCTGGCTGAAACTGTCTCTCTCCAAGCGCTGCAGACATGGATGACCAATGTTGGCTATAATTCTCTGTGGGATATTTCGAATTGGACTGGCTGAAAATGGCATAGCTGGAACCTGCCAGACGTGCCACCGGAGCTGTCAAGTGATCGTGTTGTCCTCCTTTCTCTGCTGAATGGTAAGGCACCGATCCTTGCTAGGAGGCATGATGTTCATGGCAGGGGAATAAAACCGGGCACCTATTCTATTGCACGGGGCTATAAAATGTTGCAGGAGAAGCCTTATGTTCCTCCAGATCTCGCGGTGTGGAAGGGGCTTTGGAGCCATAAGTCCATCCCAAAAGTCGATTTTTTCTGTTGGCTTCTGTGCCATAAAATAATTATGACTGAGGACAGATTGATGAAGATAGGATTCCATGGGCCTTCAAGATGTCGATTATGCTGCGAAAGTGAAAAGAATGCTCATCATTTAATACTGGAATGCAAATTCGCAACAGAGATCTGGCAGGAATTTCTAAGCCTTTGGAAAAAAAAATTTAATTTTCCCACTTCTATCTCTGATTTTTTTGCAAACTGACTGCATTTTTATCCAGGAGCATTCCAAAAAAATGAAAGTTTCAAGGCTACCTGGCTCTCTTTGCCAAAATCATGTGCTGGAAAATCTGGCTTGAGAGGAATATGAGAGTATTCAGGGACAAAGGGGAAAATGTGAAAATCATCATGGTTAAGATCAAATGTCAATTGAAAGAAAGTCTGGGTGATTAGTTAAAGGCTTCAAATCTAAGTCAAAAGGACATGGATTGGGGCGCAAAGATGGATCTTCATTTTTCTGAATTTATCAGGCAAAGCAAGTAATATAAAGATTGGCAAATCAGAGGGAATGAGAAAGATTTTCAAAATGGTCTTCCAAGAAAACCAAACTCACCTTATTTTTTGACGGGGTAGCAGAAGGAAACCCCGGGGATGCTGGGGCAGGTGGGGTTATTAAGAACAAAGAAGGCAGAATTAGGAAAATTCTCCTCCTGCTGATTTCAGATTTTCTAGAGTGGTGACAAGAATCAGAACCCTGGTGAAATATTTCTAGAGCGTGAACTTCTTCCATGTGATGAGGGAGAACAATAAGGTTGCAGACTTGGAAGCCAACAAAGATGTTCTTCTGGAAGCCTGTACTCTTTCGAGAGATAGGGACAAAGAATGGGATCCTATCCCGTAAAATTGTTGATCTCGTGTTTTATTGCATTTTACTGAATTAGTTTGTTTGGATTCACAAGATAGGGAAAATTACGAAGATTGAGTCAATAGAAATATGTAAGAATCATCGGCTTCCAAATAATTGGGCCTTCGAATTGCAAGCTGGAGAGGAAATCTGGGCTTTTCCCTTAATTATGCAACCGGTTTTATGGCAATTTTGCCAGGGCTCTAATATAAATCCATCTCCGTTCTTATCAAAAAAAAAATACATAATAGACATTTTTTTAGATTTGAGAGAATAATGCATTTTGTAATAATTTTCTACAAGTATACCCAAAAATTTTAACAATGTTAGACCATTTTAAAGAGTAAAATGCACAAATAATTGAGGCATTCGTAGATATCAACTTTAATTATAATGCTACTCCAAATATAGTGCAAGTAGTCTCATAATTATCTCCTCAAAATAGCGATGCCCACTAATGGTTCCTTTGTAAATATGTAGATGTGTTAATTAGCATTATTTCAACTTGAAGGGTAAATAACATCCATCATTCAACATGTTATTTTGGTCAACCCTATGAGCTCAGGGGTAAGTAATTCCTCCAATAGAAATGGCCTATTTGATTATGATTATTCCCTTCTAAAGGAAGTCTAAATTGCTATTAATATTTAGTCATTTTAAAGAGTAAAATGCACTAATAATTAATGCATTCACGATATCAAAATTAATGATAATGATAGTCCAAATATAGCGCAAGTAGTATCATCATTATCTCCTCAAAAGAGAGATGTTCGCTAATGGTTCCTTTGTAAATATGTAGATGTGTTAATTATAATTATTTCAACATGAAGGGTAAAGAGCCTCCATCATTCACCATGGTATTATGATCAACCCTATGAGCTCAGGGGTAATTAATTCCTCTGATATAAATGGTCTATTCTCTTATGATTATTCCCTTCTAAAGGAAGTATAAATTTCTACTGATATTTCGTAAAGTCAATTGACTTTACAAATTTGTAGAAAATATTATACTAGTAATTAAAAAGGAAGTGTGGGGCTTAATTTAAGACCCACTTATATATGGAACCTAAATTTAGAATCTTCAAATGATACTTTTCCACCACCTTATATCAATGGTATATAATGGACACCACAATTTTTTATGAGATCATATTATTAATGGGATTCCTAGAGTATAATAAGATTTTCATGGTGGATAAGGATGGATATTTTCATTTTATTGGAAAAACAAACATTCTGCAACAAACTTATGAATATCAAATTTAAGGCCATCCCAAAAAAAATTCTTCTTGACCTTGTGGTAAGTTTTTAAAAATCTTGATTTCCCTCCTAAAGGAGAGGTGTGCACTTCCAAAAATATATTTTATTTAAGTTGGGAATTCTTACATATATATAAGTGATCTTTGTACCATAATGAGTTATTTTTCCAAATAAATGACCAGTACAAAATGGCTAATTAGTAACTAAAAAACGACTAAAATTTGCATATAACGACTATTTTTCAGTCAGTGACCAATAGTAGCTAATTTACAGTATCTTATAATGTGACCAACTCTTAGGCATTTTTAGCTTAGTCATTAATTAGTTGTCTCAATTTTATGTCTATTAGTATATTTAGTCATTAATTTGGTCATTAATTTAGTCATTAATTGTCACAACTAATGACCAAATATATAACAAAATATATTACTAAATTATCACCTTAGAAAACCAATTAATATATAAAAAAATATATTACTAAATGATCACCCTAGAAAACCAAATAATGACCAAATAAATATGACCAAAATGTTGGTCGTTTTATAAGATACTGTAAATTGGCTACTAATAGTAATATATATGCAAATTTTAGTCATCGTTTGAAACCAATTAATGACCAAAGAAATATCACTAAATTTTGTTCTTGTTATACGATAAATTAGCTACTAATAGTCATATATATGCAAATTTTAGTCATCGTTTGAAACCAATTAATGACCAAAGAAATATGACTAAATTTTGGTCGTGTTATAAGAAACTGTAAATTAGCTACTAATAGTCATATATATGCAAAATTTAGTCGTCATTTATAATAAAAAAATTATCATTTGTAGTAGTCATTTATCTTTTTTCGGTAGTTTCATATTCATTATATTTATCACTACTTTAGTAGTTTATATTCATTTCATTTAATTTCATTAACAATTATTATAAAAAACTAATTTAGTTGTATATTCATTTTATTTGTGTTCATTAATAAACATAAACTACTAATTTACTAGTTTTAGATTGATTTTATTTGTTCATTATAAATCAACGTAAATTAATTAGTATTATTTTGCAATTAAATTAAAAAAAAATGGCATACAATGTACATGTTCATATAATATGAAAACAAAAAGTTACATATGTTAATTACAATATTAAATAATATCAAGTGCAACTATAAATAATTTCCACCACATCAATTATATTATATAAAATATCAAGTATTACAATATGAGTTTCCAAGTTAATATTGGTTGGAGTACAATTTACACATGAAATATTATTTCATCACTTCAAAACATTATCATTGTGTTTCTAAGGCATTGTAGGTAAATTCACCAACTCTGAAGACTTGACCATCAATCCCTATGTGTGTCTCTTATGTGGGATATTGAATCTACACGTACCACTAGACAAATTCTCTTCTCTCACTCTTTAATTTTCATTTTTTCGCTTCAGTGTTATTTTTCTCCTTTTTCTTCAATTCCTGCTTCTTACCGTCAATACTAAGCTCCTTTTCTAAAAAATAAAAAGATACAATGCAAAGTATAAGACATGAAAGATGATGAAAATTGGAAATAAAGGAAAGTAGACTATAAAGGATTTATATGCTATATACCTCAACATCAACAATATTTTCAATGCCATTTTCCCCCATAAAAGCAAGAAACTCGAACTAGTTTTCTTCAGTTGGGCATTAATGGCTTCTATGTGGCCAAATGACCTGTATAAACAAATAAAATAAAACATCACCATAGAAAATAACACCTTAGTAAAATTAGTATTCAACATTCAAGGAAATATTAGGCACAATCATGCCAACTAAGTTACATGCTAAAAGTATCAAGTTGTATATTACTTATACAATGTGGGAGTGCAAATAAAAATCGTAGAAAATGCCAAAGCTAAGTCTAGAATAAAATTAAATGAAGTAAAAAGTATATAATAAAATGATAGCCTCGTATACATGTATATAAATGGATAATACAGAACACTAAGTGAATAAGTCCAGGGTTGGAGGTTGATGATGTCAATAATGCCCAAGTATGATGAGCGTTTCTTTACATAAGAACTACTATTTGGGTCCATTATCACATATGAATATGCTAACTAGTCTATATCAAATTATTAATGTTTTTCTTATATTTATGGATCACTACAATAGAGGTAGATAAATTGCAAAGACAATTCCCTTCCCATTGTGTTCCTCACCTGTGGTACAATATATTAGCTATGATTTCCAGCAAATTTACAACATCGAAATATGTAGCAATCACCACCAGTAATCTGCTAAAAGGGCTTAATTTTTAATGTAACTTTCAAATTCCAGTTGCTATATGATTCTTGAATGGAAAATCCACACTGAATTCCAACATCAACCTTTCATTTTGAGGGAACACCTGTGGCTATCCTCAATCAATCAAACTCAAAACATCAGTGATCATTATAACAAAAAGATAAAATAACAGTAGTTTTGATATGTTTTGTAGATTTACATGCAAAGCACCAATAGTTTTCCCATATTTACCATACTTGTAATTTCCAATATATAACACATTGATTGATCTTTTACAACAAATACTTGATTCAATAAAAATAAGAATTTAACATATTACAACCATACCACCAATTTTTGATCCTCAATTACACTACAAGAAAAAAGGACATTGGTGAGGGTCGAAAAATGTCACCATAAGCTCATTGGTGATGGTCAAAAGAGTCTTTGTCACCAAAAATTGAACATCACAAAAGGTGGCATCACCAAAAGTATAGGTGTTGTGGTGATATTCAAGGTCTGTCACCAATAATGGCTTATAACTATGGATAGTGATCATCTCCATTTCATATGAGAAATGGTATGAAATGGTGATGGAACTTAACCTCCACTGCCAAAAAAGTGAACGTCACCAAATGTGGCGTTGCCAAAGTATAACTGTTGTGGTGACATTCAAGGTCTATCACGGAGAATGATTATAATTAAGGATAGTGATTGTCATCATTTCATATGGACAACATCAATTTATGGTGATATACCTTTCATGGTCATCATTATTGATGCATATTTATGGAGGCGTTCATTTACCGTCACCATTTCATATTTTGGTGAGGTTCGAAAAATTTCACCATCAGCTCATTGGGGATGGTCAAAAGAGTCTCTGTCACTAAATATTGATCGTCTCCATTCCATATAAATATCAGGGCATGATGGAATCAAACCTCCAACCTTATGCTCATAAAGTAGTTGTTGTTCCATTGAGCTAACACCCTTTAAAGAATTAGACTTTAAAAAAATAGATCTTGAAACTTTATAAATTGTAAATTTTACAAATTTCAATAAATTATAAAACTTTGTAAAGTCTTGGAAAATATTTTACTAAACAATCAAAATAGGATATAAGTTTGTACCTAATGGTTATGGAAGTTATGAAAAGTGGGTGGAGGGAAAAATATTCATGTATAAGATACTCAATATTTTCAATCAAATACTCGATTACAAGTGAAACTTTAAAGAAATTGATAGCCTATAAATGACCTACAATTATCAAATCTGAAATATGCAATTACACCAAAGATTTATTTCTCACCTTGTGAATCATGTAAATATTTTGTGACGGCATAAAAATCTGCCTCAAAAAGATTGATTTCCATGCCAAAAATCCAAAAATAATGAGTATATATGATGCAATTATAAATAATGAGCTACATGTTTGAATCCTAATGGCTATGGGGTATAGAAAACTAATTGGGAGTGGTTCTCATTATTAGTTAATTAAAGGTGTCAAAATACAACAATCAATAACAATGATCTTGAAACGTAACCATTAAACATATGTTAAAAATTGTAAGTACAAAGTTTGACTAATATATGTTACATCAACAAAATATCAAAGGGGCATTCATACACTTCCATATCTACACCAAGCATGAGTATACAAAGATGTAATTGTATGGATACAAGTAAAGTACTCTCTACCTCTCAATGATAACTATGTCCTCCCACAATTACTTCAACTAGCAAAGGGGTGTGAAGACAAGCACCTCAAAACTACACATTACAAAAACACACTTCACCCCCCATCTACCTTTATAGAATAGATCTAGGGGAATAAAAAAAATATCCATAAAGAATAGGATTAGAGTGGGAAAAATAAATACTATAAGAAAAAAATAACCAACAACAAAAATATATTAATTTGAACACATTTAAAGTAGATTAAACAAATATGACATCCATAGTACAATAAAGTGACATTGGTCAATCTTTGGATTGGTCAATTTTCAACTATCTATAGTTTCACCAATATAATGAATTGTGATAGGATATTTTCCCATTAAAGGAGAAACATGGTTAAATATCACATTTTTTCTTGATAACCATTGTCTTTAACTAACAACCATGCATAGTTCTAGTGCATAACTGCGAAAAATGGAAATAAAAGTGAGCATAAAGTCAAGAAGCCCAATCTACCTTAATGGAGAAAAACAAGAAATCAAAACTTACATACAATGTACCAACCATTGAAATGATAGAAACATGAAATAAAATTTCATGATACTTCTCATCAAGGAAAAACAAAATCATATCACCTGCAACGATGAATTTATAAACCTTTTTCATAAAATGGTGTTAATATACTAACTATAGTTGGAAAAAGTAAGTCAAGGATATATGTAGTTGGTTGGCAAAAATTCATCCTTGAGGAAACCCAGCCTATACTCAAAAACTTAACCATTAGAGAGTACCATTTAGATATGGTTTTTGTCATGTGCTGGGTCACTTGCACTTAGCCCAATATTTGAGGAAATAACCAACCAATTGAGGGTGCACAATTGTTTTTATTTAACTATATTAAATAGATCATCCGGTAGCTTAAAGAATTTCATTCATCCAACCCATGTATCTTTGCCAATAGTTCTTGAACCTTAAATTCATCAATAAAATAAGCCAATATGATCAGAAAAGAAATTTTCAAGAACCTACCTCATTGGGGGTATAAAGGGGAAACCAGTGATACATAAAAAGACCATTATCCTTGAAGAACCATGGAACCCGCATTGTAATCATTTAAGATGCTCCTGTAGTTGAAATTCCAAGCTGAAAATTACTTTCCCTTTATGTTCAAAGAGAAATATTCCCTTTACAACTATTTTTTGAGGTAGATATGCATCTCATCATTCCATCACATAAGGTGGAAAGGCCACTCCATTGAACTTTTCAATTAATGTTCTTGCATGTGCATACATGAAAATATTATTCCCTCAACCAAGACCTCCAACATGATTACCACACTAAGGTCATATATTTTCCTAGGGATACATGATAACTTATCCAAGTTGATACAAGATTGTTTTACAGGGGTCATAGGAGACCGAACTAGATATTTTATTAGCAACTTTCCAGAATAAAATAATTCCTTCAGGGCTTGGGGAATATTGACCTCTTTTATTCAAGTAATCCCAATTCATGTTGTATATTACAGATCTACACCTGCTAGAATGCACCTACCTCCTAAATATATCTATTAGTATGATGAGTTTATTAGAAAAATAAAGCTAAGCTAAAAATAAAGAATTTGATATTACTCCACACTCCCCCCCCATCCCCCACCCAGTCACATAGCAAAACTAAAGCATAAGAAAAACATAAATAACTATGTGCCACATATCTGTGGTTCTCACTTATAATTTTGTATATATTTAATTTAACTTGAAGGAATATTTAAAAAACCCTTGAGATATTATATATTATGCATTGAGAAAACCTATTTAACAACTTCTAGATAATATATTACAATATTTCTATCAATTTTCCTTTTACGACAAAAACAAGGGATATGTAGGGAGACCACGGTTTTGGAATTTCTACTAAATATCTACAACAACTTATAAATGTTCCCCGCATTATTTGATTTTAGAAACCTTCTAGTCAAGCATTACCAAAAACGATAGTTTCAAGAATTTTAACTATATACTTCTTTGAAGTAAATTTAAAAAATATAGATGTTACCCGTTCTATTAGATGGCTGAACAACAAATTTAGTAGTATTTTATCTGTACTTCAGCATATTTTCTTCTAATTTTTAACAATGCATTCATAGAATATTGCCATCACTGAAAATTTAGAGATGCTCCCAAGTTTCCTAACAATGTAGAGAAACAATTTTTTTCGTGGATAAATTTATTTGATTTGGGCTTCCATACCATGAGTGAATGATTTTGGTATGGTTTACAATCTCAAGGTTCAAGAAAAATAATATACTTGTTAGCTTGTTCACTTGAAGAGCACTCCTCAATCATACATTTCATGTTGTAGGAAATAAATTCCATTGCTTAAAAGAACAGGCTTCTATGTCTCCACAAAAGGAAAAGTACAAAAGTTCTTAAAAATCAAACTACAAAAAGGTTATAAGCCACAAATATCTCTATATATTCAGTTGAAAAAAAAGAAATATTTTTAAATCCCGGAATCTCAGTATACTTTGTGTATTTGAGAAGAATACACAAAGAAGACAGATTGTAAACTATTGTATTATGCTACTAAGAAGTGAACACGAAAATAAAAAATAAAAAATACATTGAGGGTTTATTGCTCATGGAAAGATACTCAACAAACCATGGGCCATCAATGCATCACTAAAGTGAGCTATCTCCAAATGTGATCAAATGATTACAATATGTTGGATGCATACAATGATTTCTCAATAGTTTCTGAGACAACCTTATAAACCATTATTATGGTCTATGGATCTGGGGTGAGAAATCAACCTTACTCATTTAAGCAACTTAATGTTCAAATGATAATATCTTCAACAAGGAAAATTTCCTTCTTGTAGAATGTCGAAAAAATATTTTGTGTGTGTGAATATTTTCCTTTGCCTCAAAAAAAAATGTTGCTTAAGAATTTGGATAAACACATTTGTAAAGAGAATCAAACTCAATGTTTCACTTTAACTGGAAACTAACATTCACAAGGACAAAACCAAATCAAATTTGTATTCATGGAAACCAAGCAGAATTAGGTTTTACTGAAGGAAACCAAGCAAAATTAATATTTCAATCAGGAAAAACTGAGGCAAAAAGAAATTAGAGAAAATAAATTAGGGCTTTTTTACTGACCACAAAATAATTATTTTACATAAATTATGCAATAAAAATATCTACAAGTAAAAAAATCCAAGATGTAGGGTTTGTGCACAGAACCTCAGGGAGGATATCAACTTGCAAAAGGTTCTCTGGATCAAATCTTCCCTCACCATTGTAGTAGCCTTGATGTCTCGTTTCTTTCAAGCTTTCTACTCAAAATCGATGATTTAATCTCTGTTATTTCAAAAAATACAACAACAAAACCTCATGGCATCGTCATGAGCATTCTCTTTTTGAAATCCAGACAAAGAAACGAATTATCATCTTTTTTTCTACGTAAAATATTAGGGGTTTGAAGTAGAGACAACTTAAAATAGAAGTTCAGATCATAAATGTACCAAAATAATATTACCTGTATATGGAGAAATGTAAGAAAATGTTGATTATGTTGAACTCGGAGCAAAACTATCTTAATGTGAAAACTTTTTAACGGACTTCAGAGTTGCCAACATCCACTGGATATGGAATTCAAAAATAAATTCAATGTCCACAAAACAATGAAGAAGCTTAGTAAGAGCATCCAGAGGTTTTAGCTTTTTGAAAGCTCTGCCAAATTTTTAGGAGGGAAAATGAAAAAAACACCATTTATCAATTTTTTAAATAATAAAAAATAAGGATTTTAAAATTGGAAGTACATTAATAAAATGTGTAAAGGTTTGCATTAAACATTTCACTAAACAAGCATGATTATGAGTTTCTAGTCCAATATGCAATAGATTTTAAGTAAAAACTTAAACATGTAAATATTTAACATTTTTAATCTAATGTCGCCCTATTTAAAAATCAATCTAATTATTATTGTGTATAAACACGCTATAAATTTAAAATATAAAGAGGGTTACGAACACTCAAAAAAGAGGTATGGTAAATAAATAAAACCTATTTTAATACTTGCTCCAAAAGTATGGAAAATAAATATAAATATAAATGTATGGTAAATAAATAAAACCCCTTTTTATATTTACTCCATAAACCTCTTTATATTTAAGGAAACTCAAACAAGAGGTTTTATTTAGGTGAAGCCTATGGGAAAAACACCATTTTAATACTATGGGCTAGATACCATGGGCCAAATACCATATTTATAAAAGATGTATGGTAAAAATATAAATATAAAAGAGGTATAAAGAATTATGGTAAATAAATAAAAATATATCAAATAGGATTAGAAATCAACATCTAATTATATACCAAGCATATGGGTCAAATACCATGGTAAATAATAGCGGTATGGTAAATAAATAAAATATAAATAAACTAAAACATATTTTTATATTTACTCCATAATCCTATTTATATTTACTAACACTCAAAAAATAGGTTTTATTTAGGTGAAACCTATGAACCAAATACCATTGGCCAAATTATTATTAATACCAAGCGAAAAAATCATTATTAACTTAATATAGGTATTAAAATATTAATACTATTATTATTATTAATTTAATATTCATATTAATATATTATAGTATTAATATTATTAAATTTAATAAATTTGGATTAATACATTATTAAATTTGTTATATTATAATATATGATGATATATATTAACTCTAGATATATATGAGAAGGAAGAACAAAGACATAGAGTGATAGAGGTGGAGAGATATGGGGAGTCACAAGGGAGAGATGGAGATAAACTGAAGGAGAGGGGAGAGAAGGAATGGAGAGAGAGAAAGGGAGAGGAGTGAGAGAGGTAGAGAAGGGTAAGAGAGGGAGAGAGTGATGCAAAGATGGAAGGGGGAGAGAGAAAAGGAGAGAGGGAGGGATATAGTGAGAGGATTGGAGAGAGAGAGAGAGAGATGGGGGAAGAGAGAGGCAGGTAGGAGAGAGAGGGAGGACGAGAGAGAGGAAATGAGAAAGAGGATCCATTATCATAGAAGAAAGAAGATATGACCAGATTTATTTATAGGCAGATGGGAGATAGGGGCCCCCTACCTACCTAAGTAAATTTATAAACCAAATGTGGTGTAATTGTCTGTATTTGTGGTCGATTATACGAGGCAAGGATTTTACAAGGAGGCACTAGATTTTTAATGTGATATGCAAAACAAGTATCGAACCTAACAATTTCACATTCACCAATGTTATCTCTGCATGTGTTAATTTGGTAGATTTGGAACATGGAAAAGGAGTCTTGTTTTATGGTCGCCTCCCACGAGGATTCACCAATTGTGAGAACACAACACTTATGGTTGCATCTTCTAAATCATCAGCACTTCCACCAACACCTCATCCAATAATGCTAGTACAAAAAGTCTCAGGATCTAGGTAGTGCAAAGGAACATAATGCATATGCCTCATTATCTTCTACATACTTCTAGCTATCCTTCCAAACCAAAGCCACTACTGTTGTGTGTTCACTTTGCCCTGAATCTCATGCAAACATCCCGAGGTAAGGAACTGTTGAACCAAGCTATGGATCCACTATGTGTCATATCCACTGAAGGAGAACATGTTCCAAACAATAGGTAAATTCTCACAACTATCCCTCCATGGGATGTTGAGAACTCCAAAATTCCACATGCTCATTAATGAAATCTATAAATTGAGAACTTTTTTATAAGACTTGAAGTCATACTAAACTTGGACCAAAAGAATTAGGCTCTGGGTAGCGCAAAGGAACATCTGCAATATGATTTGTATTATTCTCAACTACATCATTTTTCATGGATACCTCTTGGAGTTGAAATGCATATTCTAGGTTCCATAGAACATCTCCCGTGGAAGTCATGTTGATGCCCTTCTCTTCCAAGAAATTTTCAATAGTCTCCCTAAACGTTTTCAGAGAAAAAGGGTTGATGGTTCCAACAAGGCGAGGGTAAATGAATTTTCAAGCTTTCCCTTTTTCTGCCAATGCATTTCCCACTCTACTATATTAAATTGTTGTCTGGGAAAAACAAGATTAAGAGTTTCCCTTGCACACAAGACCTCCAATAACACTACTCTAAAATAATACACATCATATTTATATGTCAATTGTTTCCTTCTGAAGTATTGAGGATCAAGGTACGCAAGGGCCAAAACTACCTTTCATTGCAGTACTTACTTGAGTCTGATCAAGAGTGGATCTAGTCTTCTAATGTCCAAAGTATGCCACCTTTTCTTGTGAGCCTATTATCGTGGAGATATCTAAAATTTATATAAGTGCAGAGGATCCATGGCAAGGGAATCAAATTTCAAGATTGACTGGATACTAGAGCTTCATTGGTATCTCTCCAATCAAACAGTTTGCCAACAAGTCAAGGGAGTCTAAATTGGTGCAATTGAAAATGAAAGGCAATATTGTTCCGCTGAGGCCAAATACCATGACGCTAAGCTTGAAAACCCTCTCATTATTGCAGGCCATGCCTTCGAGCTCCAAGATGGTGATGTTGCAGGGGTTTTGATCTTGTCTCTGATCAATGGTCACACCTTCGAGCTTTAATATGGTGACAATGCAAGGGTTTTGATCTTGTCTCTGGTCCACTATGTGAGTTTGGTCCATAAACCTAGCACCTAGTTGGGTTAGGGGGAATTATCAGTATTTTTCAAATAAATATCGATAGAGAAATGAAATTCTAGAGACATTGGCTATCATACATATTTGGTTTCCTTCGTCCATGTATCAAAGTCGTCGGTCCTCCAAAAGGAACCTGCTTATTAGGTCCCTATATTAATAGTGTAGTCCCTTATTTTTGTTAGTGTAGCCCCCTTATTGTTATTGTTTTACCCCTGTAGTCCCCATATTGTAAATTGTGCCCCATAAAACCCCACTATTGTTATTTTGTACCCTTACATTATTATTGTTAGGTCGGCTAGGATTATATTGTGACCCCATGGACTCCTATATATAAAAAGGAGGTTTTGTCCTTTGAATCATCCAAAAATTGTTCATTTATGTAATGTAAAGGAGGTTTCCCCCTAGAAGTGGTTTATTTCTAGGTCATTTATCTCTCTTTTCTTCTATTTTTGGAGTTGTTTTCATAACATTTGGTATCAGAGCTTTGGATTCTAGGGTTTTGCTGCTTCAAAAAGGTCATCGTGGAATTTTCACTATAACGTTTTTTCTACGAAGATTCAGATGCTAAAAAAAACCCCATTTGCAAATAACTCCTGAGGAACTTCGTGTAAACATTTTAGATCTTGGTTCACAATATTTTAGGAGATATGATCTGTGGAAGTTAGGGTTTTTGGAGGCTCCCAAATTTCATCTAAAAGAGGTGACCTTGGGACAATCATCATAACTATCTCTCTGAGCATTGAATTGGAATTATGTAAAGAATGGTTGAAATTACATAGACTTTAGTTTCTTGTGTATCAATTTTAGAGCTAAAAGAAGAAACCGTGACAAGTGGCACGTCGTACAAGTTCGCTCTACTGAACTAGTCCATAATTAGGTAATTGTGGAAGATTGGGCATAATTTTTCCTTGAAGAATCCAAATCAGGTCAAACATGTGGAATTGGAAAGACAATACAGAGGGATACTAAAGTACCAAAGATGGAATCTTGGGAATCTAAAATTATAGAGATACATCGGTTTCAATCGAGCTCCTCAAATGCAAGAAAAATGTGTGTATTGTTTTTTTAAATTGCATAACATTTTTTCGAAAAATCAGTTTGAAGTGATTCCAAGGGAATATTGAAGCATAGATGTTAGTATTGAGTTAAATAATGCCTCCAAAAAATAATTCCACACCCATTGAGCCCTCATAAATCTCTACTATGATGCATGAAGAGGAAGAATTGCAGTATGATATATCAAAATTACAGTACCAAGTGCAACAAATTTTGATCTTACAAAGAGCAATCAAAGATGACATAGATGGTTTAAAAGTAGAAATGAAGGATAATTTGGACTGTTTGAAGGATTAAATGAAATCTAATATGGATGATAAATTAGTGGAAGATCACATCGAGCATCAGCAACAAGTTCTCCAACTCTCAAAGGATAACCTAACTCTGGTGCAAAATCAAATGAAACAACAAGAAGATCAATATCGCAGCAAAAGAAGTTCTGAAGCAGTCACAGAAAAAAGAACTCGAAACTATGAAATCGATCAATTTCAAAGTATATCAACAAGTGGAAGAACTTACCCATTGAATATTCCAAATGGGAGGATGAGAATTTTATACAGAAGCATCAAGAAATAATCAAGCGTTGAGGAAAAAACTTGTTTGAAGGAGAAGGGCATGGTAGGTCCCTATATTACTAGTGCATTCCCTTATTATTGTTAGTGTAGCCCCTTTATTTTTATTATTGTACCCATGTAGTCCCCATATTATTATTATTGTGCCCCATAAAACCCCACTATTTTTATTGTTGTGCCCTTACATTATTATTGTTAGTTCGGCTAGGATTAAATTGTGACCCCATGGACTCCTATATATAGAAAGGAGGTTTTTTCATTTAAATCATCCAATAATTGTTCATTTATGTAATGTAAAGGAGGTGTCCACCTCGAAGTGGTTGATTTCTAAGTCATTGATCTCTATTTTCTTCTATTTTTGGATTTGGTTTCATGACACTTCTTCCCATTCTTTCCTCCAAAACCAGGGTTCATTAGTGATGCCATATATGCTAATAAACCTCCTTCACTGTCTCCCCCATCTATAAATCCAAGTTTTCAAACACAAATGTGAAGCTCAAGCTCTCCATCATCAAGGGTTATATGGCATGTATTGTAACTATGCAAAGAATCTTCTTTTCAATATATTGCTAGATGGTGGTATGATGCATATATCCCATTTAATGTTGCTCACTCACCTTATTACCAAGCTATGTGGGACTCTATTATAGCTAAAGGAAAGGGCTTCAAATTCCCTACTATGCATGACATGAGGGGATCTATTTTTCCAAAAGAGATTTACTAATTTGATTATTAATCAAATATAAAACCAATAATATTTTTTTATTTAAAGCATAATTTGATACAATCATGTAAATTATGTATTAAATGAAATAAATATATTTTTTGGTATAATTATCATAGAAATTGATAAAACTAAACACATTTATCCATTATTACACAATAAACCATACTTAAATATTTTGAATTACATATTTATAATCATTAATAAAGGTTTGTATATTATTAAAAAATTAAGTAAAGTTCATACCTAAACAATTAACAAAATTTCATAATACCATTGAAAATTAACCAAGGTTCATATCAAACAATTAATAAAAGTTCATACACCATTAAAAAATTAACTAAGGTTCATATCTAAATTAATAAAGGTTCATACAATACTTCCCAATGGGGGTGAGATCTGAGCAACACATGGAAGGTGTCTCCCATGAGTAAATACAAGTGAAGTTAGGGTGAGGGACAGTAGTCCTAGTGCCTTCACCATAACGCATGCAGTGGGAGAGGTATTGGCTTCACTTGGAAATCCATGTGAAAAATAACTGCGCATTGGAGTTCAGAGGTGGTGAAAGGATAAGGCTAGGGAAGATGAGGGAGCTTGAAATTCAACTCCTCACTCTAGTTTGATGTTGGTCTTGGAGTTGGCCTTCAGAGAGGAAGCCTAAACATCTCACAAAGTTTTATGGAGGGAGTGGCTTTTATTTTCTTATCATGGGTATTTGTTGGTGTGGTGTGTTCAACCTGTCCCTGTTGCTCCGTTTCTTAGCCATTATCTTTGTCTGGGTTGAGGATGGGAAGTTGAAAGGAAGTGAGCTCACTTGTTTCCATTTTTCTTGGATTTCGGTGAGCCTTTTTTTCCATGCTAAGAGAGGAAGCTAGAATCGCCACTCTAGGAAACCTCGAGGGTGGTGGTGGAAAACTAGTTTCTTTTCCCAATTTCGTGCCCTACGCCGTGGGTGCGATGGTGTTTGGTGGATTGGTGTGTGGTCTCTATGTGGATAATTTAGAAGTCGATCACTGCCCTAGGGGAAGTTATGCTCAGGCGCCGGCTACTTTTTCATCGTTTATTGTTCAATTTCCTACGTTGGTTTGATAGGTGATGGTATTTGGTTTTCCTGGTGGTGGAGGTCTTTACCCTGTAGTAGGAGGTGGCTTTGTGCTTCCCTGCGTTCGTGGGCAATGACATTTGGCTCCTTTGCTGGTGGTGTTTTTTTCTATGGTCGGGGGTCCGATCTCTTGACTCTACACATGGCGGGGTTCCTCAACCTTGGCGAATTATGAAGCCCTTGGTGCAGGGTGGGTGTTCTCCCTCCCCTATTGTCTATGGCCCTATGGGGGTGGTAGACACAAAAATAATAATGGCGGCTCCACACCAGGGTGGTAATATTGCAGGGTGTGTGTGACTCGCTAGTGTGGGTGTGCATGGGGGTCATGGAGGAGATAAGTGGGGGGATAATAGGGGTGGGGGTTCGAGGGATCAAACGTAGAGTCGTCGGGGCAGAGGATCCTGTGGTGACAAGAGGAATTTTGGGTCTGATTAATCTGAGGTAAATGAGGGGAAGGTTATCCATCATTGCTTCCTCGAGAACTATCATGCACTTATCAACAACTTGATGGAAAGAGTGGACACAACTAAGAGAGTTTGTCATGAGGAGCATGCAGAGTAGATGGAAACATTGGAACGAATGTACTATTTACAGTGCTAAGTCCAGGAGAGATTGGTATTTGTTTGGCGAGGCCAAAATCAACTCACTGAGAAAGTAGAAAAGTTGGAGACTTGGTTGGCACACTTTGAAGGGCACGTTTAGTGTGAATTTTGTCCTCCATCACCTCTAGGAACAGCCCCAGTAAAACTTGCATCCATCACATCAGTCGACTATTATTCTATTCGGTGTTCTTTTTGTTTTATATGTGTTTTGGTGCCTCTGGCCCAACTGTTTATGGACAATGTCCCTAGTCTCTCTTTTGTATTTTCGTCATCTAGTGCAATTTTTTGTCAACAAACCCTATCAAGGTGCGACCACTGTTTTGTAAGCGGCTATATGTACTCCTTTGTTCCTACATGAATAGAACTTTGACTTACAAAAAAAAAGGTTCATACATCATTAAAAAATTAATTAAGGTTCATACTTAAATTAATAAAGGTTCATACCTATTTACTAAATAGGTCTATCAATATATATTTTAGGTTTATCTATTTGGTATTTATCAAATATAAATATGACAATTTAATACTAAATTTAAATTAACTCGCACATTTAACATAAGAAATGTTATATTTATCTATCTATTAAATGTGAATATGAATATTTCACCTTAGATTTAAAATTCCAACGGGGTTTTGGTTCAACGGTGAAGAGTGTGATGTTAAGACACTCGTGTTGAAAGGTCACCAGTTCCAATCCCTCGAAGGCAAAAAAAATCCAGCCATGATAAGGGTTGGTGTGGTCGAGGTAGGGTGCAATCCCCGGGTGATTTTGACACTTAGATGCCCCTCAGTCGTGGTTTCTCAGACCAAAGGTTTGACATGATGTCATGTTAGGACCCACATAACCAAGAAAACAAAAAACAAAAAACCTTTGATTTAAAACAACTCACAATTTTAACATAAATCAATGAAGTTTCAAAATTAAACTTTATGGCCAAAGATTAAATATAAATATTAATTTGCTAATCTAAATATTACCTTTACTAAAATTATAATGAAGGCATTAGTGTAAATTCGATATATGATACATGCAATTATGTTTATTGTAGATGAATCCATCTGCAATGTTAAATTTTAGAGACAAAAGGGTGTCCTGAATATTAACACTGTAAATTCAGAGACCCCTTTGTCTCTAAATTTTAACACTGCAGATGGATTCAAAGACACCTATAGTGAAATGTAACACTTCGATTCCAAAATTACAATTTTCCATTTATGGAGTGACACAATTAAAAATTACTGACATAAATGACTAATTCATATACTTCTTGTACTTGTTATTTGGTCATATTTTTATTCTTGGATTATAATAGTCATTTACATTAATCATTATTAATTTTATCACTTATTATCTAGTCATATATTTTAATCCTAGACTAAATTATTCATTTAAGTTAAGTCACTTTTAGTTTAGTCACTTATTAGCTAGTCATATATTTTATCCCTAGACTAAATTAGTCATTTAAGTTAGTCTCTTTTAGTTTAGTCACGTAATATCTAGTCGTATATTTTATTCCTAGACTAAATTAGTCATTGAAGTTAGTCATTTTTAGTTTGGTCACTTAAAATTGCTCAAATTTAGTAGTAATTCACTTGAAATAATTGCGATGACTAACGTTTTTGTTCACCTAGTCATTAATTTCATCATTTTTACTAGTGAATGTATCAAATATTGTTAGCATAAAATCTTTTGGAAGGTGTACCAAAAAGGCTTTACTTAAGCCACGAGTGACTAATGGCTCTAACAACATATATGGTCATCTAATTCTTCATAACTACAGAAAAAAAGTTAGAAGAAACCTCCAAAATAATAGATATGTGCAGCAAAAGATATTAAACAAAAAAAGATTAACTAATGTAAAACCCCATACCATGGACAAAGAAAATTTAAAAGAATGAATGATATTATGTTTATTTTGTTACACCTGGTGAAGGAGACTAATATGATGGCTATAGGCCCCCCTCAAATGGGAGGGGTCCTTTGGATGTCCTCTATGCTTCAGTTTTCTAGATCTCTCTCTCTCTCTCTCTCTCTCTCTATGATGTATGAAACCCAAAAGTATGTGTTGAACTCAGATGGGAGCTCAAATTCAAAAAAATATAATAACATTGATGGAAATGATCATGGTGAGAAATCGATGGAGAATCCTCTTATTTATAACAAAATATTGGGTTATTCTCGAAAATGGGAAATAATAAAATATTATTAACCATGATCTAGATCTAACTGCTTGGAATATTTTATTATATTTTTGGAGGGAAAGATATTTAAATTTGGTTAAATACCTTTATTTACAAATAATAAATAAATAAATGATTTATTTATTATTTCAAGGATGTGGTTAAGAAATAATAAATAAATATTGATTTGTTTAATCATTCCTGAGTGATTTAGTCAAATTTGACAAGGAATATTGAATAAATAATGATTTAATTAATTATTCCTAAATAAAAATCAAATTAATAATGATCTTTTTAATTATTTCTCATGATTGGGTCAAATGTGACAAGAAATATTAACTAAATAATGATTCAATTAATTATTCCTAGAGGAAAATTAAATAAATAATGACTTATTTGATTATTCCTCATGGGTTTCCTGTTTTACTAGAAATAATTTAATAAAATATGGTTCATCAAATTATTTCCTATAGTGAAAGCAATTTTACTATGGTAAAATTGGTTGTACATGATGTATTTCGATCCACCTAGTTAGAAATAGCTAGGTGATCATTTTTTGGTGATAAAAAATATACTAGTATCTTGCTGCAACTTTTGAAAGAGTTTCCACACATATTTATCATTCTTCCATTCCATCTTCAGTTATCTAGTCAAGTTGGATACTAGAAATGACATAGATAAATGCTTCCACATCCTCATCCCTTCTTAAGAGTGCATCTGCAACAACATTTTCCTTCCCTTTTTTGTAGATGATTTCAAATTTATAGCCCAACACCTTCGTCACTCATTTGTGTTTCTCTTCTTAATATAATATTTGTTCTAAAAAGTATTTAAGACTATCATGATATGTATTTACCTTGAAGTGTCTCCTCATTATTTAAGGGCGCCATTGCTTCAGGGCATGTGTATTTTCTTCTCATAAATAGGTTTTTGTAAATACTTTCCCTTGATTGGACGACTTTCAAAAGTAACTGGTCTTACTTTTTACATTAAAACAACACCAATTCTATTTCTTGAGGCATCACATTCTAACATAAATGTTTTTGTGAAGTCTGTAGTTGCTAATATCAGAGCTTGGCACATTTCCTCTTTAAGATGGTCAAAGTACTTAGCTATTTCTAGAGTCCAAAAAAATGTGTGTTTCTTCAATAACGTTGTTAGAGGTGCTACTATTTTCCCATAATTCATTAAAAACTTGCAATAATACCCTATCAACCCAAGAAATCCTTGAATTTTCTTTAGAGTTATGGGGATTTTTCATTCCTTAATGCCTTTAATTTTTTTAGGATCTACCTTAACACCCTCATGAGATACAATATGACCCAAACATTCCACCTCTTGTACCCCAAACAAACATTTGGAGGGTTTTGCATACAATTTTTTCTCCTCGAGTAGTTTGAGTATCGTGTCAACATATTGAACATGATCCTTCCAAGACTTGTTGTAGATTATTGTATCATCAAAAAATAGTAACACAAATTTTCTAAGGAAGGGTTTGAAAATGGAATTCATTAATCCTTGAAATGTGGAAGGTGCATTAGTAAGGCCAAAAGGTATCAACAAAAAATCATAATGACCTTCATGAGTTCTGAATGTTGTTTTCAGAAGGTCTTTTGTCTTCATTCTAATTTGTTGATATCCTCAATGAAGATCCATCTTGGTGAAGTAAATTACTCCATGTAATTCATCTAATAATTCGTCAATGACATGAATGCGAAATTTATCTTTAATAGTGAGCTTCTTGAGATTCCTATAATTTAGACACATACACCATGATCCATCCTTCTTGTGTACCAATACTACTGGAGTAGAGAAAGAATGTTGGCTAGGTTTAATTATACCTTACTCTAGCATTTATATAGCCATACATTCAATTTCACTCTTTTATACATAGGGATATATTTAAGGTCTGATGTTTGGAGGAACACTTCCTAGAATCAAGTGAATAGCATAATCATGATCACGAATAAGTGGGAGGCCTTTGGGAGTCTCAAATACCTTAGAATGATTTTCCAAAATTCTTTGGAGATCTGGAGAAAGTAATGATTTCGATGTTTGAACATATAGTGAGAATAATTGTGTAATTATTTCTTGTTGTTCTTTCTTCAAAAAAATTTCCATGCCATTAGAGTTGATTATCTTCCCTAGTTTTCTATGATGCCCCTTAATTAAATTTACTTTCCTTCCCATGAACAATTCAATAAAATTTCTTGAAAATTAAAAGCTATCATCAATAAATATTATAACCATTGGAATTCTAATACAACATCAACACCACCCATTCGAATAGAAAGCATTGGACTATTTAATACATATTCCCCCACAGTTAGATTGATATTATGGCACTTCCCTAAGAAATTTATAGTTCTTCCACATGCAACCATCACTTGAAACTTTGGTTCTAGATATATAGAGCAATTCAATTCCTTGGCTATCTTACAATGAATAAAATTATGGGTGCTACCAAAATCAATCAACACTATTACCTTTTTTTCTTGATATATCATTCTATCTTGAGAGTTTGAGGAGTGGTAATTCTTGCCATTGCATTACAATATATGGTCAGATTCATTTATTATTTCTTAGGGGTTGGTTCTTGGTGTATATCCTCTTCTTTTGATGTTTATTTTTCCTTTTCTTCCTCCTATTCACAATCTATGTAAAATAATTTCTTCTCAGCACACTTATAACACTCACTGTATTTTCTATCGCAACTGTAACAAATCCATTTTTCTCTTTTTTCCTCCAGTTTTTGTGGTGCCAACCTTGTCGGTTATCGGAGGCTAGGATAAAAAAATCTTTCATGTTTATATTTGTGAGTGGTAGAATTCCTTGTTTCCATACTTTTTCTTTCAACTTTTCTTGCCACCTTGAATGCCTTATCTAATGAATTAGGTTCCCAAAGGTGAACCTCACATTGGATGTTATCCTTTAAAGTCCCTATGAAGACATAAATCCCTTTCTCCTCTGGAATATAATTTACCTTGATGTTAAATATTTGGAATTCCTCAATGTTTTTTTCCATAGTACCATTTTGTTTGAGATTTTTCAATTGGATAAAAAATGTATCTCTCTTTGTATCATCATAATGTGCTATCAATTCCTCTATAAAAAATGTCTACGTGACAATTTATTTACAATAACAAAGCCATCGATACAATAAAAATTTATTTTTTTATAAATAGATAAATGTAACGAGTACCTTTTGTGTGTGTTGCACATCATGTAGACCAAGTACTTCTCCATATGTAGTATCCATGTTATCAAATCCTTACCATCAAACTTCCTCATATCCATCTTTGGAATCTGGTTGATCATTAGCCCTAATTTAGAGTCTCTAAAATCATGATTCAATGCATTTGTTTTGTTCTTATCATGATTTTCATGGTCTACCTTATCACCATCAGGAAGAATTTATTTTAGCAACTTTGTCAAACCTTAATTTAAACCTTCCATTTATTATTTTAAACCATCATTCAAACGTTCCATGTCCCTTTTTATTTTTGCTTCTAAATCATCAATATTAACATTCATCGTTGCTTCCAATTCATTTTTGGTTACTTTTTGAAAGAGATAAATTTGTTGCACTTGGTCTCATAATTTATGCCTCCCAGGGTAAATAAATTCATTCTAAGATAGATTTATGTTTCCTCTTTCCAACCCCATAAGTCAGATTGAAACTGGATTCCTCAAGGTAAGTCTATACCAAATTGCCCACGATGACCTGATTATGAACTAGTTCAATATAGTTAACTTGTACAGACTTCCACATGTCACTGTTTCAACCTTCGACCCTAAAATTCCTCCTCAAGATGTTCACTTTCTAGAATTTTTTACAGAATTCAAATCTGATGCTTGAAGAGAAAGTTATGACTATTTTCTCTATGTCACCTATTTAGACTAAATTATGTAGCATGCAAAAACCTTAACTTCTGCACACCATATCTCAGTAATTCTTCATCTTTTTTGTTATGACTGTTTGGTTGATTTTTCACAAGATTTTTTATTTTTAGTTTGATTTCTTTATTCATTATCCTTATACCAAATAAGAGGCATCTTTGAATAAATATGTGATGTTCGTTGAAGGAATTATTTAACGACGGGACTCGATATTGATATAGTCGATATTCTTGGAATTATAGGACCAACTTCATCAACTTCCATTTCATCTACTTGCCTTCTAGGACTTATTTGTAGACCAATATTTTCTATTAGAATGGTCGATTCTACGCCTCTCAACTCATCTAAGGAGTCCCATGCATCTTTCTCTCATACTCCCAAGTTTGCATTTTCTTCCATTAGTACTCTTCTCTTATCTCTTCACGTCGTTTTTATCTTTTGTCCTATGTTATTTTCTAAATGTAGATAAATTGCTTATATTATTGAATATAATTATGTCATCTACTTTCTTCATGTTGTTTCTTAGCAATCAACCTCCTTCCTTCCATTTTTACTATTTATAGTTTTGTTTTATACTTCTCCAGTTTTACTTATTTTTCCTTCCTTTCTTACTTTATTTCTCACGAATCATTACCCCCCACACCCCCCCCCCCCCATGTTGACCTTACTTACTTTCAGTTCGAAAGGGAATACCCAGAAGCCATGATCATTAACATAGGAATTAATCCCATGCTTCTTCCGTGACTTTGCACTGTGCCTCAAGGAACTCTTGCTTGCCATATTTCCTTTTTTTACATTCAATGTTTATCAGAGTCTGTAAAGGTGGTCTATATTCAACGATGTGTATAGCACCCTTGTAAAGGAGGAATTTATACAACAGGATAGGGATACGACAGGAGAATCTGCCATGAAGGTCCTCGAAGAACCTAGCTTCGACGTACTCAATGGAGGTTATTTCTTCTATTGCTCGTTCCTAACAAAAGTGGTTTGAAATCGTGTCAAGCCACTCGCACAAATTTGTTTGAACGCCATTTAACAATTTTGATAATAGTTGAGCATTAGTTTCCCGTTCTCTCATGAGAAATGCGGTCAAGTAATTTTTTAATTTTTGTTGGAGCTCCTTCAATAAAACATTCATACGATTCTGCTAAAAAATTATCCCTCACTTATACTAATGATAGTTTGTTCCTTCTCGCGTAGTTCTTCGGGTATTTATTTATTTTTGTCTCCCACCACTACACCACTATTGTATCTCTTCCAATGTTAACATCTATGCTTGCATATTATTTAAGACAGGAGTCCAAAAATACCAGCAACGAAACCAATGTTTTAATCTAGGAAAAATTATACATAGTTACCAGTAGTAAGGACATCAAACATTAACATAGCAAGCACATAGGTAAAGATACAAATAAGAGACACAAGTAGTGGATAATTAGTGGAAGCACGCTTTTATTATATCTCTTAAAATCCAATTGGAACCAATACATTGATACATTCACAAATATTTATACCATGTCGAGACAGTTATAGTAATTTAATTGTCTGATCTAGATTCTCTCAACAACCTAAATTAACCAAGATATTTTACTTCTTTGATGTTAGCATAATTTCATGTGAAAGAGTATGAAAAACCACATGTGAACACCTTAAAGAAGAGGAAACATAACGACAACCATCAAATGAAACAACACACATAACTTGATAACATATTTCACCCAGTGTTAGATACATCTCTAGGCCCGTTGTCAAGAGTCGGTAGGCTCCTTCATTAGTTTCTACAAGATGATGAGTACATGATGTAATATCTATCAATACAAGGATGCACCCCCTTATCTAGAGTTGCATGTCTTTCCCACGAGACGTTCTCCTATAAGAACCATCACTCAAAAAAATTCTCCTCTAACATGACAAAGGAAAAATCTCTCACATAAAGTGGCATACAATGATCCTCTCACAAAGTGGCATACATGAATCTAAAATTCAAATAATCATCTCAAAAAAATTCAAATGAAGACATGGAAATAATGCATCTCATACCTCCAAGTCTGGGGATAGCCTAAAAATTGGCCACTCAGATGAAGAAACAGAATGCATCATCGCATTCCTTGCAAAAAACCATGAAATTTGAGTGTAAACCTGACCCCTTTTTGACTCAGTAAAATTTGGGCTCCCCAAGAATCTTAAAGATTCTCTTCTGTGGGTTGACTGAAATTTGGCTTCTTAGATGAAAAAATTGATCACACCATCACATTCCTTGTAAAAAAACTAATAAAAATGAGTTTAAAGTCGGCCTATTTTTGAAACTGTCATTTTCGGGCCTCTAGGGAATCTTTTAGATTCCATGCAGATTCACGTGTCAAGATTACATATTCATGGTTCCACTATTTAACATCAATATGTAGAAAAATCACTTCTCAGATCAGAAAACCATATGCACCATCAAACTCTTGGTGAAATTCTGAGTAATCTGAGTACAAAGTTGGCATATTTTTGACACTGTCGAAATTCAGCCTCTAATGGAACCTAAAGATTCCTCCAAGATTCCTTTAGTTCATGATTCCACATCCTCGATCCGTGCACCCACTCAAGGTTATGATCTTTTGTATTGCATGCATAGTTTCGTCTCTTGAACTTCGTTCTGTCCTCTCTTGTTTGGCTAATGGAAAAACTTGATTTGTATAAATTTCATTAGCGAATAATTCAACATCAAGCTTGTTGGGCAACTGGCAACTTGGTCGAATGTTATTGGGCTTGCCCACATTTAAACCTCGCAACCTCCCATAAATGGCTCATTTGTTATTTTTGTTTAAGTGGTGGTTTAATTTGGTAAGGAATGGTATGCGGTCGCCCGTGGGCGAGCCGGCCAACTAGTCGGGCGGGTCTAAATCCCGTCGGATGTGGTTGACTGTGGAATGGTCGTTGGCCATGGGTTGGAACTAAAGACTATATATATAATATATGATATATATAGGAAAGGTAGGGTGACAGGATTGGTGGCCCACCACCTTCTTCTTTTTAATATTTTTCTTTTTTTATTAAAACAAATTGGTCAAAACCAATCGACCAAATTTTTGGGGTAACTGAAAAAATTAAGAAGGTGACAATTTCGCCCTTTTTGACTGCCGAAACTCATCACTGTTAAGTGTTAATTTTTTTCCTCGTTACTGGCCGCCAAATTCAACAAACATCTATATTTGGTGTGCCTCCAAATTTAGTTAGTGCTCCACCAAATTTATCCAAGGGGCCAAGTTGACCAAAAATTTGACTTCCCATACCGTTTGCATACGAACTCGGATTGAGGTTCCATTTGCGCCATTGAAAATCCTGTGACAAGCTCTTTGATTTGACCCTAGTTTAATTGCAATCCAAGGAATTTTATTTTTAATATTTTCCAAAGTCACCTTTGGTCTTAGATCCACCTTGATCATTCCTTCCCACTGAGGGGCTTCTAGTCCTCCAAAAGCACGAACACATTCTACAATTTTTTGTACTCCCTCATCTGCACAATAAGTTCCCTAACAGGCCACACTTCATTCTCCTTCACCTTTTTTCTTCAGACCCATAAGTGAGGAACCGACACCTGGACCCTATGCAAACCTGTAGTACAATTTTTCAAAGTTCTTTTTACAAGACCAATCATGACCCAAGAAAACCCCATACTTTCAAAGAGTTTATAACACACACTCTTTAGTAAATTTAACATCAGAATCATAATAGAAACCAATATCCCAGCTATTAACAAAAAAATAAAAATCATCATCATGTTTCTTTTATAAGTGATGGAAAATGCATCATCACTTTTACAATCATTTTGCAACAGATGATCTACAATAATATGGCCATGATCAACTACTTATAAATCCCCATTTCTTACCCAACCAGGTCAATAGGTCTTATTCGTGCAACTTCTTCTTTCGTTTATCAACTTCAATGATTGGTCCTTCTTTCTTCGTGTGTTCTTTCTAGCCTTCCTTTATTCGATGCTCTAGTTGGATCTCCCAACATGTAGCACTCTGATGCATATGCTTGTTGCAATGACTACAAAAATTCTTCTTCCTCCAGATTTTTCTGACCTTCTTCTTGCCCTAGTGTGGAGAAGTTTTTTCATGTCTTGTCTTCTTTCTTGCTCCCATTCTCTTCCAACACTTGACAACAACATGGTTATACAAGCCACAAAAACTACATGGGTTTTTATGCCATGATTTCTGCTCATCATTAACAATCTTCTTGCAATCAAAAGGAACATTAGCATAACAAGACCTCTTATACCTTTCTTGGTTGTCTCTAGTGCAATCCTAGCGATGAGATATTACCTTGGCTCTTCTTTTGCAATGCTCACATTCATGGGAAAATTTTGATGTGTTTTTGGCATCTTCTTTCCTCGATGGTTTCGACAATGGCTTGGATTCTCTGTGTGAAGAGCCCATTGCTTCTGTTTCCCTCGAGCACTCTCCTTCAATTTACCCCAACCCTGAAAATTGAGGTCTTTGTACAACCTCCAACGGTTGGGTCATTCCTTTTCCATTAACACGAAGTCCTCGTCCTTTACACCCCATTTTTGTAAGAAGTCTCATGTCAATTCTTGAAATGGGTACCTCAATGCTTCTAATGGAAATAGCATCATGTGAAAATGAAACTCAAGAACTACCAAAGTTGTTTACCTCAACTATTGATTCTGAAGTAGGTGATGTTTCCTTTGTTAAGCCTTCATTGCACTTCAACCTTTTCAAGGCCATTTCCATGACTCGTAATTCAAGGTGCAATATTTGCTTCTCCTCTTCTGATTCACGTAGAATTCTCTTCAATTCAGAATTCTCTGCTTGAATAATTATGTTTATCTCTACATTTGAATGATGATAAGAAGATGAAGAAGATGAATAATCACCCAAATATGGAGATGGAGAATCGTCCTATGATGTCTCTTTCTCTTATCGCTATTTTTCTATTTTCTCCTCATAACCTGTGTAAATTATATCTACCATGATTTCCATTCTGTAGAGGACCTCATAGAGATCTATTTGTTCCTCCATTATATTTCATTGTTAAATGTTCAATCTTTGGTTATCATTCAGACTCACAATTTGCATGAGTAAGAAAACCGCTCTAATACCAAATTTGATCCAGATTCTCTCAGCTACTGGAATTAACCAATATCTTTTAATTCTATGATGTTATCATAATTGCATGTGAAAGAGTATGAAAACCCACATATTCATACTTTAAAGAAGAGGAAATATAACGAAAACCATCAAATAAAATAACACACACAACTTGATAATGGAGTTCACCTAGTGTGGGCTGTGTCTCTAGGCCTAGTGTCAAGAGTGGGGAGGTCTCTTCATTATTTGTTGCAAGATGATAAGTACATGATGTAATCTATGTCAATACAAGGATGAACCCCCTTATCTAGAGTGGCATGTCTCTCCCATAAGTCGTTCTCCTATAATAACTCTCACTCATAAAATTTCTCCTCCAACATGACAAAGGAACAATCTCTCACATAAAGTGGCATACAATGATCCTCTAACAAAGTGGCATACATGGATCTCAAATTCAAATCATCATCTCAACAAAAATCAAATGAAGATATAGAAAAAATGCATCTTATACCTCCAATTCTGGGGACAGCCTAAAAATTAGCTACTCGAATGAAGAAATGACATGCACCATTGCATTCTTTGTGAAAAACGGAGAAATATGAGTATAAATTTGACCCCCTTTTGGCTCGGTAAATTTAAGCTCCCTGAGAATCTCAAAGATTCTCTTCTGTGGGCCGACTGAAATTTGGCTGCTGAGATGAAGAAATTGATCACACCATCACGTTCCTTGCGAAAAACTAAGAAAAAATAGTATAAATTCAGCCTAGTTCTGAAATTGTCATTTTCAGACCTCCAAGGAATCTTTCAGATTCCATGCATATTCCCGTGTCAAGGTTCCATCTTCATGGTTGCACTATTCAAAATCTTTCTCTGAAAAAAACGTAGCTCAGATAAAAAAATAGTCCATGCCATCAGAATCCTAGTGAAATTCTGAGTAATATAAGTATAAAGTTGGCATATTTATGACACTATCAAAATTCAGCTTCTAAGGGAGTCTAAAGATTCCTTCAATTCATGGCTCCACCTCCTTGATCTGCACGCCTAATTAGTGTTCCTCTTTCTCGGCTTGTGTGTACAGTTCCATCACTTGACCTTCGTTTGGTCCTCTCTTGTTGGACGAATGAAAAAAAATGGTTTATATAAATTTCATTAGCGGATAGTTCAAAGCCAAGCCCATTGGGTTGTTGGCAATTTAGTTGATTTTTATAAGGCATGCCTAGGTTCAAACCCTATGGCCTACCATAAACGATGCGTTTGCTATTTTTGTTTGAATTTTTTTTTTAATTTGGTAGGGAATGGTATGGGGCTGCCAATGGGAGGGACGGCAAGCTAGGCGAGCAGGTTCAAATCTCGCTAGCCCCAGTTGACTGTAGAATGGTTGTTGGTTGAAACTGCTAGCCATATATAATATATATGATATATATATGGGCATAGTGGGGTGGCGGGGGTGGTGGCCCACCACATTCTTCCTTTTAATATTTTTCTTTTTTTAATTAAAACAAATTTGTCAAAACCAATCGACCAAATTTTTGGGGTAAATGTCAAAATTAAGTAGGCGATAATTTCAGCCTTTTCGATCACCGGAAACCATCACCATTAAGTGTCAATTTTTTCCTCATTAATGGCCTCCAAATTTATCAGATCTCTATATTTGGTGAGCCTCCAAATTTAGTTGGAACTCCACCAAATTTAGCCAATGGGCCAAGTTGACCAAAACTTTGAATGATCGTAACTTTTGCATACGAACTCAGATTAAGGTTCCATTTACGTCATTGGAAATCTTGCGATGAGATATTCGATATGACGCTATTTTTATTGCAATCCAAGGACTTTTATTTTTGAGCTTTTCCAAAGTCAGCTTCAATCTTGAAGTCACATGGATCGTTTCCTAACCAGAATTAACTTAATCCAACTTAGTCGTCGAATTAACAAGATTGTCGACTGACTTATAGTATGTTTGTTTTGACTTGATTGGACTAGTTGAATATGTTAACTAGCCCCTCCAACAAATAGAATGGAAGTAAGTTGAGAAGATATGCAATATCATTGAAAAACCAAAAGAGGACCCCATTTTATTATAAAAAAAATTATTTAAAAAAATGATTTCTTATGGTATTAAGATGCTTATACTTATGTAAGAATTCTCAACTCAAGTATAAGGTCCTTTTGTAATTACACACTTTTCATGTAGGAGGACGTCCATGGTTATTGAAGAAATACGAGAGGATCAAGAAAAAAAATGGGAAGGAGTTAAATTAGATTTGCAATATTTTGTGGTGGAATATATGGTATGCCAACAAAATAAGGGAGAGATAATCAAGACCCTAGAGCCCCTTTAGCCATCAACCATATCAAGCTAATGTTGGGAAGAAGTTTCAAAGTATTTTATTACATATTCACCTAAATATTAAGGAAAGAGTATCATCATGGTAGTGGTAGATTGAATGACAAGGTATGCCCATTTTTTCTCTCTTTCTTATCATTTTAAAGAAAGTACAGTCACAATAGCATTCATGGAAATAATCTAAAATCTACATGGAATACCAAATATTATTGTAAGTGAAAGAGATTCAATTTTCACTAGCAATTTTTGGACTAAATTATTTTCTTGTTTGGATACTCAATTGAATCATAACTCATCTTACCATCCTCAATATGATGGGAAAACTGAGATTGTGAATGAATTTTTAAAATTTTATCTATTTTTCTTTACATATGATAAACAAACGTAATGGCTCAAATGGTTACCCTTGTAAAAATGGTGGTACAACACGTCCTTCCATACCTTAACCAATTTATGGAACTTTATGGATATCATCCTCCATCCATCTTATCAACCTTGAAAGGGAATATAAATGCTCAAACAATAGAGGTCGGCATATAGCACCAACAAGATGTTCTCAAAATATTTAAGGATGACTTGGTTATGAAACAAAATAGGATGAAACAACAAGCAGGTCAATATCATAATGAAAGGGAAATTGAAGTGGAGGATTGGGTATTTGTGAGACTACAACCATATAAAGAAATTCCCCTAGAGAAAAGAAATAAGGACAAAAAATTAGCACCAAAGTATTATTATTTAAGGTAATCTACGATAAGATCCTAGTCCAAGCTATTCTACCCAGGATTAATGAAGAAGGAAAAATAATACTATAACCAGAAACAATCTTGGAAACAAGACTAAGCAATTGAGAAATAGAGAAATTATTGAGTACCTCATCAAATGGAAAAAACTACCAGTGGAAGAAGTTACATGGGAAGATAAGTTGTACATGTAGAAACACCCACGAATATTCAATTGTTGAGGAAGAACAAATTAATAACTATCCATTGATTCCAACACTAAATAAGAGAAAAACACTTAGTTATCCATTTCCATTTTAGCAATGAGAAACAATTGAGGAAGAACAAACCACATAGATATTCATTTCCATTGCACTAATAAGAAAATACT
This sequence comes from Pinus albicaulis, assembly GCA_034641835.2. Taxonomy (NCBI): domain Eukaryota; kingdom Viridiplantae; phylum Streptophyta; class Pinopsida; order Pinales; family Pinaceae; genus Pinus; species Pinus albicaulis. The sequence goes on along the minus strand of CM076573.1, from coordinate 517,502,991 downwards.
AAGGAAGAGAAAATCACATTTCCATCTATAAATCAAATTTAATTGAGGAACATGGATTGGGGTAAAGAAAATAGCATAGCTATCCAATAAAGACTAAGTATTAACATAGCACAAAAAAAAAGAACAGAGATTAAGTAGAGACTGATAAGGAAGAACAAATCACATGGTTATCCACTTCCATTTCAGTGTGTGACTAATAAGGAAGAACAAATCAAATAGCTATTTCAGTGTGTGTTGAGACTAATAAGTTAGAACAAAACAAGTAGCTATCAATTTCCACTTCACTCATAAGCATAAGAGTAAGGAAGAACAAAGCACATAGGTAGAATTTTCCATTTCATGTCACAAATGAGGGGATACTAAGGAAGAAAAAAACAATAACCATCCATCAATCCTACACTAAAGAAGAGAAAAACACATAGATATCCATTCCGTTTCGGCAATAAACAAAGATCAACAAAGAACAAAGCACATAGATATCCATTTCCATTTCACTAATAAGAAAATCCTAAGGAATAGAAAAGCATATTTCCATCTATAAATCACATTTAATTGAGGAGCATGGATTAGGGTAAAGAAAAGCACCTACTTATCTAACAAATATTAAGTAATTTGAAAGAAAAAATAATGAAGAACATAGATTAAGTAGAGACTAATAAGGAAGAAAAAATCACATAGCTATCCATTTCCATTTTAGTGTAAGCTAAGACTAATAAGTTAGAACAAAGTAGGTAACTATCAATTTCCATTTTACTCATAAGCATAAGACTAAGGAAGAACAAAGCACATATCTAGCATTTTCCATTTCATGTCACAAATGAGAAGAGACTAAGGAAGAAGAATGCAATAACTATCCATTAATTCGACACTAAAGAAGAGAAAAACACGTAGCTATCCATTTCCATTTCACCAATGAAAAAATATTAAAAAGGAAAAAAGCAGATAGATATCCATTCCAATTTCACTAATAAGAAAAGACTAATAAAGATAAAAGAACATTTCCATCTATAAATAACATTTAATTGAGGAGCATGGAACAGGGTAAATAAAAGAACATATATATCCAACAAAGATTAAGAAATAATAATTATAGAACAAATAAGGAAGAACAGATATTAAGTAGAGACTAATAAGGAAGAACAAATCACATAGCTATCCATTTACATTTTAGTGTGAGTTGAGACTAATAAGTTAGAAAAAAGTAGGTAGCTATCAATTTCCATTCTACTCATAAACATAAGAATAAGGAAGAACAAAGCAAATATGTAGCATTTTCCATTTCATGTCACAAATGAGGAGAGACTAAGGAGGAAGAATGCAATAACTATCCATTAATTCCACACTAAAGAAAAGAAAAACACATATCTATCCATTTCCATTTCACCAATGAACAAAGATTAAAAAAGAACAAATCACATAGATATCCATTCCCATTTCACTAATAGGAAAAGACTAAGAAAGAGAAAATCAAAATTCCATCTATAAATCACATTTAATTGAGGAGCATGGAATAGGGTAAAATAAAGAACATAGATATCCAACAAAGATTAAGTAATAGTAAGAGAGAAAATAAGGAAGAACACATATTAAGTAGAGACTAATAAGGAAGAAGAAATCATGATAGCTTTCCATTTCAACTTCAATGTGAGTTGAGACTAATAAGTTAGAACAAAGCATGTAGCTATCAATTTCCATTTCGCTCATAAACATAAGAGTAAGGAAGAAAAAAGCAGATAGATAGCATTTTCCATTTCATGTCATAAATGAGGAGAGACTAAGGAAGAATAATGAAATAACTATCCATTAATTCCACGCTAAAGAAGAGAAAATAACGTAGCTATCCATTTATATTTTAACAATAAGCAAATATTAACAAATAACAAAGCACATAAATATCCATTTTCATTTCGCTAATAAGAAAATACTAAGGAAGAGAAAAGCACATTTACATCTATAAATCGCATTTAATTTAGGAGTATGGATTAGGGTATAGAAAATAAATAGATATCCAAATGAGATTAAGTAATAACATAGCACAAATAAGGAAGAACAAAAATGAGAATAATGAGTTAGAACAAAGTAGATAGCTATCAATTTCCATTTCACTCATAAACATAAGAGTAAGGAAGAACAAAGTAGATATGTAGCATTTTCCATTTCATGTCACAAATGAGGAGATACTAAGGAAGAAGAAAGAACATAGCTATCCATTTCCATTTCATCAATGACAAAGGATTAAGGAAGAACAAAGAACATAGATATCCAATTCCATTTCACTAATAAGAAAATACTAAGAAAGAGAAAATCAAGTTGCCATCTATAAATCAAATTTAATTCACAAACATGGATTAGGGTAAAGAAAATCACATAGCTACCCAACAGAGATTAAGTAATAACAAAGAAGTAAAGATTATGAAGGGACTAATAATATAGAACAAGTCATTTAGCTATCCATTGAACAAAGCAGGTAGCTATCAATTTCCATTTCACTCGTAAACATAGATAGCATTTTCCATTCCATGTCACAAATGAGGAGAGGCTAAGGAAGAAGAAAGCAATAACTATCAATTAATTACAAACTACAGAAGAACGAAGCACATAGCTATCCATTTTAATTTCACCAAAGAGAAAATATTAAGGAAGAACAAATCACATATATATCCATTTCCATTTCACAAATAAAAATAAATAAATAAAAACATAGAAACTAATAAGGAAGAATGGATCACATAGTTATCCATTTCCACTTTAGATGATACTAATAAATTAGAAAAAAGAAGGTAACTATCAATTTCCATAAGAGTAAAGGAACAGTTTTGGAAGAACATACCTAGCATATTACATTACATTCCTCCTAGCCACAAGTAGCCTCACGAATAGATCATGAGCATCTTGACCACCTTCATCTTTTAATTCCATCGATTTTTCCTCTTCCTCTTATTTTACATAATGTTTATTAGTCCTTGCCACCTGTGGCATAGGACTATAGCAATCGAGTTGTAATTTTAGCATTAATCTATTTGTAATTGACCTAAAATTTGTTGTTTCCATTTCATGAAATATGATTAATCAACCTATCAAATAGAGGCATTGGTTTTTACAATGAATAAGAGTTTTTTTCATCTTATTTGGCCTCTTCCCGAGGTGAAGAGGCTATAAATGTTGGAATTACTCCCAACCACCGCCATGAATAAATGTGGCAACAACCCACGTTTCATTTAATTTTCTATGCAGGGAAGGACAAGCCTCAGGCTTCAAACTTGACGGCGTTTTCATGAAATCCATGCAAAAATCAAACAGAGTACCTGCAGCCCACACTCTGTGTTTATTTCTTACCTGCCGCATTGACTTATTGTTTTCCAGCCACTTCGCACCTGCAAATTTTTTGTTTTACCTCTTAAGCCTTCCACCGAAAGTTATTTCCTCAGTGATGCCATATCGGCGGGACCCACCACTTACCTCCACCGCATTTGCAAAACCGTGAAATCCTTTGTATTCTGCCATTTCCTTTGTTTTATGCACTTCGCACTTACCGCACCTTTTCGCATCGCTGCCCACACTTCGTAGGATTTAAGTTTTAACCCTTAAGGCTTCCGCCGAAACTAAGTTTTTGTCGATGCGATCTGGTGGGACCCACCTCAAACCTTTATCGCACTTACCATCGCTTTAGCGCCCGCAACCCGAACTTCGCAAGTTATAAGTTTTAACTTTAAAATCCGCAGGCAAGTTATTTTGTTTTGTTTGCGATGCGATCACAAAGGGAGCATGTGTCAAGCTCAGGAGGATAGTGCATACCGGCGCCGGCAAAGCTTAGTAGATAATGGATAAGCGCCCACAAGTTAAATTGTTTGTTTTGTGATGTGATATATGCCACGTCACATCACACATCGCAAAGTTTTGAGTTTACCCATAAGCGCATATGGTAAATGTTAAGATCGTCAATCTACAATCTGCGATGGAGCGTCGGATACGATGTGGTTTCGCAAGTGAAACCAATAAAACTTCACGTTTGCCATTGAGCGTTCTTTGTACGTGTTTTCATGTGTAAACAACAAATTAGAACATAAGGATGATTTTTCTTATTAAACGTCCAATCTCGCATTGAATTGCTTTAAACGCTAAGGATTTGGCCATTTTGTATAAAAACATGTGTAATTTCTCATATGTTTAAGAGTGGAATGAATTGAAATAGAGAAGAGTTAAATAAATTTCTTCTTCTGTGTAATTCATTGTCTATCTGTGCTTGACTGTTATTTTCGCATTATTTGTGCATTCTCTGTGTTGTGGGGGAAACGCGTATCCCTCTATGTTGTGTTCATTTATTCAGTTTTTCCAACATGGTATCAGAGCAAGTCTAGGCTCTCAGTCAAAGAAGGAGTCTTTACTGAAGAAGCTGTAAGATTGTTTGTAGAAGCGGAAGTCTCCAATAGCAAGAAAGCTTTTACAACAGTAAGAAATTTTTGGTTACATTATCGAGATGGCAGCAGCAGGCACAATCCTGAGAAATCCCCAACTACCATAGTTAAATGGGAAGAATTATGATTATTGGGCTATCACAATGAAGGCCCTATTCTCCTCACAAGATATTTGGGAGCTAGTGGAACATGGTTTCCAAGAAACAGCAGATGCAGCAACATATAATGCTTTGACACAATCACAAAGAGATTTGTTGAGAGAAAATAAGAAGAAGGAATCCAAAGCCCTCTTCTATATCTTCCAAGAAATACATGCGAGTATTTTCCCAAGGATTGTAGCAGCCACAAAGTATAAGGAGGCATGGGATACCCTCCAGACAGCCTACCAATGTATGGAAAAAGTGAAGAGAGCAAAACTTCAAATGTTGAGAAGAGATTTTGAAACTCTTTGTATGAAAGAGTCTAATAATATAGACTCATTCTTCACACATGTGATTGGGTTGGTTACCCAAATCAGTTCTCATGGAGAGACACTTGAAGAAAGGAGAATGATGGAGAAATTCTTAAGAAGTCTACCATCAAGGTTTGATGCCATAGTAGTGGCCATAGAAGAGACAAAGGATCTCTCACAATTTTTAGTGGATGAGCTTCACGCATCATTGATGCCTCATGAGCATAGACTGAACAAAGCAACAAACTCCTCATTGGAGCATGCATTCAAGACACAAATATCTTTTGGTCGAGGTAGATATTGAGAAAGATCAAAATACCGAGGAAGAAGAAGAAGCCCACATAGAGGTGGAAGAAGCAACCCTACAAGCACAAGTGGAAGGGGTAGCAACCAGAATCCAAGTGAAGGCTCAAGCCAAAATCAAGCACAAGGACAGAGGTATGATAAATCTCAAGTCCAATGACATTATTGCAAAAAGTATGGGAATTATGCCAATGAATGTAGAAAGAAGAAAAATGACATGGGTAATAAACCTAGTGTAAATTTTACAAAAGAAAATCAGAACCAAGGAAATGTGCTTTTAACTTGTAATGTAGCACAAGAAAAACAAGAAGATGTATGGTTCTTAGATTCGGGTTGTAGTAACCCTATGACTGGAAACATAGCAATGTTTTCCAATCTAGATGAGAGTGTAAAATATGAAGTGACAATGGGGACTGATAGAAAATTCTCTATCATGGGAAAAGGAAGAATAAACATACTGACAAAGAAGGGAGAGAAGAAGTTTGTGCCAGATTTCTATTATGTACTTGGCCTAAAATGTAACCTTATAAGCATTGGACAGCTCGTGAATAAGGGAAACAATGTGTTTTTTAAACATGATGTGTGTACAATCATGGATATACCTCCAAGTAGACAGGTCATTACAAAAGTGCATATGACAAGCAATAGTATGTTTCCTCTCAAGATCATATTAGACTTGAAGGAAGGAGGTGTTGTAGCAGCTATCACACAAGAAGTCTTTCAAGAAGAAGTGAAAGATGAGAACTGGTTATGGCATTTGAGATTTGGACATCTAAATTTTGGAGGTTTGAATTTTCTACATAGAAAAGGCATGGTTAAGGGATTACCACTCATAGTCTATAGAGAAACCAGACAGCCTATGTGAAGACTGCATCTTGGGAAAACAACACAGAGAATCATTTCCAGCAAGAAAGAGTATAAGGGCAAAAGCACCCTTGGAGATTTTCCACTCAAATTTATGTGGACCAATGCAAATGCCATCATTAGTTACCAGTCACTATATGTTGACATTTATATATGATTACACAAGGAAGACATGGGTCTATTTTCTAAAACAAAAAAGTGAAGTGTTTGAACAGTTCTACCAGTTCAAAGCTCTTGTTGAGAAGCAAAGTGGACACTACATAAAAGTGTTAAGAACTGACAGAGGAGGAGAGTATATTCCAAAGACTTCCTACATTTCTGGAGGGGGCATGGAATATACAAGCAGTTTACCACAAGGTATACACCTCAGCAAAATGGTGTAGCAAAAATAAAGAATAGGACCATCATGGACATGGTAAGAAGTATGTTGAAGGTAAAGCATTTTCCAAATGAGTATTGGGCAGAAGATATCAATTATGCAACTTATATTTTAAATAGATGTCCAACCAAAGTTGTTATCAACAGAGTTCCAGAAGAAGCATGGAGTGGAACAAAGCAAGTTGTCACTCACATGAGAGTGTTTGGATGTTTGGCATATGCACATGTCCGGGATCAGTTATGGAAGAAGTTGGACAACAAGGGGGAGAAGTGTATATTTATTGGATATAGTGACGAATACAAGGCCTACAAGCTCTAAAATCCATCAACCAAGAAGGTAATAATTAGCAGATATTTTTAGTTCATTGAAGAAGAAGCTTGGGATGGAAGTTTAGAGAAAATTGTCAATGTGAAGACATATTTCACATGAAGACAGAAAGGAATTGATTGCAAAAAGTAATTCCTCAACGGTGGCTCCTCCTCCACCTACACAAGCTCAACAGAGCACACCACAAGCAAGCAATAGAACAGCAGTGCAAAACCAAGGATGTGCTTCTCCAAGCACACCACAAGAATTAGCAACTCCCTCGAGTTCAAGTGCAACTCCAAGAACATCTTCAGCAAATACAAGAAGACCAAAACTCAGAAATTTAAGTGAAATTGATGAGAAAGAAGAATTAAATAGTAATGCTGGTTTGAATTCGTTATGTGCTTTATTTTGTCATGTTGATGATCCAATCCATTTTGAAGATGCAGTAAAAGAAGAGAAGTGGATTGAAGCAATGAATGAAGTGATGGGAGCAATAGAAAAGAATGACACATGGGAGTTAGTGGACCTCCCACAAGGAAAAGAAGTTATTGGAGCGAAATGGGTCTATAAGACCAAGAGCAACATTGAAGGCAAGATAGAAAGGCACAAAGCAAGACTTGTTGTCAAAGGCTACAAGCAACAACAAGGAAGAGACTATGAGGAAACCTTTGCGCCTATTGCAAGGATGGAGACAGTGCAGACAGTGTTGTCAATAGCAACACAACAAAAGTGGAAAGTTTATCAGATGGATGTGAAGTCAGCATTCTTGAATGGAGTGTTGAAAGAGGAGGTGTATGTTGAACAACCTCCTGGCTATGAGATAGAAGGCCAAGAACACAAAGTGTGTAAGTTAAAGAAAGCTATTTATGGGTTGAAGCAAGCACCAAGAGCATGATACAGCAAGATTGATGCTTACTTGATAGAAAATGGGTTTGAAAAGTGTGATGGTGAACCCACACTCTACATCAAAGAAAATGACAGTAAAATTATTATTTTTGTTTTATATGTAGATGATTTTATTTTCATAGACAATGATGTTTATCTCATTACTAATTTTAAAGCAGTCATGAAGAGTGAATTTGAAATGATTGACTTGGGTTTTCTAAGATATTTTTTGGGTATAGAAGTAAAGAAAACAGAAAAGGGGATTTTTATCTCCCAAGAAAAGTATGTTGAAGAAGTTTTAAAGAGGTTCAATATGCAGAGCAGCAAAGCAGCAGCAACTCCAACTGTCATGGGGTTGAAGTTGAGCAAGGAAGATTGCAGCAAGAATGTCGATCCAACATTGTACAAGAGCATGGTTGGCAGTCTAATGTATTTGACTGCAACTAGGCCTAATATAATGTATGCAGTAAGTTTGATATCCAAATTCATGGAGACACCCAAGGAGACACATTGGCAAGCAGGTAAGAGAATATTGAGATATGTGAATGGAACAAAGGAGTATGATGTTCTATACTCCACGTCTGATAATTTTAAGTTGATTGGTTACACTGACAGTGATTGGGCTAGAAGTGTAGATGACAGAAAGAGCACATCAGGGTATGTCTTTCATTTGGGATCAGGATCCATATCATGGGCTTCCAAGAAGCAGCCAATAGTTTCATTATCAACAACAAAAGTTGAATATGTAGCAGCAATAGCAGCAGCATGTTAAGCAGTTTGGATGAGAAGGATGTTGATAGATATATGGCATGAGAAAGACAAAGGAACCACAATTTATTGTGATAAAATCTCAGCAATAGCATTGTCAAAGAATTATGTTTTCCACAAGATAACAAAGCATATTGATTCCAAATATCATTTTATAAGGGAATTGGTTAACAATGGTGAAATTGTTTTGTAGCATTGCAGGTCAAAGGAACAATTTTCTGATATCCTCACAAAGCTATTGGGACAGAGAAGCTTCTTTTATCTCAGACAGTGTCTGGGAATGGTTGAAGGTGGAAGTTGTGTTTAAGGGAGAGTGGTGGAATTACTCCCAACCACCGCCATGAATAAATGTGGCAGTAACCCATGTTTCATTGAATTTTCTATGTAGGGAAGGACAGGCCTCAGGCTTCAAACCCAAAGGCATTTCAATGAAATCCATGCAAAAATCAAACAAAGTACCAGCAATCCACATCTGTGTTTATTTCTTACCTACCGCATTGACTTACTATTTTTCCCACAACTTCGCACCTGCAATTTTTTTGTTTTACCTCTTAAGCCTTCCACCGAAAGTTATTTCCCCGTTGATTCGATATCGGCAAGACCCACCACTTACCTCCACCACATTTGGGAAACTGTGAAATCCTTTGTATTCCACCATTTCCTTTTTTTTATGCACTTCACACTTACCGCACCTTTTCACATCACCGCCCGCACTTCGCAGGATTTAAGTTTTAACCCTTAAGGCTTCCGTTAATGCGATCTGGAAGGACCCACCTCAAACCTTTACCGCACTTACCACCGCTTTAGCGCCCGTAGTCCGCACTTCGCAAGTTATAAGTTTTAACTTTAAAAGTCACCCGCAAGTTGTTTTTTTTGTTTGTGATGCGATCGCAAAGGGAGCACGTGTCAAGCTCAGGAGGATAGCGCATATCGGTGCCCGCAAAGCTTGGGAGTTAACAAATAAGCACCTACAAGTTAAATTTTTAGTTTTGCAATGCAATATGTGCCACGTCACATCGCACATCGCAAAGTTTTGAGTTTACCTGTAAGCACATATGGTAAATGTTAAGATCTCTAATTTGCAATCTGCGATGGAGCACCGGATGCGATGTGGTTTCGCAAGTGAAACCAATAAAGCTTCACGTCTTCCATTATGTGTTCTTTGTACGCATTTTTGTGTGTAAACTTCAAATTAGAACGGAAGGACGATTTTGCTGATTAAACGTCTAATCCCGCATTGAATTTCTTTAAACGCTCAGGCTTCAACCATTTTGTATAAAAACCTGTGTAATTTCTCATATGTTTAAGAGTGGAATTAATTGAAATAGAGAAGAGTTGAATAAATTTCCTCTTTTGTGTAATTCGGTGTCTGTATGTGCTTGACTGTTATTTTCGCGTTATTTGTGCATTCTCTGTGTTGTGGGGGAAACACATATCCCTCTGTGTTGTGTTTGTTTATTCAATTTTTCCAACAATAAAGGTCGAGAAGAGGCTATAAAATTTATATCGTAAGAATTGGTTTCCTTAATATTTTCAAAAGATAAACTAATGTTGGTATTAGTTCCTCGCATGAAATGTTGGTTTCCGAGGGGCTCATTCGTTAATTTACGGAAGGTACCTAGTACCAGTCTTGCTATTCAACTTCCTCATTGTCGTATAGATAATTCACATGGCTGACTCATGTTGAAAGTTTGTGTGGAAGTTCCCACTTGTCTTCACCTCCAAAGAATATATCTCAGCGCGACTTCATTAGATTTTTGCAAATTTAACAAAATGCTGGATGCTTTTATTCTCATGGATCTCATGGCAGGATGTTGAAGTCACACTTATCTACGACTGGAAATGGATGAACTATAATTAATACTCGAGTTAACTGAAGAGATGCTAGGACAGGAAGGGACACTCGGCAATATGCTTTTTGAGGACCAGAAGATATATGGGCAATAATTCGTAAAGGATGTTGCAGGGTCTTGGTCATGAACTGGATTTTGATATGGGTCTATAGGCTATGTTGCTAGTGATGAATAAGGATCTCGTTCTCTAATAGGATCTCGGTCTCGAGACTCGAACTCTTCATCTTGGTGACGAAGGTCTATATTTGTAACTAGTTATGGTCATGAAACACCTACTTTTGCTACTAGATATGCTACTTGTGCTACTAGTGCTGCTTATGTTGGCTTGGCTGCTAGACCTAGAATTTATGAATCAACTTGCTCTGGATCTATAGGTTTTGGAATTGGAAAACTATTCCGATCATCAGACTCTTCACCGTGACCACTAAGGTTAGATGAATCTTGATCTCTAAACTCGGTATCAGGATCTAGATTTTGAAAGACAGAATCTGGCTCTATAAGGTATGTTGCTAGGTAATATTGTTTTGGGTGGATATGCCCATTTCCCTGTGTGTGCTTCAACAATATAATACATTTCTTATATATATACCTATACTTATGGTTCTTATCTTACCTATGCATTTATTGTTGTTGGATACAAAAGATCTACATGGCTTGGCTTAGATGGCTTTGTAGTTGGATCAACTAGTTCAACTAAAACTGCTTATGCTTCTCACCCTACCATTGGTGGTACTTGGTTATTAATCAATAGGCTCTTCCTATGTTCCTAGTTATGCATATGCCATTGTTCGTGCATCTTTCACACAAAAACCACCAATTAAACCATTAATGGTTTTAGTGGTGCTTATGCTAGTGATCCTTATGGTTTTGCACTTGAATAAGCACAAATATATATCTGATTTTTAAATATACAACAAACATGAATGAACACAAACATATATCATATCATATACCACATTCAAAAGAGGTAAGTGATTTTTATTTTGCAAGTCTTAACACAATATGTTATAGCTATCATATACACAACAAACTTGCATGAGATATACATCAAATAACAAACATGAACATATATGGTTTTATTATCCAAGGCTGGAGTAAGCCAACTATGTAGATATGTATGTTGAAATAGAATATCAAATGGTCCATGCTTGACGCAAGAGCAAGTCATAGCAGCAAGCTTACATGGTGGAAAACAGAGGCCTCCTACTATATGGAAAGGAGGAAACTTCACCACATCTTGACCTAGGCTTGGGTTGGTCTTAATGAGTGCTTCCCGAGAACTGTTGCACAACAGTTTGTTGTAAGAACTGTTGCATCGTAAATGCTAAAAATAGAAAAAGCTCAAATTAGTTTAGTTGTAAATGCTAAAATTAAAAAATGTTCAAAATAGTTTAGCAATAACTGCTAAAAATAAAAAGTGTTCAAAAATGTTTAGTAGCAAATGCTAAGAATAAAAAATGTCAAGTAAACGTTAAGAAAAAAATAAATTATGCATTTCCAATTTCCTGCATCTTATCAACGATCTCTGCCATTGAGGGTCTGTTATCCCTTTTGCTTCGTAAGCAGCAATTAGCAATTTTGACCAAAAGTCCCACTAGGAGTGGTGCCTGTAGATAGGTTGTTTTTTGGGCCAACTTTGCTATCCCAAAATCAGCCAATTTAGCAGATAAATCATTCTCCAGCAACACATTTTTAGACTTAACATCACGGTGAATTATGGGGGGATTTGCTACTTCATGAAGATGTCTCAATACCTCAGCCACCTAACGCGCTATCTCATTACGAGCAGCCTAAGATAGTGGCGTTCCGACACCCTGGTTCTCGTGCAGAGGACTAAACAATGTCCCATTGCCAACGTATTCAAAGACAATCATTTGGTGGTCATCTGCAAATGCATTACCCATAGAATTGTTAAAAGTACATACATACAAAGCTATAATATATATATATATTGATATTGATATTGATATTGATGTTGTGTACATGTTCACTTCACATGTTGAGTATGGGATTGTGGAAGAGTGGCTGGACCAGTTTTGTTATGTACACAGGAGGAAATGACCTCAAAATACAACTACTTTAAAAGGTAAAAGACGTGCAAAAAGGAAATACAAACGCTAAGATTATAATAATATTATGAGATTAAGGTTTAGTAGATCAATAATGTTATGGTTTTTATTACGGTTTATAATTAGAGTTTATAGTATTTGGGTTCATAATTTAGGTTCATATTAGTATAATCACATTTATTAATGTAGTTGTGTTGTGTGTTATGGAATGACTTGCATGTCATTTAAGTAGAAATCATCCAAGGACATCTAAGCTATCAAAATCACCTAGAAGGCATTTAAGCCCTCAAAATCACCTAGAAATAACATCTTTCCTATATCACACTAGCCCTTAGCATGATTATATTTTCGCAACCAATGATCTTTACACCATGGGGTACATTAATAGAACACCCTATCATGTTTTTTTTTATGCCCAGTAAACATTATAAAATTTTATAATTAGAGAAAATATTTTTCTATTCTTTCACTCACATGAAGTGCTTTAACAATGCCCTTATTCACCCTCAATCCAAAATCCATAGACAATAAAAAAATAATTAAAAACAAAATTTCAAATACTTAGAAATATTAAATTCAATTTAAATTAAAATATACTAATTTTATAAATTTTTAAAAATCAAAAGTTTAAATTTAAAAATTAAATTTGAAATTTAAATAAAGGATTGGACAAGAGTCTCATCTTGCCCTTCCCAATAGTTCTCGTGGATTATTTTCCAAATTACGAGTGAGAACAGGAAAATTAAATAACATATGGGCACTTTTTCTTATATAATCATTCTTTGATGTTAATGAAAATTCAATCTCTTTATAAAATTGAAGTATTTTATATTGGTTTTCAACATAAATGTTATACAAAATTAACAATTGTTATACAAAACTTACTTAGAAGAAAATATTTGTTAATTTTAACATAATTGTCATTAACTAAAGGTATGAGAAAAAAAAAGCTTCCACCCTTCGAGCATCAAACTTTGTGAAAAATAATAGTCTTGTATCGTGTTCTAAATGTTCAATAAATTTCTATACACTCATATTCTTAATTTAATATAAATTTAATCTTTCTACAAAACTAAAGAGCGTTTTACAGTAATTTTGTGTTTGTGTTACATGTATCTATTTTTTTTACTAAAAATAATTAAAGTATATTTACTGAGCCAAGAGGTTTATTGAGTGGAGAGGTTTATTTTACAATCTAGTATGAAGGACATTTGTAAGTATGTCATGTCCTTGAAAAAATGATAAAAATAATTTTTGCTCATGTCTGCCAAATAAAAATTAAATAATCATACAAATAAACAACTAAAAATCTATTAACAAAGCAATTAATTCAGTTGTTGATACTTCACTTTCACTCTTCAACTAATGAATACGATATTTCGATGTTTATCTTAAATAATATAATTTTACAAAGATATAACATCGAATATGATTTATAAATAAAATATTTTAATATGAATTAATATAAAATGACTCAATAGACATGTTATGTAAATTTTATAACATTAAAAAATGCAATTTAAACACTATAAAATTACACATTACAATATTTTTTGCACTCTAAAATAAGTTTTCAACAAAAAAAATTTGATCCCTCTGGGCTCATGTTAAATCCTTGGGTTAGATAAATTTATGCTAGTTATAGTTATACAGAAAAGAAGGAAAAATGACTACAAGAAACAACAATTTTAAAAGATACAAAACTTTCAACGATTATAAATGCATGGGTGAATTTAAGTGATGATAAGGTTCTAAGTGCATGGGTGGTTGATCAGTAATCTTATATGCATCAATGAGTTTAAGTGATGATAAAGTATACTTAGTAATTTTATGGTATAACATATATATTTATGAGTATTAAATATTTGTAATTTTTTTTTTTAATTTAAATATAATTATTAAATATGTTTATGAGGAATTAAAAAAAATCATATTTAAATTTTTTTTATTGTGAAGTTTTTGGTCATATAGGGAGTAGAGATATATATTATTTTGTTCTTTGTGAAATGTTTCATTTTCCAAACAAAAAAAAACTAGCAAAGGGAATTTTTTACTTTCCTCCTTCACCTACCACATATATATATATATATATATATATATATTAAAAACTCTATCACTTTATTAATATCTTCTTCTTTTTTAATTTTATGGCAAGTGTTTCTCTCATAATTACTTCCTGATGATTTTCAACTACTATTTCTAGTGCCACTCATATCATTGAATAATTACACACATAAAATCTCAATAATAAATGTCAAAGAAATACAACCATGCACAATAGACACAGTATTTTTACCCTAGGAAACCCAACCTTGGGAGAAAAACCCAACAATATTTTCTTGAGGAGAAATTTTCTTTTAGCAAGGTTTACAAATCTAAAATTTGTCTAGAAATCAGTGCCAATATACAAGTCAAAATACCTTTTAAACCTGGTCAAACAATTATTGATTAATGATGGTCAAACTAGTCAAACACTCCAAAGTCAATGTTGGTTAAACTGTGAAACTTTGCAATCAACTCGGCCAAGTTAAACTTGGTCCTATTGTCAAAATCTGCATGTGCGGCTATGGTCAAACCCACACATGTAGACTCTAAAAACTCAGTCAAATAGCGCAATTAACTCTTATTCATATTCGGTCAAGAAAACTCAATCAATTTTAGTCAACTCGTTCAAACGTGTAGCTTCAAGAAGAACATAAATGATGATGAAGCCTTACCAAAGGATAGAGAGGAGGACCCATGAAACCTTGTTTTTGCAACAGGTTCCTTTGTTAATTCTTCTTTGTAATTTATCGGTGATTTACCTCTTATCGGCATGCTGGATATCACAACTTCTTAAAGCAACTCTGTTAAGAAGTGTCGATATTCTAGACCCCCGATGTTCCAAAAAAACTAGGCCTCCAATATTCTGATATCTCGAACCTCTAATATTCCGATGTGTCAATATTCGCCAACCTTCGATATGTTGATGACCTCCAACTTTCGATGTTTCATCCTTTTAAAGCCTTCAAGTCCCTGGACATCAACATACCATATCTTTTGATCCAGGAGTCCATTTTTTGACTTTCACATATCGTTGGAAAGATTTTTCCAGACCTCCTTCCAATGGATAGGGTCCAATGTAGACTTGGAGCTCATTTGTTTCCTCTGAGGGTGGCTCCAAAATTCCTGCCATACTTTGCTTCTTGACCTTTCTGCTTGCGCTTGGAATGTTAACATCCCAACCATCATAGTCATCATTTAATGGATTTTCAATAAGCATGTTGCTATGATGATTCTTTACTAGAAGCTTGCAAATATCAATGGAACATTTGTTGCCCCTGAGGTGACTGCAAACTCTTTGCCACACTTTGCTTCGTGACTCTTCTTTTTTCTTTGAATGTTGAGTGCCTATCCACCATAGTCATCATTTTATGGCTTCTCAATAATCCTGCTACTTCGATGATTCTCAACTAGAATTCTACAGCTATCAATGGATCCCTCTTGGACACTTAGAGACATCTTTTATGGGTTTTCAATAAGCCTGCTACTCTAGTGATTTTCTACCAATAACCTGCAACTATCTCTGATCAAAATTGTCCTCTGATGACATCAACTGCCCATGCACACATATTTTTATGGCTTTTCAATAAGCCTGCTACTATGGTGATCCTCTAACATAACCCTGCAACTATCATTGATCAACATCGACTAATGTTGACATCAATGCCAACACTTGTTGTAGTCAAGAATCCATGCTAGTCGCCTGCTACTATGGTGATTCTCTACCATAAGCCTGCAGTTATCATTGGTCACCATCGACTCATGTTGACATCAATGTCAACACTTGTTATAGTCAAGCATCCATGCTAGTCTGGTTGACATCAATGCCAACACTCCTTCCAAAAGTTAGTCAATGCCAATTGTTCAACAACATTCTACAGTGGATCATGGTATCATGTTGAGACACATTATTGAAAATTTTTGGGGGGGGAAAGAAGAAGTATTTTGTTTCTTTGTTGACTTTAAAAAGGCATTTGACACGGTACCTAGAGAAAAGTTGTGGTGTAGAATGGAAGAACTTGAAATTCCTTTGCATTATAGATTTGTTGTCCATGGCTTTATGAAGAGGTGAAAGTCAAAATTATAACTTCAACAACCATTTCAGAAAGCTTTAGAAGTGATATTGGATTCAAGAAAGGTTTCCATCTATCCCCTAATCTTTTTGGTTTATATATTGATAAACTGGAAGAGTGGCTAAATCTACGAGGTGGTGATATGAATATCAGAAAACATTTTATTGCTATGCAAGCTCTCTCATCAATATTAAAAATGTGTTTAAGGATCGTTTCATGTTAACCATTTGTGAAGGGGTTTATGTGTGTAGTTTCATGTGTTTTTGATGATCAAATTATGAGTTAATTAGATTTTAAAAACTCATATACAAAAAATTAAATGCATAATCATAACTCACAACAATCACATAACACAGTGGATGATAATGGAGTTCACCCCTCTTGGGCTACATCTCCATGGACCTGCTTTAACTAGCTAGGCCCTCTTGGGATTATAAGTAAAATATTTGAGTACAAGCACCAGTATTGCTCCAATAGTTTTTATGACTGTTCCATAGGCTTGAGAACACTCAAATACCCCAAAAATGACTATTCAACCTCTGAATTTGGTTACCATCGTCTATAGGCTTGACCTCCAACCCTAGTGGCCATATGCTTGTTTAATCTCCAAAGTGACAGAATCACATTCAAATGTGCTCCAACGCCTCTGTAAATTGTACCACTACGTTCAGAGCATCAAATACATCAAAAATTTACTATTCATTCACTCCATTTGGCCTTCAGTTGATCTAGGCATGGTCTTCCCTCCTTGTGGCCCTCGATTCAAAAATTTTCAAGTGACCAAAAACACCTGTAGATTTGCTCCATTGCCTCTACAAGTTGTTCCAAAGGATTCATAGCATGTCAATCTGCTAGGAATGATTATTCCTAAAGCCAAATTGGTCGAAATTTTCTCAAGATAGGCCTCATTAATTTTCCCCTATATTCTGCCTCTAAATCTAGAAAATTGCGAGTTAGCTCCATCAAATCTGGAAGTGGCGCTAAATTTGGGGAATCCGCCGAAATTTCGCCAACTTCTAACTGAAGATTAATTAATTGATAAATTTTCTTATCTGGTGGATTAAATGCGCAAATCCATACTTAACTCGGGCGCTGGGTTGAGGTCTTATGGTAGGGTCACGTGGAGGAGGGTTAGCCCCCTCCGCTCCTCCACCATCAAATCCATTGCATTTAAATATAAGTTGAGTGCAACATTTTTCAAGTCTTGTTTTCGTGGCTTGTTGGAAAAAGGGCAGAGTGTAGTGCAGCAGGTCATGGGGTCGAACCCCGACCTTGCCCCTCATTACATTGTTTTCAACCAACGCAATTTAATATGCCATACCCAAACCATATACTAACCTTTGACATTCAACTTTGGTTTTAATTAAAATATATGTGCCTCCATTGTAATCCAAAACTTTGGATAACGCAAATGTGGCACTAGTATATTAATATGCCCATATAATAATACTCTCCACCATTTACAACCTTTATAATATGGTTTAATAAAAAACATGCCAACGTTAATCAAACTATAACTTTGGGAAATGAATATATGTCGAATTAATATGTAATAAAGTCTGAATATATAAATATATAAATATATAAATATATATATAATATCATAAATAAATAAATATATATAATATTTATATATTAATCCAATCTTTAATACTTAAAAAAATAATTTCCAACACATAATTCATCATGAACCCAAATTCAACCTTGGAGGACATTGAGAAACTTTTACCTTCACAAATAAAACTGGCGAATCCTGCAATGACACTTGTCACAGTCCCATTGGGCTTAAAAACTAAAGAAGATTCTCTGCATGTTGACTGGAATGCCATGTCATCAGTTGTAACTGTTCTGCAATATTTTTTTTTTAATTTTGCCTGTTCTGAATGACGATCAACAGGCCATAAATTCCTCATCCGAACTCGGTTTTCGACGAAACGAGTTATGTTGGATTCTTGGCAACAGGTCGGTTGTTGTCATTCTATTTTGGTGCAATTATGAGCACTTTCATTTTGAGCTAATTTTTTCCCCTGATCCAGATTCTAATCACACCTTTCCACTGACATGCTTTTGGACCCACAAAATTTGGTTATCTCATAAGAGTTGAATACTCTTATTTTTCCCAAGTTCTATCATCCTGATTCTACTTGGAAAAATTGCTAGGACAACCACTTGGTCATTGACATGCCTTGCCTTGCCTTGCAAATGGCTTGACTCTTCAATCATTTTTCTTCTTTTGCTGCTGGTCCAATCCAACACGTGTTGGATGCTTGTTGATATAACTCTTTTGTTGTATCAAAACAATTCATCGGTGTCTTCCCATTGAGAATCATGTTCCTCCTTTGCAATGAGTGAACTACAACAATGAGTTCCAATCATCAGGAAAAATAAGAAAAGAAATGACCATTCTTTTACCTCCACTATTCCACATTCCACATCTAGAAGAATGCATTCGTCATCTCCTTCTCTTCTTGGTGTCAACACATAAAATGGTCTACAATGGCTATAAATGTTTTTCTTGACATCTTGTCACAAACACAATAATCATCTGAAAAACACATCATGCAAGAAACAACTTAACAACATTTCCCCTTGCTCTTTCAAAGCAACCAATTTCACATCATGTGAACATTGCCATGTACTCTCACATCTTGGTGTCAAAAATTGTCGACCAAACACAAGTCAACAAAACATGCCTCTTCAAACAAATGACTCTCAAGTCAAGCATAAGCATGTGTAACATTGATGGTTCTTTTCCCAAACAAAAAGAAGTTCACATCTCATGAAACTCTTCATCAACATCTCATTTTCATCTTTGGAGACAGAATCAACTCTTCTAATTCGATATGACTTACATGCAACACACAATCAATCAACACAAGTCGATACTCATGCATGTGCAAATGATCAACACTCTCAAGTTGACAACATACATGTTTAACAAAGAAATCAACCAACACAAGTCAATTACTCATGCATGTTCAAGCGCAATGAAACCATCAAAATTTCATTGTTCATACACACAAACTCTCATGTATGTATACAATTCTTCAACTCTCTCACAAGTACAATCATAAGTACAAGAACTCCATTCATATGTACATGTACTTAAAACTGAAATGAACAAATTTTGCTACAATAAAGTGAGTCAACATACTCCACTTTCCATCACCTTCTTGACGTAAACATGCAACATGCATTCTTCATGAACACAATCTTCACAAGCTTGAAGTAATAAACATGAAATGAAAGTCCTTCTTGGAACACCTTCATGTGCCTCCTTGAATTTATAGCTTTCTCCATCATTTTGTCCATAACCAAGACTCAAATACTTCGGCCTTTCCTCAACAACAATTGCCTCAACTATGCCTTGTGCATTTTTTCCCAATCCTTTACCTTCATAGCCCATGTTCATCAATAATTTGGTCCCTATTTCTCTAGTGTGTCTTTTAAAAGAACCTACACATTCATTTTGAAAGGAAATTGAACATAAACTTGAATTGCATACCTATTTTTCAAGCACATGCTTGGCTAAGGCTTCCTTAGCAATATGGAGTTGAGTCTCCATCTCATGCATCCTTTCAAGGTGCTCAATTAAAATATGGAGCCGAATCTCCATCTCATGCATCTTTTCAAGAAGCTCTTGCTTCTCCTCCATCATGGCAATCAAATGCTCTTGAAGTTTAATGCTCTCCCTCTTATCTTCATACTTCTCTTGCATCTTATCAATTATGATGTAGAGCTTTTGCAACATCTCTTTATCAAAGAGTTTTCGTAAGGAAGATTAACTAGAAGCATCACTTAATGAAGCTTCCATCATACATCCAATGCATACAAAGCTTCTTTGTTGCAATTTTGAGACTTCATATCTCAATTTTGACCATCCCCTTCACACATAAACTTGGCAAACTGTTAAATTATCCTTGCACAAATTCAAAAACCAATAGCTATAAAAGAATTAGCTAACCTTGGCTAAAATGAGATAAACTTTTTATCTGCTAACAACTTGATCTGAATATGGGAAAACTTGTTATTTCTATGCAAGCTCCCTCATCATTATTAAAAATGTGTTTAAGGATCGTCTCATGTTAACCATTTGTAAAGGGGTTTATGTGTGTAGTTTCATGTGGTTTTGATGATCAAATTATGAGTTAATTAGAGTTTAAAAACTCATATATAGAAAATGAAATGCAGAAAATAACTCACAACAATCACATAACAAAATGGATGACAGTGGAGTTCACCCCTCCTGGGCTACATCTCCATCGACCTGCTTTAACTAGCTAGGCCCTCTTGGGATTATGAAATGTCTGATTACAGGCACTATTATTGCTCCAATGGTTTTTCTAGCTGTTCCATTGGCTTTGAGACACTCATATACCCAAAAAATTACTATTCAACCTCTGAATTTGGTTATCAGATCTCTAGGCTTGACCTCCAACCCCGATGGCCATGGTCTTGTTTAATCTCCAAAGTGACAAAATCACCTTCAGATGTGCTCCAACGCCTTTATAAATTGTATCAATGTGTTTAGAGCATCAAATACATCAAAAATTGACTATTAATTCACTCCATTTGACCTTTAGCTGATCTAGGCATGGCCTTCCCTCCTGGTGACCCTAGGCTTCAAAATTCTTCACCTGTATATTTGCTCCATTTTCTTTGCAAGTTGTTCCAAAGGATTCAAATCATACCAATCTGCTAGGAATGACTATTTTTGAGCCCAAATTGGTCGAAAATTGCTCAATATAGTCCTCATTAAAGTTTCCCCTATATTCTGCCTCTAAATCTAGAAAACTGTGAGTTAGCTCCACCAAATTTGGAAGTGGCACTAAATCTGGGGAATCTGCCGAAATTCCGCTAACTACTAACTGAAGATTAATTAATGGATAACTATGTCTATCTAGTGGATTAACTGCGCAAATCTTCACTTAACTCGGGCGCTAAGCTGAGGTTTTATGGTAGGGTCACTTGGAGGAGGGTTGACCCCCTCTGCTCCTCTGCCATCAGATCCACTACATTTAAATATAAGTTGGGCACAATTTTTTTCAAGTCTTGTTGTCGTGACTTGTTGGTAAAAGGGCGGAGTATAGTGGGGGAGGTCGTGCGGTTGAACCCAGACCTCGCCCCTCATTACATTGTTTTTTACCAACACAATTTATTATGCCATATCTAAACCATATACTAACCTTTGACATTCAACTTTGGTTTTAATTAAAATGTGGCACCGGTATATAAATATGTAATAAAGTTTGAATATCTATATATATAATCATATAAAAAATAATAAATAAATAAATATATAATATTTATATATTAATCCAATCTTTAATATTTAAAAAAATAATTTTCAACACATAATTCATCATGAATTCAAATTCAACCTTGGAGGACATTGGTTGATTTTTACCTTCACAAACCAAACCAGCGAATGCCGCAGTGACACTTGTCACTATCCCATGGGGCTTAAAAACTGAAGAAGATTCTCTGCATGCTGACTGCACTGCCATGTCATTAGTTGTACATGTTCTGCAATATTTTTTTTTTAATTTTTCCTGTTCTGAATGGCAATCAGTAGACCATAACGTCCTTATCCGAACTCGGCTTTTGACAAAACGAGTTGCATTAGATTCCTGTCGACGGGCCGGTCGATGTTGTTTTGGTTTGGTACAATTCTAAGTACTTTCATTTTTTAGCTAATTTTTGCCCCTAATCCAAATTCTGATCAAGTGGAGATGGTGTTTGGTTGGGGGAGCTTGTAATGTTCCCACTTGGGAATGCTCAACAAAATAGGCCTGAAAAACGCATTTTTCAGGGATGTGTGCTTCAGAAACCCAAACCAGCCCTTGGATCCCTTAGATTAGAGTATCTAAGACTGAAATCCAAGATCTAAGCTGAAACAAATAAGATTAGGTGGGTTAAACAGATCTCCCACACCTAGTTGTCTTCAAGAAAATGCCCAATGAGGGCTGCAGCAAAGGGAAAATGGATTTCTGAAAGTGCAGAGAGTTATTAATACATAAAATATGCTTATAGACACTCATACATCAATTAGAAACATAGCATCATGAAATACGTTCAATCCCTTCATCCAATAGTGGGGAAAAGTGAGGATTTATGGCCCAAAATGGATGTATTCAAAAATATACGCAACAATGAGGGAAACGGATCTGGGATATGTTAGCTTAGGCTATATGGAACTTCCATGCAAAATTTTAGCTCAAACAAAGCATTCTAGCTATGCTAAATAGTTCCTCCATTCCCGGATAAGCTTAAAATTGCTGATTCCCCATGACTTGGAGTATGTGGAAAATGGCTGAAGCATACAGTGCATAATTTCTGAAGAAATTAGACAAAATATGTTTGAAACATCAGATCTGAAGTTTATTATAATAGAGTATGAATAAAAATAGAGATTCAACTCCTTTTATACATCAAATAGATCACCCGGCAAGGGGATTTCATGAAAGAACAAATACAAGTATTAGATCTGCATAATACGGATCTGGAAAATGTAGAATCACTGAAAATCTGAGTAGATGAGCTGAAATATACAAAATTACAGAAGATGGCTGAAATACAGACTTTCCAGAAGAAGGGATGGCCCTTCCTCAAGGAAATTGGCACCAAACTAGGGTAGAAACCCTGTTGCAGCAATGCACTGGAAAAGGGACGCAGTTCCTGGAATGAACTGCGTAGATGATGTTGGAAGGTCCTTTGGCCTGATGCTAAGATCTGGAACTGAATCAATGCTTCCTCACTAATCTTCCAGAGAAAGGAATGCTCCCTTTTCTGCAAAACTAGATCTCGAAGAGGTGTTGAAAACCCCTCACTGCAACACCCTGCAGCACAGCAATTCCTGCCCAACAGAAAACGTTGTAGCTGGAGGAGGAAGATTGGCCTCAAGCCTGGATGTGAGGCATTTCATAACATACTCCTTCAAGATCTCCTCAATGAAGGAGGAGGAATCCTTAGACAGGAAATTCCTCTTTCTCTAGCTAAACAGCCAAGAGAGTTTGAGTTGCTTAAGCAATCTCAAAATCGAATTATCTTCAACAACCTCCTTGTGGCCTTCCTCTTCATTTTATAACATTAGGGCTTAGTAAACCCTAAACCACCTCCAATGAGTTAACCCTTTTCACATGAAGGGTCTCCATCTAAAATTGCGCTGATCAATAAGGAGGTTCAATGCATCTAGACACTGATGTGATTTGGTCTTATTGACCTAGTCAATCTTCTCCATTCCTCTTCACACCTAAGTGTATTTTATTGAAATGGCCCAGATTTGTCCATGTTCACATTGGGCATTGATTTATTTTTCTGATTAGGAGTTTTAGAGTCCCTCCTTTACACTTTTATTCATGAGTTAAGCAAACTGAAAGTAAAATGCAATATTCCCATTAGCTACAAATTGTGGGAACATTACAGTCTCCCCCGGCAAAATGTTGCTTGCCCTCAAGCAACTCTTATTTTAGATGCAAATCATCTACTCCCCTCCAAATGGCATCCACATAAGGAAGGCTTCCTCCCATTTGCTACAATAGATTATGTATGTTTGGTTCCATAGTTGTCTCCCACAAATGCTTGAGATGACTTCCAACTATAAGGTTAGATGTCCTCTTCCTATCATGAAGTACGAAATGACAATTAAATGGTGTCCAACACCATCATAAACAAATGAGAGACATAAAATAAAGTAGCTCCTTCCATAAAGGAAAAGCTTCATCATGCAAGAACATTCCTCCATCCATGTTTTATGAACTTGGTTAAGCATTCTTATGCTTTCATTCTTAGCCATGTTGGCCTTGTTGGATCCAAACTCCACCATTCCAGCGTTAGGCAAAAGAAGAAGGTAAGGAGTAATATGGGTAAAAAAAGATGTCAAACCATATTCTCCTAATAATAACCACCGGAGCAAGGCCCTTTGCTGCCATCCCCCATCTTCTCCATGCAAGATGGACAAGCCAAGCTTCCCAGAAGATGATGTACATGCCTTTCCTTGCTACAATTTATCTTTGATACATAAGGCATGAATCAGAAAATGATGAGCTATGGGGTGGTCACGATACTCATTAAAATCAACCAAAGCAACAAGAGGTCTTGCTACCTTCTTCCCTCCTCATGTGCACCATGAAAACAAACCATACTAATGGACATATGATATGTCACATCAGCCCAATACAAAGTATCATCATCAATGCACATCATGAAATTATTATGCCAAATTTTACATAATGCAAAACACATAGACATAGGAGATGTCATGTGGTGACCATACTTCCTCAAGTGGAAAAAAATTATACATGCCTCCTCTTGCTGCAACATATCATTGAAATCCAAGGCATGATTCAGAAAATGATGAGCCATTGGGTAGTAACCATAATCACCCAAGAGCAGCCATAGCAACAAGGACTTTTGCAGCCTTCTTGCCTTATCAACATGTGGATCATGGAGCAACAACACAATGATGGACATCTGAAATGTCTCATCAACATAGTACAAGCAAGCTCCCTCATACCACATCATGTGGGAGTTATCCCTTCTCCCGAACCAAAGTACATGCATGAAATATTCTTCAAACAGAAATACAGGTAGACATATGAGACATATTTCAAACATGGATGAATACATGGACATGAGATTTAAGATGTGATGTCCAAACTCTCCTTTTAACAACCAAATCAACCATGCTTCCTTTTCATATACTCTATTAATGATGCATAAAGCATGAGATGAGAGAATGAGAATCTTTGGGTAGTGATCATGCTTACCCCAAAGCAACCAGCATTGCCATGCCTCCTTATTCATTTCATCACCATTCTTCAAGGCATAGATCAGAGAAATAGGTGCCTTTGGAGAGTGATAGGAGTCTCCCAAGGGCAACGAGGGCAACCAAGCTTGCTGGCCCATATATGTCTACAAGTGATCTTGTGATCTCTTGCTCATCATCCTCATCTACTCACTCCAATATGGAAGATGAGCGATGTGCCGCATAATCATGGCATCCTCCCTTTGTAGAATACCATCTCCTTTGAACCAATGAAGAACCTTGCATCTCATGAAATATTGAAATGCATCTCTGTTGAGATCTCTTAGTGAGACCTTTCTCCCATCTATGGCCTTCCAAAACCAGTGAGGCTTTGAATCTGCAGTAAGTATAAGTCTCCCTTTGAGCTGTAGCATGCTCATTGAGAGAGTGTCATATAGAGGGGAGAAAATGCTTCTCATCTCAAGATGTCTACTCTTCATCTTCTTCTTCTCCACTGCTTCAAGGTTGAAGCTGCCTCTAGAATGCTCCAAGAGAGTTGAAGACTCTTTGTCACAGTCACTAAGTGATAGCATTGTGGATCTGCAAAGCGATGCATGCACTGTCTGAAAGCAAGTCACATTTCTGATCTCACAATCAGCCATTGAACATAGGATAGTACTAATCCCCCCTTTTTGAAACTCTACATCTCAACTCAAGAGGTTGAATGTCGTTCAACAATGATGCATATGGATAGTTTCCAACCTCCTCCTTGATTATATCAAGGGTCCTCTGCGTTGTGACATGTCTTTGCTTCAAATCAGCATTTTGATTTAATCCTTGGCTACGCATTAATCTTGAAACAAGATGTGCTGAAATTTCATGCATACCTTGGATCAACTGATGTGTGGGAACCTCTTGACATAACACAAGAGTTCCTCCACCCGGATCAATGATGCCTCCAACTGCTGGCAAGGATGATGGTCTCCTTTCTTCAAGCATACCAGCACTGGTATCTTCCTTCTCCTCCTCATGCATCTCTTGATTCATGCATGGGACTCCATATGTTAAGAGCTCAAGACTACCTTGCAAAGATGCAAGTGCCTCTTCTCTAGATGCAAGCACCTTAGCAACAGATGGTGAAAATGGAGATCTCTTGCCTAAAGTGACAAGATTGACATTCTCCTTTGTTTCCTTGGGAGATGTCTCTTTGTAGCTCATCTTTATCCCCTTCTCTTCAAACTCTTTGAGATCTTCTTCAATACCCTTCAATGTTTGGAAAAGAAGCAATGAGATCTCTTCTTCAGTCATTCTCCCTGCTTTGTGATGATATAAGGTGTATAGTTCCTCCTCTTCATCTTGAAACCCTTTAAGAGTTTCTTTGCATCTCTCTTCTTCATTGTTATACCTCTCACCTTCTTCAAAGAAAGTGGGCATAGTGGATCTATAAGGAGATATAGGATTCTCCGGTCTTCTGCTTTGCTGATAGGAAGTGCTAGGGCTTCCTTCTTCTTCTTGAAACTTCATGCAGATCTTACTGCAGCTAGCTTCTTCTCGAAACCCTCTTGGAGTCTTGGTGCACCCTCTTTCTCTCTTCTGATTTACCTCTTGGGAGAGGCCTTCCTTAGATCTGAACATTGATGAGAGTAATCTCATCCTCTCCATCATTTTGATCTTTGTTTATCCTATACAACACTTTGGCTTGAAGCCACAAGTTGAGCCAAATATCTTGCTTTGATACCACTGTAGTGTTCCCACTTGGGAATGCTCAGCAAGACAGGTCTGAAAAACACATTTTTCAAGGATGTGTGCTTCAAAAACCCAAACCAGCCCTTGGATCCCTTAGATCAAAGTATCTAAGACTGAAATCCAAGATCTGAGTTGAAACAAATAAGACTAGGTGGGTTAAACAGATCTCCCACACCTAGTTGTCTTCAAGAAAATGCCCAATGAGGGCTGCAGCATAGGGAAAATGGCCTGCTGAAAGTGCAGAGAGTTATTAATACATAAAATATGCTACTAGAAACTCATACATCAATTAGAAACACAACATCAAGAAAGATGTTCAATCCCTTCATCCAATAGTGGGGAAAAGTGAGGATTTATGGCTCAAAATGGATGTATTCAGAAATCTGAGTAAAAATAAGGGAAATGGCTCTGGGATATGTTAGCTTAGGCTATATGGAATTTCAATGAAAAATTTTAGCTCAAACAAAGCATTCTAGATATGTTAAACAGTTCCTCCATTCCCGAATAAGCTTAAAATTGCTGATTTTCCATCACTTGGAGTATGCAGAAAATGGCTGAAGCATACAGTGTGTAATTTCTGAAGACATTAGACAAAATATGTCTGAAACATCAGATCTGAAGTTTATTATAATAGAGTATGAAGAAAAATAGAGATTCAGCTCCTTTTATATATCAAATAGATCACCCGGCAAGGGGATTTCATGAAAGAACAAATACAAGTATTAGATATGCAGAATATGGATCTGGAAAACACAGAATCACTAAAAATCTGAGTAGATGAGCTGAAATATACAAAATTACAAAAGAGGGCTGAAATACAGACTTTCCAGAAGAAGGGATGGCCCTTCCTCAAGGAAATTGGCACCAAACTAGGGTAGAAACCCTGCTACAACAATGCACTGGAAAAAGGACACAGTTCCTGGAATGAACTGTGCAGATGATGTTGGAAGGTCCTTTGGCCTGATGCCAAAATCTGGAACTGGAGCTCAATGCTTCCTCACTAATCTTACAGAGAAAGGAATGCTCCCTTTTCTGCAAAACTAGATCTCGAAGAGGTGTTTAAAACCCCTCACTACAACACCCTACAACACAACAATTCCTGCCCAACAGAAAACGCTATAGCTAGAGGAGGAAGCTTGGCCTCAAGCTTGGATGTGAGGCATTTCAGAGCATACTCCTTCAAGAGCTCCGCAATGAAGGAGGAGGAATCCCTAGACAGGAAATTCCTCTCTCTTGCTAAACAACCAAGAGAGTTTGAGTTGCTTAAGCAATCTCAAAATCGAATTATCTTCAACAACCTCCTTGTGGCCTTCCTCTTCATTTTATAACATCAGGGCTTAGTAAACCCTAAACCACCTCCAATGAGTTAACCCTTTTCACATGAAGGGTCTCCATCTAAAACTGCGTTGATTAATAAGGAGGTTCAATGAATCTAGACACTGATGTGATTTGGTCCTGTTGACCTAGACAATCTTCCCCATTCCTCTTCGCACCTAAGTGTATTTTATTGAAATGGCCCAGATTTGTCCATGTTCAGATTGGGCATTGATTTATTTCGCTGATTAGGAGTTTTAGAGTCCCTCTTTTACACTTGTATTCATGAGTTAAGCAAACTGAAAATAAAATGCAATATTCGCATTAGCTACAATATGTGGGAACATTACAGAGTTTGTGATAAAGCTTATTTTATATGCTGATGATCTTGTATTGATTGCTAAATCGGTCCACGAATTGCAGATGCAGCTATATGCCCTAGAGCATTTTTGTAGAGTAATGGGGATGCAAGTCAATACTAGCAAAACCAAAATAATCATTTTCTCTAATAAAATGAAGCAGAGTCATCATGTTTTCTTCTTTGAAGGCAACATTCTTGAAGAAGTAAATGAGTACAAGTACCTTGAGATTGATTTCAACAAAAAACTTAATTGGGAGGACTGCAAAAAGAAGAGAATTTTAGTAGTGTGAAAAGCATTATATGCTCTCCAAAACAAATATAGAGATGCAGAGTTATGGGATTGGAAAATTATTAAAATGTTTTTTGGACTCCTAGTTTGTTGAATGATGCTATATGGATGTGAATTATGCACCCCATCTCAAAATGGAAACAAATTGAGAAAATAAAAAAACATTGATCATGAGCAAGTTCAAAATAAAAAATTCAGTTCCTTGTGAGATAATGTTGAGTGAAACAGGAAAACTCTTATCCAAGTAAAAAAGAATAAGATATCTAAAAAGAATTAAGCAAATGGGAGTAAGTAGATGGCTTAATGTTATCTTATCTTCAATGAATGCATGAATGAAAGGAAGAAAACATGGATGAGACAAAACTACAGATGAATGTAAAAATAGAATATCTACCTCAATACTTGTCCCACAAATAACAAAAAGCTAAATAATAAATGAAATATTCAGAATAATCCACAAAAATGAGATGGTTAGAATAATCCTTCAAACTGCTTAGCAAAATAACAAAATGCCTCAATCATGTGTTGGTGTGTTGTTTCTTGAACTTTTATAATCTCAAAGAAAGGGCACGATATGTTTGGCCATATTGGCTGCGTGAGCATGCTCTGAAAATGTTACATGAAACGCACAGATGGAGTTTTCTACGACTTCATGGATTTCTCTCCTTCAATTCACACCCAACGCCAAACTCTCTTTAAACTCCCCAATTTTCGAACCCTCCCAGAACATAAAATGGTGTGAAAATGAACCGGAAAGTACCCAAAACTATCACATATCTTTCATATAGCGACGGAGTTCATTTAATAACTGAAGAACTATACCGTTAAAGAATCGTTGGAAATCTCAAACATTGCCGCAAAACAGCAGGGGTTTTAGGGAATCTCTGAAGAGGACCAACAGAGAACTCTGGAAGTTTAGATGGTGGAGGCAGCAGGATTTTGCAATTGCAGGGACTCTGTATTTAAGGCCATTGGGTATTGAGCTTTCTAGGGTTTCTTCCCTTGCAGTATCAAACCAATGGTGAATAAGCTTATCCCATTGCTTAACATGGTTTTGATAGAGAAAATTGTTGCTCCGAGCAAGACCGCTGGCAGCATCTTGTTTACTGAGAGCACTAGCAAGGCCTCGACGGACAGCAGCTTGTTTTCCATGTCATACATAATATGGTAAATCTGCTGTCGAACATTCCAAATATGGACATGCCACAGTTTGGAAACATTCCAAGGCACAATAAACCGCTCTTGCCTAAAACCATGTAATTCTCTTTGGGTAAATGGTAGTCCGCTCCCCGGAAACGAAACGTGATAATGGGAAATTTTGGTAGAGACCCTCTCGATGCAGGGTATGTTACTGCCGTCCCAGAATCGATAGCAAAGCCGCCGAGGTCATCAGATTGAAGGCTGAAAGTATCTTTCATAATATTCAACAAGTTTCCGCCAACACTGATGTCGTCCAGAGAAAGATAATAGAAGGTCGATTCTTGATTGTTTGGACAATGGAAGTCGAACTCGAGACCTTGCCGTTCAATCTTGCAGGTTCTCCAAACATCAAATGGCTCGTTTTTTACTGGGAATCGTCGATTGTTATCAGACAGGATGAAAACATCCTGAGCATTGAAGCAGAGAGCTATGAAATTAACGAGAGGGGACCTTGTCCCAAGCCCACTATCCCGTCTCCTTGATCGAAGTCGTTACCTTCATTATTTGACCGCATACAAAGGCAATATTTGGGAATGATTGCTTTGTTCCAGATTTGGAAGTTAATGTCAAGGTCTCGTAATTGAGAAATCGCCATACGGATACTGGTATTCACAGCTAGCTATATTCTTGCATTCAAACTCTGGCAGAGCGTTGCAAAGAAGGCTTTTGCATCAACCTTGTAGGAATGCTAAGGATAAGATAATAGACTGAATTTGAAGTTGGTTGCTTATAGTAACTAGCATGGATCTATCTAATTACAGATCTAACATGAGTAGAGTGGAGATCTAACAGGAGTGCAGTGGAGGGAGGGACTAAATTTCTTCAAGTGTAAATTTATTTATCTAATTTAGAATGTAAAATACAATTGATAATTTAGAATAAGTCTTTCTACTGGGTCCATGTTAGGTTGCTTCCCGTGTCAAGAATTGCAGAGTAGGATAAGCTGGCATGCTGATTGCCAACTTCATGAGGAATTCTCCACTTCCTGTATTTACGGAAGCTCCAATTTCTATGGCTTTTTGCAAGTTTTGATCACCGAACTGGCCCGGTATGCATTGCATCTTTGCTTGCTTCGTCTGATTGCTCTTTGCAGGCGATCAGGGAAACGGATATTCCCTGGACTATACGGAGACAACAACGAGCTATATGTATCAGATTTGCTCTGAATCCAGAAAGTTTTCTGCTTGGCAGCTTCTCTCCATTTACAAGAGAAGTGTATCTGGCTGATGCAGGAAGCAATAAGAACAGAATGAACAGAATCCCCATGCTAGCACTAAACATCAAATGCTCTGTAAAAACGTATGTTGTTTTAACCATAAATTGCATATATAGTCATTGAGAAGATCAGAAGGAATATTGAACTTGAGCAAACCAATAATTCAGCCCTGGGTTGGCCTTTTAGTTCATTGACGGATGCTGATTCATTCTCTTCAAGTAAAGCATCAACAAGCTTGCTGCAGAATGGATGACTGAGTTGGTGACTGCAACACTCAAGCTTGAGGACATGTGTTACAGACATATTAAACAGATTGTTGCAGCAGTTGAAATGCACATTCCAGATTGACTTATTGCTTCTAGGATGAAGCAAGCAATATTGTGAAGGCATTTCAAAACCTCATCTTGGCGACTCCACTCCCTTTTGGTATGAGATATGATGGTGTTTTGCAAATTTTATATTCAGATTTGATGATCTACAGCTACATCATACTTGGACTTCAACATATTAGATTGGAGATATTCCGAGGACTATGGTGCATACCATGAATTTGTATGGGCTGGAATAAGAGAACTTTTCTCCAATTTATACTATTCCAGAATCCCATTGAATCATGCCATACTGCCAGTCATATGATTCCCTAGAATATGGTTATGAAGCAGCTGGAGCAAACCAATAATTCAGCCCTGGGTTGGCCTTTTAGTTCATTGACGGATGCTGATTCATTCTCTTCAAGTAAAGCATCAACAAGCTTGCTGCAGAATGGATGACTGAGTTGGTGACTGCAACACTCAAGCTTGAGGACATGTGTTACAGACATATTAAACAGATTGTTGCAGCAGTTGAAATGCACATTCCAGATTGACTTATTGCTTCTAGGATGAAGCAAGCAATATTGTGAAGGCATTTCAAAACCTCATCTTGGCGACTCCACTCCCTTTTGGTATGAGATATGATGGTGTTTTGCAAATTTTATATTCAGATTTGATGATCTACAGCTACATCATACTTGGACTTCAACATATTAGATTGGAGATATTCCGAGGACTATGGTGCATACCATGAATTTGTATGGGCTGGAATAAGAGAACTTTTCTCCAATTTATACTATTCCAGAATCCCATTGAATCATGCCATACTGCCAGTCATATGATTCCCTAGAATATGGTTATGAAGCAGCTGGAGCATCCACGGTTTCTTATTTTCCAAGACTTGAGTTTGCGTTGCTCATACTTACACTTCCTTAAGAGGCAGTACCACTGCAGGCATTGGCGTGGTTGGGATTCTTCTTACAACAATCAATTTGTTTTTCAAACAAAAAGTCTAAAATGATAGCCATGCCTGTAAGAGCACACCTTTGAGGGTAAAAAAAAATCTTAGTCAATGCATCATCAGTGAGCAATTCTGCTTGTTCCAAACTAAGCAGTGCCCTTGTCACTGCTACAGCAATATGAAACATAAAGAAGGATCCTTAAAAAGGAAAAAATCGTGGCAGCTACCCTGTCACATGGATATAGAGGAATTTGTTTATCAAGGAACTTGGATGATTTCTTTATAGCTTCGCATCAATGGGACTGATGTACTCCTGGCCCCTTATGCTTCAAAAAGAAGAAACATACCCTCTCAGGACCTCCGAATAATTCAAAAAGATGAAACATGCCTTGCCAGGATCACTGCAGATGATCCTTTATCAGGATGCTGCTAGGTTCACCGAACTATTCAAACTCGGGCTGACCATTCATCGCATCTTCTGGGTATATCTATTTTCTAGTTGCTGGTGTAAAAGGCAGTTGCATGGCACCACTATACCAGCACGTCTTCACTCGACAGGGTTGAAGTATTTTCCAGAGTAGCCACAGCCCCAGTATGATTTAATGTGCAGCAAGCCTTGGGTGTGAAATAAAGGCCGTTGCAGTGGCTAAGAAAAATAAATCCAAATCTGTAATTTTATTACCATTCTGGAAAATGCCTTCCTCAAAAGCAAGGGAACGAGTTACAGTATGGGTAGATCAACGGTCAAGGATCAAACATTTCAAGAAGCGTTTTGGAAGCTCCAGATGCAGGTTAAGTTTCAGATTTTCTTGATTTTACTAGATTATTTTATGGACATCATGCTTCATCTTTATTATTTATTGTATCTTTCATTCAAGTTATGGCAAAATTTCATTTTGTTAATGAAGCAGTTTGTGTTCCATATTGTCACCAGTGATGTCAATTATAGGGCTATGCAAGTGTGGTTTGCAATGAATGACTATAAAGGGGTAGCTAAATAAAGTAGATGTAACTATAGAAGGGAGGTGAGGGGACTCCCTTCTCCAAGAGGTCTCAGGGAGCTGAAGGAAATGTTAAGTATATAAAGGACTCCGTTGTACAGTTAGA
Source organism: Pinus albicaulis (assembly GCA_034641835.2). NCBI lineage: Eukaryota > Viridiplantae > Streptophyta > Pinopsida > Pinales > Pinaceae > Pinus > Pinus albicaulis. Next base: position 517,469,329 of record CM076573.1, on the reverse strand, counting down.
GGACTGCTCACAATTTGAGATTGATAATTTTCAAGGGGCAAAGCAATATCTACTATTTAGTGAGTTTATAATTACTATTAGAAACCCAGAAGGAGCACATGGAAGGCATGTAAAGAAGCCATCAAGAGATAATGGAGTTATAATTCAAGGTTGCTTCACTCACATAAGGAATGGTGCCAATCTTTACAGTCTGATGCAGTCAATCAAGTTGTCCCAGACATTTCCAGTTTAGGGAAATGCACTACCTTACCTAATGAATATAAGTCAAGTGATGTTCTGAGAGAGTGCAAGTAGCTAAACCAAAGAATGCTACAGAAATTGGCGTTCCTAAGCAAAAGCAGGTCTTCTTCAAAAGATCTGGTGGGAAATTTTTACACATTCAATGTTCAGCACCTTCTTCCTATTGCATTGACATGTGTTTTGAGTGAGTTCTGGGTTTTCATCTCCAGATGTTGATATTTCTCGTTTGATGCAATACAATGTTAATTAATGAACTGCTTAGCGTGAAGCAGATACTACGTCGTGATGAAAAACAATGTCCGTCATGCAAGATGGCTATCTCCAAAACAGACAGCTGCAACAAGATGACTTGCTATAATTGTGGGCAATATTTTTGTTATAGGTGCAACAAATTAGTGGGTGGATATGACTACTTGAGTGGTGGAAATTGTATATTAGTTGAGCACCAAGATATTCAAAACTGGGAGAGGGAAATGAATGATTGCCGACTTGAACATCTAGTTCGAGTGGAGCTTTGGCCTCATCTTGTTCGGCCATGTCCAAACTATGGTCAACTAGATCCATATTAGGTCGGTCTGGTCAAAACGATTACAACGCTTTGTGTTGTAAAGTTGCACGATGCAGCTCCGAACATTATGGACCACAAGGGTGTGCACAACATACAACAGATTGACAAATATAAATATAGTCCGGTGTGAATAAGTAAAGTCTTTCACTTGTCAATTAATGGTCAGCAATTATTGACCATTCTACCTGAATGTTGGCCAAACAGCATACAGAACTTCCTAAATTGTTTCATCTGATAAAAGGATCAGACACCCACAGAAACCTGTACCATGAACTGTGATTCATGAATCTACAAATTACACACAAGGGACATTCATGGAAGGGGCTATGATCTGGTTGGCAGGATGTTGAATCTTTTGAAGAGGTGGGTAACAACACCACTAATAGCAGAAATTATGAGCATAAGCAATAGCATACAAACAGAAACAAAAATGAAAATATTCCTACTTAACAGCTGCATTCATATAGTCTTGCTCTCTCCAAGATAGCGTGGAAATCAACACATCCTTAGGTCTATAATCAGAGGAAGGCTGCATACCTATGAAGACGTGGTTAAACTTAGTAATAGTTCCTTTCTTGGACGATGATTAAGCAGATTACCTTCAAAAGTACAATGTGTGTAGGACCTTTTCTATTAGCAATCAAGGAGAGATGATTATCTTGCACTCAAGTATGTTCTTTGACAGAAAAAGGGCAGGCTTTTTAGGTGTCTATTGCAAATGAATTTCCATCATTTGAACAGAGTTCTTGGGTATTTGAGTTAGCTTAGAATACTCAAAAATTCTAGGATCGAGGACTGGGAAAAAGACGCATCGAGGCTCTGCAACCTAAAAGCATGATTGCAAATCAGGAAAACAGCAGTAATGTTCTATGCAAGAGTAGTTAATCATGAAGCACTTGAAAGCCTGATGTGGTTTTCTCATTGACTGTAGTGTTATCTTGAGAGCTAACCTCTTGTTGTTAATCATGTGTTATATGGAGGATTCTATGTTCAAGAAAGTACAATGACAAGGCACTTATGTGCAAAATGTGCCTTAAACATTCATTAAATATTGCAAACCAATATCTGAATTTTTTACACGACTTTCCTAAGAATTTCTTCGCAAATGGGTTTTTTGTTTAGCTTATGAATCTTTGTAAGAAAAAAGTTATAGCGAAAGTGCCACGATGGCATGTTTGAAGAAGCGAAACCCTAGAATCTAAAGCTTTGATACCAAATGTTATGAAACCAACTTACAAAATAGAAGAAAAGATAGATCAACACCCTAGAAATCAACCTCTTCGAGGGGGCAACCTCCTTTACATTTTATAAATGAACAATTCTTGGATGACACAAATGACAAAACCTTCTTTCTATATATAGGAGTCCATGGGGCCACAATATAATCCTAGCCGACCTAACAAGAATAATGTAAGGGCGCAATAATAACAATATGAGGACTACAAGGGTACAACAATAACAATAAGGGGGATACAGTAACAACAATAAGGGATTACACTAGTAATATAGGGCCTAACAAAAAACTCAAAAATTAGAGAACCACATACAACACCAACAATATTTTCTCAAACTATTGAAGGACAATTTGGTTATTGCACAAAATAGGATGAAACAACAAGTAGAACAACCTTCGAAGTGAAATGGAATTTGAAGTGGGGAATTGGCTATTTGTGAGACTACAACCGTATAACAGATGGACCTCGATAAACAAAAGAAGGAAAATAAATTAGCAACAAATTATTATTCTTTAAGGAAATCTATGATAAGATCCTAGTCCAAACTATTCTACAAAAGGTTAATCAAGAAGGAAAAATAATACTAGAACCAAAAACAATCTTGGAAACAAGACTAAGAAGCTAAGAAATTGAGAAATTACTAAGTACCTCATCAAATGGAAGAACCTACCAATGGAAGAAGCTATATGGGAAGATAAGTTGTTCATGTAGAAAACACACATGGATAGTCAAGTGTTGAGGAAGAATACAACAATAACTATCCTTTAATTCCACACTAAATAAGAGAAAAACACTTATCTATCCATTTCCATTCAGCAATGAGAAAACATTAAGGAAGAACAAAGAACATAGATATCCATTTCCACTTCACTAATAAGAAAAGACTAAGGAAGAGAAAATCGCATTGCCATCTATCAATAACATTTAATTGAGGAACATGGATTAGGGTAAAGCAAAGCACATAGCTATCCAACAAAGACTGAGCAACAACAAAGCACAAATAAGGAAGAACAAAGATTAAGTAGAGACTAATAAGGAAGAGCAAGTCATATAGTTCTCCATTTCGATTTCAGTGTGAGATGAGACTCATAAGTTAGAAAAACGCAGGTAGCTATAAATCCCATTTCACTCATAAACATAAGAGTAAGGAAGAAGAAAGCACATAGGTAGCATTTAACATTTCATGTCACAAAAGAGGAGAGACTAAGGAAGAAGAAAGCAATAACTATCCATCAATTCCACACTAAATAAGAGAAAAACACATAGCTTTTTTATTTCCATTTAACTAATAAGCAAAGACTAAGGAAGAGAAAAACACATTTCCATTTATAAATCACATTTAATTGAGGAGCATGGATTAAGATATAGAAAAGAACATAGATGTCCAACAAAGATTAAGTAATAATAAGAGAACAAATAAGGAAGAACATATATTAAGTAGAGACTAATAAGGAATAACAAATCACATAGCTATCCATTTCCATTTCACCAATGAACAAAGATTAAGAAAGAACAAAGCACATAGATATTCATTTCTATTTCACTAATAACAAAGACTAAGAAAGAGAAAAGTGCATTTCCATCTATAAATCACATTAATTGAGCATGGATTAGGATAAAGCAAAGCACATATCTATGCAACAAAGATTAAGAAATAACAAAAGAAAAAATATGAAAGAAAGTAGATTAACTAGACACTAATAAGGAAGAACAAGTCACATAGCTATTCATTTTGATTTCAATGTGATCTGAGACTAATAAGTTAAAACAAAGCAAGCAGCTATTAAGTTCCATTTCAGTCATAAGCATAAGAGTAACAAAGAAAAAAGCACATAAGTAGCAATTTCCATTTCATTTCACAAATGAGGAGAGACTAAAGCAGAAGAATGCAATAACTATCCATTAATTTCACACTTAAGAAGAGAAAAACACCTCACTATCCATTTCCATTTCAGCAATAATTACATTAAGAAACAACAAAGCACATGCATATCCATTCACATTTCACTAATAAACAAAGACTTAGAAAAAAAAAGCACATTACCATCTATAAAGCACTTTCCTCCAAAGTTTTACCAACATTTCTTTAAAGAAATCTTTCATATTTGTTCAATAAGTTTCAACATAAGTCTATAGAGATCTTTCATATATATATTACCAGATATGAGTTGCCTAACTCTTTATATCATAATGTATACACAAAACAAAAGCAAATCACATAATTATTCAGTCCCATTTCACAGGTCGTGAAATTTTACCTGTTCACAATAAAATCTTAACCTATACAAAATAGTTTAGGGTGAAAAGTCTATCTTCATTTATGCTCAACTCACACCACAGTAAATGGTAAACATAAAACACGTTCAAAATAATATAGTTCGAAAAAATAGCCTATGCCGAAAACGAAGTAATGCTAAGTATATTAATATATTAATATTATTTCTGAGTATCGTAATAAAAAATTTAAAATACAGTAATGCTATGTAGGATATGTTTACTGTATATGTGGAAGCTTACATTCTCAGTTCAAAATATTTTAGTAGTAATGCTAAAAATAAAAAATGTTCAAATAGTTTAGCAATAAATGCTAAAAATAAAAAGATGTTCAAGCTTTATCTCAATTCCATTCACAATGCATTTGCATTTCCAATTCCCTGCATCATATTCACGACCTCTGCCATTGAGGGTCTGTCACCTCTCTCGCTTTGTAAGCAGCTATTAGCAATTCCGATCATTTCCAGCAGTTCGTTCCTGTTATTGCAGTCGGGTAAACTTTGATCAACAATTTTCATGATGTTGTTCGTGTCTGTACTCGAACGATCTGTGCGAGTGCGAATTACCAGAGCCTCTGATCCAATAAGTGCTTTTAAACCTGTTATAAGTTCCAGCAATAGCACACCAAAACTATACACATCACTCTTGGTCGAACATTTGTGTTCACTGACGCATTGCGGATCCATGTAACCAAAAGTCCCACAAGGAGTGGTTCCTGTAGATCGGTTGTTTTTTGGGCCCAACTTTGCTACCCCAAAATCAGCCAATTTAGCAGATAAATCATTCTCCAGCAACACATTTTTAGACTTAACATCACGGTGAATTATGGGGGGATTTGCTTCTTCATGAAGATGTCTCAATGCCTCACACACCTGACGCGCTATCACCTTACGAGCAGCCCAAGATAGCGGCCTTCTGACACCCTGTTTCTCGTGCAGACGACTAAACAAGGTCCCATTGCCGACGTATTCAAAGACAATCATTTGGTCATCTGCAAATGCATTACCCATAGAATTGCTAAAAAAAAAAACATATATATATATATATATATATATAACTCCATCAATCTATTAATATAATTTTGTTAGTTGAAATTATATGACAAGTGTTATTCTCATAATTACTTGCTAATGATTTTCAACCACCACTTTTAATGCCACTCATATCATGGAATAATTACACACATAAAATTTCAATAATAAATGCAGCATAAATCATAAAGATTAGAGAAATATAACAAAGTTGTCTACCGACACAAGATAGTAGTTTAGACTGCAGTTTTTTGCGATAGTAAAAAAATTTCAAAAAGTCAAGTAGTTGGAGTGTTTGGATTGCATTTTTGATGGTGGAAATGGATTCATCACCATCAAAAACTCTTAGAGCACCCAAAATGCTGAAGTTTAACAATTGTAACCCACATTTTCAAAAATCTTTGCTGGAATTTTTCATAATCTTACTGGAATTTCTAGGTTATTATGTGGGTTTTTTAGACTATGACAAATACAACCATGCACAATAGACACGGTACTTTTACCCTCGAAAACCCAACCTTGGGAGAAAAACCCAACAATCTTTTCTTGAGGAGAAATTTTATTTTAGCAAGGTTTACAAATCTAAAATTTGTCTAGAAATCACTACTAATATACAAGTCAAAATACCTTTTAAACTTGGCCAAACACTCCAAAGTCAATGTTGGTTAAACTTCGAAACTTTGCAATCAACTCGGCCTAGTCAAACTTGGTCCTATGGTCAAATCGGGCCTACAGTGAAATCTACATGTGCGACTATGGTCAAACCCACACATGCGGACTCTAAAAACTCGGTCAAATAGCGCAATCAACTCTTAGTCATATTCAGGCAAGAAAACTCTGTTAACTCGTTCAAACGTGTAGCTTCAAGAAGAACATAAATGATGATGAAGAAAGATGAAGATATTAGATGATTCTCCAAAACATATTTCTCCTTAGTTGAAAATTTCTCCTCTGCTAAAAAAGTTCAATTGAGCTTGCTATGTTGATTATTTGTCTCTCACATGCTTGTCTATTTATATAGTGCTCTAATGTTGAGTGAAGACCCATTGAGGTGGCTCCTCATCATAAGAAACCCCTTCACTAATGGAGCTTACATCACAACTCAACGTTAGACTAGAATAGTTTACCCCATTGTTAGGTGAAAAAACCCAATCAATAAAAATTCCAAACTCACTCTATAAAAAAATAGATCACTCCATCCTAGAGCACAATGTGAACATCATGCACTAATCTCCCCTAGCCAAATCAACATGGCCCCATAGGAGAATGAATGTCCCTTGACCATTCACCCCTATCCAAATGAGCATGGCCCCATGGCCCTGAATGTATCATTCTCCCATAGTCAAATCAGCATGACCCCATGGGAGAATGTTTTCTCGATGCTGCAAAAACATCAACACTCCCTCTTAGCGAGGTAGACATTCTGCATCACACCAAGCTTGAATTTGAAGCATAAAAATCCCCCTAGATAGAGGCTTGGTGGGAATATATGCAATCTTCTCATTTGTGGATATGTGCTAGAGCTTCACTGCTCCCTTCTGCACCATGTCTTGGATGAAGTGATCTTTGATCTCAATGTGCTTCGACTATCATGAAATACTAGATTCTTCGAAAGCTTGACACAACTTTGATTATCACAATATATCAAGTTCATCTCTAGCACCAAAACAAATAGCCCTGCAAGCAACTTTTGAAGCCACACTACTTCCTACCTTGCAGCACTAACTACGATATACTTTGCTTCTGTTGTATTGAGTGTGACATAATTTTTCTTCCTACTAAAGCAAGATATCATGGTTGATCCCAAGTTAAAGTCGCACCTCGAGGTGCTCTTTTTGTCCACTGCACTCCCAGCTGAATCAGAATCAATATTACCCTATAGCCTCACTTCACCACCAGAGACATATCTCATACCATATCCAAGTGTACCATGTAGGTACCTCAACACATGTTTCACTACAACCCAATGTACATGCCTCAGCTCAACCATAAACTAGTTCATGGTGTTCACTGCAAAGAAAATATATGACCTGGTGTTGACCAAGTACATCAAGGATGTGATCAACTTCCTATACATTATGGGATCAACAAAATCTAAATTTGAAGCGGAATCACTAAACTTCTTCATATTTTCCACAATAGGTGTAACCATCGACTTGCATTCCATCATATTGAATCTCCTCAATATCTAAACTATGTACTTTCCTTGCCCTATGAAGATCTCACCAAGTCTCTGCCATACCTTCAATCCCAAGAAATAATGCATCAAGCCAGGATCCTTCATCTCGAACTCTAAAGCCAACTCCCTCTTGCACCCAACAATGAGCATCGTTGTCCTATTAAGGAACAAATCATCAACATAAAACACCAAGATCAAAGGATCAACATCAAAAACCATGAAGTGAAGGTCAAGATCCACATCACTCTTGGTGAGTCCCAAATTCACCAATTATCAATTAATCCTATAATACCATGCCCTCGGTGTCTTGTTGAGTTTGTACAAAGCCTTCTTCAATCTGCAAACATGGGACTCCTTCCCATGTACCACAAAGCCCTAAGGTTTCTATATGTACACATCCTCCTCAATCACACCATTGAGGAACGTGGTCTTTGCATCCATCTAATATAAAATCCAACTCATGATTGAAACAATAGTCATTATAAAGTGTACCTAGTGACTGGGGTAAAAATATCCTCATAGTACTCTCCCTCTTTTTGGGAGAACCCTCTCATCACAAACCTCACTTTGTACTTCTCAATGCAGCCATCGATTGCATGCTTGATCTTATAGATCCACTTGGAAGTCATTATTGACTTTCTCTTTGGTCTCAGAACTATCTCCCACACATCATTCTTCATGATGGGCCGTTATTCTTCCATCATGGCGTGAAATTTTCACTATTGAAGCTACTGGAAATCATTCTTCTAACTTAATAATATTATGTGCAGTTTATTTTCTATTACGATAGGAAACATAAAATCACTACTACAATTTTCACCAAAAATAAAATGCACTAAAAAACAAAACTAGAACTGAGAAAATAGAGCACACACACAATAAAATTGACACCGTTATTTTTTGACAAAATTCCCTTGAAAAAATCAATGTGGGAAAACTAGGGCAACAGACGAGGGTTTTATTATTATATGCAGCAATGAAATCTAAGTACAATAACTGGATGCTCAAAATGGAAATCCTCAACAAAATAATCTAGTCAAAAATTAGTGAGATAATTTTTTTTCTCATCCAACACTAATCCATCTCCAAAACTGCCACAAATTGGGTTGCTTGAAACCCTTGAATCAACCTTTTCATCGCCTTTGTGCAGGTCAAACTCGCACTGCATGTGGAACTAATATGATGTTTTCATTCTTCCTAACTCACCCTCTGAAGATGACTTGCTTGGCCTTCTACAATTTTTCCCAACCACTAGCAATTAAATCAACCCTCTATCTAGCTAAATTGAACTCCCTCTGAAGTTCTCTGCATAGAAACTGTGTAGTCTTAATGAGGAAAATGCGTCCCTCTTTTTGCTTACTCTCTTACATTGGAAACTCCACCTGAATCACTATCTCTTATCCCTCTAGCCTCTATGTCCCTCTAGCTTTAACTCTTCTTCCTTGCTCGACCTTTGCAGCTCGATAGCTTGATATACCAAGTAACTCAGTCTCCTAATGTGCCTTCTCCATCCCCATCGTATTTCTCTTATAATAGCTCGTTGGTGAACCAACTACCATGATTAGATCCCCATCAATGACTAAGATCATCTCAAATTTAATTTGTGTGAGTTTCTATAAAATTATCACATTTCCTTAATTAATTGTTATTAATTAGCTTGTTTTCCTAAGTTAGACTTAGGAAAAAATTAAATGATGGTTAATTAATTTAATTAAGGTGTTTTGCAAGCTTATCTCACGAAAATTTTTATGGGTTTTGAATATCTCATGTTCTTAGAGCCTCTCGTGACAACACGAGACTAGAACACTTGTCTGATGCTACAAAAACTAACACATGGCATCCTTCCAAACCAATTGGTTTGCTTCCTCCTCATAACAGTAAGGTTCTTAATCATTGATGTGGCTCATCAATTTCATATAACTCAAGAACCTCCAAATTCTCCTCAATGGGATCTGAATCATGGGAAATGGGTGGAGGTTGAATGGACGGATTAACAATTTAATCTTTAGATTTCCCAACTTTAACATAATCACCAGGAGACATCAAAATTGGTATTGGAAAAGCAGGAGGACAAGGAACACAAGGAATACTTGGTTTCTTATCGCAAATTTGGGGTGTCTCATGATCATCATAAGTTGGGGGAGGATCATCATATGGGGGTTTAGATTCCAGAGATTTCAAGGAAAGTATAATCAAACTCTAAAAAATTTCACTGATAAAATTTGAATCAATCACTCCTTGGGAAATTCATAGCAAAGATAAAGAAACCGATTAAGAAAATCCACTACAGATTCACCAAATTTTATTCTAAGAAGATCAATCCTATTGCATACATCTTAATAATTGTACCTATCAATGGCTTGATGAAGCTCCTTGAGAAATTAATCGAATGAATGAATGGAAGTGGATGGTAAAGTATGACACCAGTTCTTAACTCCAACTTCAAGAGTGAGGGTGAATCATATACAAACAACATCGTCATCATTGATTTCATTAGATTTACAAAAGCCAAGAAAATCAGATATATGTTTGGCTATGAATGTACCACCCTCACCATTAATGATGAATTGAGAGAAGTCATGAAATTGTTCCGTGGAGATGAAAATTTTACCAGGTGATAGGTCAGAAAAACATTTTGGGATTATGATTTGGGAAAGAGCCATTTATGATGAGAGATTCAAAACAAACTCAATAGGCATGAAATTGTGTTGGACCATCGAGCCTCGTATATTAAATGGAAGTGCCAAAATATACAATAACAACACTGCCACACTAGCCCCAATAGTGGAATATTAAGTCACCACTTGCTTCTCCAAAGAAATATCTTCTCTCCTATTCCAATCCTAGAGAAGCCAAGGTGAATTTGAAGTCCCAAAATTCATTTTTTTTTAGTTATGAGGGTGGTTTTATAACAAATGAGGTGACTCTCCACCTCCCATGTGACTCTTGACCTCCCTCATAATTCTTGAGCTTCTACAATGACTTTTTCGAATTCATACATGACCTTTGAGCTTCTACATGACTTTAGAACTCAATAGTGACTCTTCATATTCTATGTGGGACCCTTGGTCTTCCACCCATTTTACATTAAATAATTACATTCCACAAATTATGTGGCAAGACGCTATGACACATGTGAATCTTGAGAGGACTATTGACAATGATGACATGGAACTTCATGATGATGTAGCATTTCCAAGCTACTCCTTTTGTTGCTTTCTCCGCATCTTCATCATGAATCTTTCATGTTCTTAATATTCATCCTCCAAGGGGTTGCTTCATAGGGAATCTTCATGTGATCATAATCTTTGATCTTCTATTGGAAACTAGTGCCTCTTCATCTTCTCTTCAATGATCAACTTTGTCTTTGCGGCTACAAAGGTGTCTTCTAGCAGGGTCTCCTTCTTTGTCTGCTTCATAATAATCCTGCCATAACATGGTATGATACCTACAACTGAAATCCACTCATGATAAGACAACATCATTCTGATAAACCACTATTCTAACATGCTTCATGAAAACCATTAATTTATTTGAAACCAGGTGATAGGCTGAGATACAGGCTCGAGTATTATGCATATGTGCAGCTAAGGAGGTCAGGGACCAGGACTGAGCCTTGAGACTATGCATTGCATAGTTTAGGATAGTTAGGGAGAGACAACTGCACAGTTGAGGGGCTCAAGGGGTCAGGTTGGAAACTTTAGGCTTGAGGTTTCCCACTATGAAGTTCCATAGGGATAAAGGCCTAAGGTTTACGCAGTTGTCCAGTTCAAGAACTCAAGGTTGAGGCTTGTTGCTTGAGACTGCATAGTGCATAGAAAAGGTTAACCGAAGGCAGAGACTGTGTAGTTATAGATGTCAAGGAGGAAGTCTTGAGACTTGAAACTACTCAATGGGTAGTAATGGAGGGATATTGATCAATGGATTACACAGTTTGGGAATTTCAAGGACTCGGTGATATAGCTTGATGACTGATATTGTGCAGTTTCAGAGCTCAAGGGGTCAGGGTTGAGTAGTGAGACTGCGGAGTATACAGTTCTTGAAGGTAGGAACTACATATTGTGCAGTTCCAAGAGGAAGGGTTGAGCCTAAGGGCTAATACTGTGCAATGCGTAGTTCAGGAAGGTTGAGTGAAGCCAATTTGCTCGGGTGGGAACTTTTTTGGATTTGGATAAGTATGGTATCAGTGAGGCCAAAGTGGAAAAGGAAAAAACCTGAGCATGATCACACATCTATTATAGCTTATGATGCAAAATTTATCACTCAGAACACATGAACAACATACTTCCCTCATGTTGACGACATTGCAATGGCTTACCCCAAGTGCAACACAAAAGGTACGCTTTGTGATGACAGTGACGACACTTGTGTAACAATGCTTGAAACTTAGGGAATGAATGTGATACCTGTCTATATGATATCATAACTCATTGACACCAATTTTACCCCTTGAAATAGACCAAAATTACATTTTTGTGATGTGTGATTCTTTTCATGCCAAAAGACGACATTTGCGACGAAACTTGCAAAATACGAACGACATTGAAAGAAACACATGCCAGAGTGAAGATAGCATGAAAGCGACACTTAATGAAGTGAAAACAAGAAAAATTGATAGTCGTATATGTTGGCTTGTGATTTTTATGAACGAATAAGTCAACATGGAGATTTAAGCAAATGAAGAGTGGGAATGGCTAAAGTGAAGGCCAAGCAATTCAAGCAAAGGTCAAGTAGACACCCCGCAGTCAAAAGAGGAAAGAGTTGTTGTCCAAGTGTTATGATCTAAAACACTTTGTCCGTATCCCACAAATTGTTATATATATCATATTTCACATATGGTATATGTAATATCACCTCCACTTTTAACGTTGGTGTGAGCCCTTTCTTCAATTGTCGATCGCATATCGCAAAACTCCATACACGCTACCATTGCACTCCTTCGCAAAACTCCCGATTGCGATTTGTGGGTGGCCCCACCTCCGTCATGCCACGTCCCCTCTCCTCTCATTGCACATCACACTTTGCATTGTTTCGTTCTTATTACCCGTCCTGATTCTCGGCCCTGATTGCGATTTTTGATATGATTTTGACCTGCGATAATCTTTGACTTTGCGATATGTGATATCACAAATCACAAATTGCAACCTTTGCCCTCGTTTCTCATAACAAAAAACTGTCGATTGCGATTTGCGGGTGGCCCCACGTCCGTCATGCCACACCACCTTCCACTCATCGCACATCGCACATCGCCGTTTCTCATAAAAAAAACTAGCCATTGCGATTTGCGGGCGGCCCCACCTCCGTCATGCCACGTCACCTTCCACTCATCGCACAACACAAATCACAACCTTTACTCCCCATTTCTCATAACAAAAATCTCTCGATTTCGATTTGCGGGTGGCCCCACCTCCATCATGCCACGTCACCTTCCACTCATCACACATCACACATCGCAAATCGCAACCATTACCCCTCGTTTCTCATAACAAAAAGCTCCCAATTGCGATTTGCAGGCGGCCCCACCTTTGTCATGCCACGTCACCTTCCACTCATCGCACATCGCACATCGCAAATCACAACCTTTACCCCCCGTTTCTCATAACAAAAAACTCCTGATTGTGATTTGCGGGCAGCCCCACCTTCGTCATGCCACAGCACCTTCCACTCATCGTACATCGCACATCGCAAATTGCAACCTTTACCCCCTGTTTCTCATAACAAAAAACTCCTGATTACAATTTTTGGGCGGCCCCACATCCTTGCCACATCATCAAATCCCTCCCATGGCCTTTGTCCTGCTCTTTTTAGTGTTAACCATCCCGATGTGTGTTAATGTTGCAAGCCCCACTTTTAGCTCTGCCATTATAAAGGAAAAGGGGTTGTTACCACCATTACTCACGCTAACTCCACCATATTCCCCTCATCTCCACTCCCTATCACACATTCTGAAGGTTAATGCTGGGGGGAGGTCGAAATGGCTGGTTTTGGAAACCACCACTAGTGCTACGTGTCAGCCTGCAGTGATTTCACACACCCCCATCCAATACCACAAACCAGACAGGCCCCCCTCCGAAACTCGGTCTCCGGTTTTTCAAGTCAAACACATCATGGGTTTTTGGTAGGACAAATGCAGCTATGGTATATTCACTTTATCCAATAACTCCCCGCTAAAGAGCTAAGCACGCGCAGCACGACTGGCCGTTTCGTAATGGTTAATGGGAATCATGAGAATAATGGAGTGGAGTCTTTCGATGGTAGGTGGAATCATCTGATGGAAGCCAGACTGCCCACCTGTTCACGGCTACTCCTCACCGCCCCTTTTGAATATTCCAGGATTTGGCCTCCGTGGCCAACTATGTTGTTTATTTTACTATTTGATTATGATGTTTCATTGTTGAAGTCTTGATTTCACCTGATTTTGTTTTAATTTTATGATTACAGGATTGATTAATCAATGCATGCTCTGTGATTTGGTTATGATATTTTGATTTTCACATGTGTGGGTCGATCATGAAAGTTTATTCGATCGTAAAACCTCAAGGAGAACTCTATATTTAGTGAGTTTAGAGATGAAATAAAGGTTCTGAATTTTGGAGAATTTTTGTTGCAATTCTATATGAATGTGCTCTTTATCCTCTCAGACACATATTTGGGAGAGTTGTTTTGAACATAATATGATATACTATACTGTTTATTTGGATTCCAGATGGAGAAATGAGTAGTCTGTATCTATATTCTCTTGTTTATTAGTAATCTCCTGTTTATGTATAATCATCTTTCAATGTTCTTCTGCTTTGATGATTCGTGTAATTTAGTTGCTCGTGGTATGCATTTTTATTCATGAATTCGTGTATGAATAATGCTTATGTGTTAAACTTATTGTTCCCCCTTAATTCACGCTCCATGAATCTCTATTGTTGGTCACATTCCACTTACATCCACTTCCTCTGAGTTCACGGTAGACATATTCTTAAGAATTTTAAGCCTGTCTCTCACGGGTTCCTCCTTCGTTCCTTCTCATCACCTCTACATATTTTGAAAGCCTTTGCTCATTGTTTCATACTTGGCCCATTTGAGAATCCAACGAGCCATATAGCCTCTTGATCCTCTCGCAGTATAGGGTAATTCACATGAATCAAACTCCAAAGTCTTCATCATTCCTGAACCACCACAATCATTATCCTCTTCATCCATATTCTGTCAAAGGCACCCTTAAAATTGTCTACATATAACATCTGATTTCAAGATGTCCTAGGCACTGGTATTTTTCAACTCAAGGTTGTCTCTAGGAGCTACAACATCTTTTTGGCACCTTTGTCGGGGATCGAATTAGAAAATCTTTTCCCTGGGATACGACATTATCTTCACCCTTCAATCAGGTGAGCACGAAGGGTTGAGAGTTGAATAGCTCTCAACTTGGTGACTCCATTATTATCAAAGTTCAAATTAGTTGTAATCCTAGATTACACAAGGCCTCATACTCAGCCAGATATTTCCCAGCTGAAAACCCTTTTTGTATCTGATCTCGAAAAGATCATATTTAATAGAATCTGGAAGGAGAAGCAACCAAGCTAGGTTGACCTACCCTCATTTCCTCTAGAAGATTCGCCTTCCTCATCTCAGAAAGTTGACATCTATGGCCCTGGCACCACAGCCCGTGTACTTGAGTATCCTCCTGAAGCCTCTGCTTTAGCTAGTTTAGTCATAAAAAATGAAGTCAAATCCAATGATACTTCTCTACCTCCCTTGCACCCTACTCCCGAGCAGTGAAGAAGTTAAAGAAGTTGCAGCACTCCAAATATTTTTACAAACAAATATCCAAACCTCTACTCATCACATACCTGTTATACCCCAGCCAACTCATCCTCATAACCTACCACCACCGCCCCTCATGGTTGTTCCTGGTTTCCTCCTCAACAAGTATGCTCCATTGGCACTACCTCACTTACTGAATGACATGCCACAAGATTATCTAAAGCTCCTGCCTCGGTTCACCGGGGAAGATAATACTTCAGCGCAGAGACATATTGAAAACTTCTACGCTTTTGCTGAGAATGTGAATGTAGAACACTTAGATGTCGTGTTAAGGATGTGAGTTTTTTTTTTAAGCGTCATACAAATTAGACCAACTGTCTAACGATCCTACAAATCTACCCTAAATTCCGCTAATCAGGCGACAAATTCACCCTCCGCCGGTGCATTTTGTAAGATCATTAAATTACCTAATGACCCCTTAACTCCAAAAACATGGCCATATAGGCCAAATAAAGCTGTGGGTTGGGATTTAATGCCCGCCCCCAATGACCTAGCCCCTAAAATTGGGGTCGTGGTCATGTGGACACCATGGGTCCAAGGGCTAGGTTAGTTGTCTGCCCTTCTTGCTAGGCCCCTTTTACATTGGCGCATGGTTGTGTGCAGTGGCATATGACCTTAGGGTTGGACCCCTCACCTTACTGCCTTCACCTAACACCTAAGTCTGAAACCTGTGGTCTCTTGGCGGAGCATATGTCCACAGGTCAGGGCTAGAAATAACCCCCTCTTATGTAGTTCCTTTCAAATTTTCCAAGGGTCATGTGGATAACCGGTGTGACCAGGTGCCAAGGGCCAAGGTTGAGCCCTTCTGCCTTCTACATTCGTTATGGTCATGTGTATTAATGTCGTGACCGAGGGTCGGGCTAAAGGTCCCAAGCCCCTCTCCTTCCAACGCCCTGAGGGAATATGAAAACAAACATGACTGGGGGTCGAGCCTGACAGCCCGACCCCTTCCTCTAATGGGCACCATAATAACTTTTAAATGCAAGTTTGTAACTATACATATTAATTTCGACCATGTGGTTTGTAAGTAAGGTGTTGTGTTGATATGCTTGAGGTCTCTTGTTCAAACCCCGAGAGGCCCGTTCGACCCATACCAAAATTTTACACACTCTTGGGGTGCCACGTGGCAACCCCTGATTGGGCCATGTGGCACCATTTAATTGGTCCACTTCAAACAAACCACATCCAATAGGAATGAACCAAAACCAGCGAACTGAAGGATACCAAGTGTCAACCTATGGTTGGCCTATACCCTACACAGTCATCCTGCTGACTCAACAATATGGTCAACCTAGTCAACTGACCTACTCAACATTTTGTTTTTGGGCCAAATGGACAACACACGATAACTTGAGCATATGGTGTTGGATTGAGGTGAAACGAATGTCATTGGATTTAGAATGATGAGCACTTAGGCTTGAAGCCAATTTCAATAGTTTCTGGGAAATTTATTTTTTGAGCTAAAAATTGATCACCTGATCAACTCCTCTCAAGGACCTTTCCCACTTTGTAGCTCTCTATGGCTACAAATGTAAATCACCTCATCTCATTCCTGGAGGTATATTGGCAATCATAGTGAATTCTTCCTCCAACTTTTAGAAAAACCCGTCGATCTATGTTGAAGCTACCTATTGGTCCTACTTCTCCTCCTTGTCCTTCTTCTTGAGAGGACACTGGTTATTGTAGTGGCCAAACTCGCCAAACCTAAAGAATTTGACCTTTGACATGTCCTTATTATTCCTCTTATCCCCCTGTCCTTTACTGGGACCCGTAGATGTGAGGACCACATTCTCCTCCTCCTTCACCATCTTCAATCTGTCGCTACTTCTACCACTGATGGACTCTTTAACAGAGCTCATCTCAACCCCTCCTACTGCAAATCATACCACATCTTATCCCACTTTAGTAGCTTGTATCTGACCAATATTATTTGGACAAATATTTTACAGTCCTCTAAGACATTGTTGAGTGTCAATTTCACTAGCTTCGTGGGTTGAGGCGTTGCCCCAAAAATACAATTGGTCATGGACCTCCTAAATTTTGGTAAAAAGGGGATTTATGCCTTCCCCTTTATGCATCCAGATGCATCTCAAATTCTCCTCTAGGAACATCTTATGTTGCTCAGAAATTCCTTGGTAGGTGGAGAGCGCATCCCACATCTATTTGGTATTATCTTTGCCAGTAATATGTGAGAATATATTATCTTGGACTCCATCAAGGATCAATCACTTCATCCGTGCCATCTCCTTTATATATTCCTTCAAATAATATGTATCCTGAGCAACTTCCACTACGTTATCAATGTAGGCTTTCAAGCCATACTCATCTAGAAGGAAGGACATCCTAGCCTTCTATATGACATAGTTGGAAGTTCCATCCAACCTTTTTCCTGGTCACGAAGCCCTGCAGTGGCCATCTCAAAAAAATGTCAAAAAATCACTATTTCCTTCTACTTGGTTGCTGCTATGCTAACACTGTTACCGATGAAATAGGTAACCTGACCTCAAAACGAGAACTCTAACCCAAAAAGACTTAAAAAACATGAAAAAACACCCCAGAAATAAAAAAAAAGTGTATTCCAGAACGCACTTGGTTTTTTTGAAGGTCAAATTTCAACATTTTATAGAATTATGCTAAAAATAAAATTGTTTCTTGAAAAAAGGATTGAAGAAACACCCTCAAAACAAAACCAGTTGATGTTGGAATAACAAAAAAAAATAAAAAATTGTGTCATATTTTTGACATTTTAAAAATAGAAATAACATTATTTTATTTTTAAAATTCAAGCATTAAAAATAACCTAAAATTAAAAAAAAAAATTAAAATTAAAAATAAAAACATTTTAAAGCTTAAAATTTAAAAATATATAGGAAATAAAAAAATAAAAATAAAAACAAAATAAAAATTTTAATTCAAACATTAAAAAAAACCAAAAATTTAAGAAAAAAAATAAAAAATTTAAAAGATTAAAATTTTCAAAATATATAGAAATAAAAAAAATAAAAATAAAGCAAAATAAAAGTATTAAATTAAAAATTAAAAGAAGAAATTATAAAAAATAAAATATAGAAATTAAATTTAAAAGAAAAAAGAAAATGTTTATTAAATTGAAAAAATTAAATTAAATTTTAAAATAAAAAATTAAATTTAAAGAAATATATTAAATTTTAATAAATAAATTAAAAAAAAACATTATTGAAATTAAAAGTAAAAAAAAAAATGAAAAATTAATTAAAAATAAAAAATGAAAAATAAAATACATTAAAAATATTAAATTTAAAATATATATATTAAAAAAATAAATAGATTTTAAGAATTAATTTAAATTTAAATTATAAAAACTAATATATATATATATATATATATATATATATATATATATATATATATATATATATATATATATATATATATTAGATTTTATTAAATTTAAAAAAAATGTTAATATTAAAAATAACAAAAATTATATTTAAAAAAAATAAATATTAAATTTTAATAAATAAATGAATAAAACAAATAATTTGAAATAAAAATAAATTTTAAATATAAAGAAAAAAAAAAAAACATTGTTAAAATAAAAAGTTAAAAAACTTTAAAAATCAATTAAAATTGAAAAATTGAAAAATATAGATTAAAAAAAATATATTAAATAAAAAATAAAATAAAAAACAAATTAATTTGAAAATATTAAGTTTAATTCATATATATATATATATATATATATATATATATATACATATATATATATATATATATATATATATAATTTTAAATACACAATTTTAATTGAAATAAAAAATATATATATAACTTTTATATGTAATTAAATAAATAGTAATAAAAAAAATAAAAAAAAAAATATAAATTTACTAAATTTTAAAAATTAAATGAAAAAACTAAAAAAAAAAAAAAATTAATAAAAAATTTAACAAAATTTAGAAAAAAAAATTTATAATAAATTAAAAAAAAAAAATGAATAAAATTAAAAAAATAAAAATAAAACAAATTAAATTTCAAAAATGAAAATTAAATTAAAACCAAAAAAAAAAAATTGAAATTAAAAAAATAAAATTAAAAAAAAATATTAAAAATTAAAATAATTAAAAAAAAATTTTTGATGGTAGTGTATTGTAAGCTAATCGGCCTCACTTGATGACGACGGAGGCCCGGCCGGCGGCGGGCGGGGCGGTTCAGGGAATCGCCCTCCCGCGGAGGGAGGCGGGGTCGGGAATCGCCTCGCGTCGCGGGAGGGAGGGGCGGGTTCCCGGTCGCCCTCTGCCCGGGCGGGAGGAGTGATTCCTAGAATCGGCCACCGGGGCAATTCTGGAATCGGCCTCCCGGCTGCGCGAGGATGATTCCGGAATCGACCTCCGCGTCGCGGCGAGGCGATTCCGGGAATCGGCCTCGGCGATTCTCGGAATTGGCCTCCATTTGCAGGGAAGGTAATTCTAAGAATCGGCCTTCGGCTGTGGCCAGGCGTTCGAAATCGGTTTCGAGGGCGATTCCGGGAATCGACCTCACGTTGTGGCGAAGGCGATTCCCCGGAGATCGGCCTCCGCGCCGCGGGAGGGCAATTCTTGGAATGCACCTCCACCTTGTGGCCAGAAGCCTCGCCCGCCACACAGGCGAGAGACCGATTAGCTGACACCACCACGATCAAATTTTTTTTTTTTTTTTAATTTGATTTTTTTTTTTAATTCAAAAATTTTAAATTATTTATTTTTAATTCAAAATTTTTATTTAAAAAATTTAAATTGTTTTTTTTTTAATTTTTTTTTTTAAATTTAATATTTTAGATTAATTATTTTTTAAAATTTAAAATTTATTTCTTAAATTTATTTATTACTATTATTATTATTATTATTATTATTATTTTTTTTTTTTTTTAAATCTTTTAGTTTATTTAGTTTTTTATTTTTAAAATTTATAAATTGTTTCATTTAAAAAAAAAACAGTAAATTTATGGATATTTGTTTTTAATTATTTGCACGTGGTTTTTTCATTTTTTGTTTTTTATTAATTTTTTTATTTTAATTTATCTTTTTCAATTTTTTATTTATTTATTTATTTTTTTTTTTTTAATTTGTTTTTTTTGTTAATTTTAAAATTTGTATTTTTTTCTTATTATTATTATTTAATTTTAATTTTTAAATTTAATTTTTTCTTTTTTGTATTTTATTTTTATCTAAATTTTAATTTTGTAATTTAAATTATTTTTAAATTTTCTATTTAATTTTTTTGAGTGGTTTTTTTTAATAACTTAAAAAAAATGTTTTTGACTGTTCTCTTCTTTTTTTTGGTTAATTTTTTTTCTTTAAATTATGTATTTTTTTTTTTAATTTTGTAATTCTTTTTGATTCTGTAATTTTCTAATATTACATTTTTTTTTTTTTTTTTTTTTTATTTATTTTTGTTTAAATTTTTTATTTTTTACGATTAATTTGTTTTTTACATTTTGTTATTGGTTTTTGTTTTTATATATATGTTTTATCTAAGTTTTGTGTTTATTACCAACATGAAAATCACCACTCTAAAAAAGGTTGATCTTTTGCATCTATACGTTTCAAAATTAGCATGAAAATCATCACTCTAAAGAAAAGGTTGATCTTTTTTTTGCATCAATCGTTTTGAAAATTAACATGAAAATCACTAACATTTTAAAACAAATATTCATACTTCATAAATAAAAATATTAGAGTGTCGAAAATGTGTAAAAAAAAGGTGATTACGCATCACCACTTTTCTAAAAATACGGTGCTTTTTATGCTACAAAAAAAAAGTAGGTAACGGTGCGATTTTATTTCATGTTAACTCTTTGTTTCTTTATCACGTACTCCCTTCTTGAGTGAGAAAATATGCTCACAATTGCTGCTGTCAGCGAGGAAAAAATCAAACTTCTTGAGACTAAAATTTCCACGAGGAAATTTTCCCTGCGTAGTGTGTGTTTTCACTTAATCCACCTAACGATGATTTCTTCTTGCCAAAACCTCTCCGTACAACGAGGAATTTTCTCCACAAAAATATGAGCTACAATTTATCCTTTTCACTACTTGAATCACTATCACCAGGCTAGTCTAATTTTTGCCAACTGCTGACTAAAAAATCGAATTATTGCCTCGGCGGTTTGGCACTTTGTCGAAAAATTGTGTTGCCTCTTTGAAAATTTCGGCCTATTGTACGTCTTATTAGCGAGGATTTCTCTTCACTTCTTAGCTTCCCAATTGATGTGACACATAAATTACCATACTTGAAAAATTCATCTATCCACATCAACAGGAAATTATTCTTCTAATTATGTAATTATATTTATAATTTGTTTATATTCTGACAAATATCAAATCATTAGCATATGATTTTCACAAATAAAATTAAAATAATAGGGTGGAAACTAAGAAAATATTTTCAAGCACACCCATAAAAAATAACACTATTATTTTGGACAAATGTCCCCAGGAAAAACCCAACTTGGAGAAAACCGGTGCGGCATTGAGGGTTTTATTATTGTTCATGAGTAATCAAAGGTACGTGGATGCAGAATTTAGCTATCCTACAAATAAAATATCTTGGTAAAAAATATTAGGGGAAATTTACCCTCACTTTGGGAAATTCTAGCATTGGACTTCATAAACAGTCATCCAGCGGGCTGTATGAAGTGCGCATCACTTTGAAGTTACTTCTCTGATGCTTCCTAAACTATTTGCTAATCAAATAGTCTTGCTGTCTTTGGCTAGGAAAATTCTTCTTTGAAACTCTAAGAACTCCTTCCCGGCCTCACGGATATAAGACTTCTTCCCCTCTCGGCAAATCAAAATTCCTTTTGGGAAACCTGTGACCGCCTCTGCCCTACATTCTCTTGGAGAAATCACAGGCCTCTCTGCAAATGTACTAAAACGCCCGTCAAAATCTTTCTCTAGCCTCTTGTCTCTACCCTCACTATATATTTGCCTCTTGAAGCTCAAAATATCTAGCAGCCATTGTTGCTACTTTAAAAATAAAATTCTCCAAGTGAGTTAGGTGTACACTCTCATCACCCACATCATTGATCTCTCTTCTTATGTCTTATTATTTGGAACTCAAATGGTTAGATTAAATCTTAATTGATTGCTCGGATAATTTTTGGATTGATCTATGTGAGTTTCTAGAGATTTCTCTCTTGACTTAATTAATTTGGTCAGTAGCCATATTCCATAAGTTTATTGAAATATTTAAAAATCGACTAATAATCTTATTAATCCATCTCCTGGTGGAATTTCCCAGAAATAAATTTTGGGTTTTTGGTTCTCTCATGTATTTTAATCTCTCCACTAAATTTCTTGGCTAGAACAAATGGAGTGCTACAAAATAAAAATATCCCACTTTATATCTACCCAGTCCTTGTCTAAACCAACACCACTAGAATGACATGTTTTTATCCGTAGCGTCATATTCATCCTTTACGCAACAACATTATACTAGGCATTGTATGAATTAGTCTTACGCAGCACTATACCACACTTCTTCTGAGATTTTTGTGAATTTGTTCTCACAAAATTCTCCTCTATTGCTCTCAAATACCTTAATTATTTTCTCTATTCAATTTTCCATAAGAACCTTAAACTATTTGTATTTCAAAGAATTTAGATTTTTTCTTAATGAAATAATCCATGTGTTCCTCGAAATCATCATGTATTAGCTTGTAATTTACACAGGTACATTGAACATACAGTTTAAGCACATCATTGTACACAAATAATATTCTCCTAATCATGTAGTAGTAGTGGAGAATCTTACCCAATTATGCGTCCCATATAAGAAATGTTCACAGCAATTAAAATCCAAGGGAGAAATTAGACATACCTTCCATCGAGACCATTACCATGTAGTATTCGAAGGCCCTTCTCTACAATATGCCCAGTGTTTGATGCCACAACATAATTTTTCTCTGAAGACTATAGTACTTTTTCTTTCTTCTAATCCCTCTCCAAGAATAATGGAATTGTTGCACCCATCACAATTAGTGCTTCTTATCAACTTATATATTTGTCCCAAAATCGAACTCCTCTCGGTAATATCATTGTGCATGAATATTTAATGATATGACTGATGATAAAATATTTTGGTATATTATTGTTATTCTTCTTTGGAATGCAGAAATTTTGAGTGAACACCTCATCTCTTGTTTGGGAAATGAGATTGTTCATGAAGTTGGGTGAAGTAATTCCACAGGCTTGATTTCAGTTGTCTAGTTACAACAACACCTGATATGTAGCTTTATCATCATCAATATCATTGCTCCTCAAGCCATCCTATAGGTAGGCTTTCAAACCTTTTACCTTTGCACCCACAACACTCATCTTGCCCACCATAAATCAATTTTAGCTAATCTTGTGGTATGTGTAGAAAATTATGAGTTTATAATCCTTCCACCCATGAGTTTCAACTTGACCTTTCCTCCTCCTGATTATGAAAATTGATTCATCTCTTAGTAAAACATCCGCCACCATCCAACCTCTTTCCACATCCACCAAAACCACTCACTATTAGGAGGTCGTATGAAGAAGGGATGCCTTGTTTCCGACCAACTGACACTCATCATCTACATGTGTACTTGAAGAAGATAAGAACACATTGCCTCTTGTGAGGGAGAGTTTTTGATTCTTAAAAGGAGCATCATCAAATCCCTTCCCTTTCTCCAACAAATTTTGATTAACATTCTTTCTTGTAATGCCCTTCTTTTCCACATCTCCAACATGCATTTATGAATTTCCTAGGATTTGAATGTTCTCTAGTTAGATCTCCCACTCGAGGACCTTATTTTATTTATATTGTGCAGGATAATCTTCTTATAGACCAGGCATAGGTGTTTTAACCTTTGATATTTTCAGTGTCCTATAATAACAAAGATAAGACAATATCTTCAAAACTTAAAAGGAGTTGCATTATACGTGCCAAACTATCCCACGGGTCATTAGAAACCTGACAAGTTTATAAACTTATCTTCATATGAAATTTGAATATGGTTAGATAATAGTTGAAAGCTTAGCATAGTGGATGTAACACAAATTCTACCGCCACCAAGTCTTTGTCTGTCATCCTGGGTTATGTAACTTTTGTAATATTAATTTATTCAACAAATACTTAGATTGATAGAAAGTTCCCTAACCCATTCCTGATGTACGATTCTGATTCTCTTAAAACATTTGACTATCTATAAATGTGGGAACACGACCATATTGTGTCTTTACATTCCAATCAACTTGGTCCGATCTTGTAAGAACATTGTTGTTGGTGCAATGCATAGATTCATAGTAATCCTGAATCCTTTTACCAATAGATCTTCCATTTTTAAGATTCCACTAAAATACACACATGATTTCTTAATCTTCATCTTTGAACTACTCACCATTTCAACCTCCACCCACAGAATCAATTTGTGATTCTTCCCATAAATAGGTGCTCCATAAGGTCAGAGCAAAACCCGGTAACCACAAAGAATCCCTTGAAGCGAAAACCCTCACAGAGCAAATTTAGGTTTTAACCCTGTGTAATTAATTATTTAGGCCAGAATCTTAGTAAATAGAAAAAGTAAATAGAAAAATACACATTAACACAGAAGATTTTATGTTGGAAACTCAAGTGACAAGAAAACCATAAATATTTTTTGAATGCTTTATATATATATATATCTAAACAACTTGATCTAATTTACCACTATATTAGACCATAATTATAGTTCCTTAATCAAAGCTACAAAACCATGGGCTCTAAACACAAATACTTCAAATTGCTAAAGAGTGAAAATGACTAACACAAAAAAAAGATTTATTTTTTTAGGAAGCAAATCATCACAAAAGAATATAACACAAAACTGATCATGAGGATTTAGAGTGATTTAAAACCCTAAGCTAACCCTAATTATGACTATCGAAAAGCTAGTAGGAGGAGGGAAAATGGTTCACATTTTCTAGACATACGAATTATTCTAATATAATTAGAATGTGGAAGAACTACCAAAGAAAAGAACATAAGAATATTGTAGATGAATCTATAAGACCATAGTGTGTCATAACTTACTAATATTAGACAACTTTGTAATTTCTATTGCAATCTCATAATATAAAACAAAGAGTGATCTTCATTAAATAGTGGTTTTTCTTAAATGGGTTTCCTAAGTAAATATTTGTGTTACATTGTATGTTTAAGCTATTGTAGTCTATTTCACATTTGAGTAGACAATCTAATTCTGCTTATTTATTAAAAAACTAAAAATGAACTTACAAATTCAGAGCATGATACCTAGTTTAAAAAATGTTTTGATGAAAATTCAGTAGAATATCCAAAATAATTTACAAAATATATATATATATATATATATATATATATATATATATATATATATATATATATATATATATATAAGTGTAAACTAAAATAAATTGATTATGAAAACTGAAAATTATTTCTCTCACCTACCACCAAATTTTGAGTTAAATATAGCTCAAATATTTTAATTTATAGTGTAGCTTAGACTTACAAAAATCAAACATAGATCCACTCAATGTGTTTAAGATTAAATATATTTTGGTGTTATAAATTATATTTTTTAAATTTAAATTATAAGTTGTATAATAAATGTGAAATTATAAAATCGAATAAATTGACTATAAAAAAACTAAAAATGGTTATCCTTACTTTCCCAAGTTTTGAGTTAAAATGACTTCAAATTTTCAATTTTTATAATTTTAGAATTATAAATTACTTAGATATATCATTAATATAACTCTAAAATTAAAATAAAACAAATGCAACACACAATTGAGATAAGCCCACACAAAACTTGTCCATTAGCTAAACATTAACGGTACATATTTATAACATGGGCACTCACTAATCTTCCTAAGTTTGGGGTAACAATCCTGAGCTGGTGGAACTAAACTCTAATTAAAAACTCTCGTTCAACAAACCATAACCACTCCTATTTCTACATTATTCTAGATTATTCTCACATCCTCCTGTTGTGGAGAAATGGATTTTCCTAACTTGCTAATTTACTTCTAAAAACTTCAAACTTGAGTTTACCAAGAGGTTTGGTAAAGATAATAACCATATTATCCTTGGTATTACAAAATACTAAATCAATTTGTTTGGGTCAATCTTATCTTATTACAAGTAGTATTTCATCTCGATGTGTTTTGATTTAGCATGATATCAGTATTGGATTTTGTGCTAATTTGTTGTACTTTTATTATCACAATTTATGCATGTTGAAACCACTTTGCTTCTCTTGAGATCTGCAAAAATTCTCCATGGCAAGCAAGCCCACGGAGTGGCATTTGAATCGAAAACTTTGTACTAAAGATTCACATTGATGATAAAGCGATTTGGTTAACACCTACTCCACTTGTGACCATTTGATCCTATATTAGATAGCAGCGAGGAGGTGGTCGTCACATCATTGGGATTTCCTACCCAATCTGGATGAGAAAAACACATGCGATTGCAACATGATTCATCGATATACATAATACCTAAATTGATTGTTCCTTTTAAGTATCGAGAGAACTTTCTTTGCGGCATTCAGAGTGATTTCCTAAAGGCTTAGCCATAAAGCTGACTAAGGATATCTTGGCGGGTATCGATGTCGGTGTGGTAGTGGTGAGATAGTTAGGACTTCCCTGTGACAATATAAAGTTCCATATGCCTCTTTAGTTCCATCTTCTTTGTACAACTTTGCATTCTTGTTCTAATGGTTGGCATAGCTTGCAATCACTCATGTTGAACTTTTTAAGAGTTTCCTTTGTGTATTTACTTTGAGTGATCAATGTTTTACTAGGCTCTCTCATACCTCGATTCCTATGATAATGCAATTCACCGGATCTTTCATTTCAAATTCCCACAGAACAAATGAATTTTAATTTCTTGATTAACTTGTAAGCCATGTGAATATTGAGATCATCCACATATAAAGATATTAAAGCAACATTTCCTTCTTCATCTTTCTTAACATACATGTTAGGATCATTTTCTTTTTCACAAACCCATTGATGAAAGAAGGTGTCAATCTTCACCTGCTGATCTCGGCGCACATTTCAAACCATATAAGGCTTTTCTTAACCTGCCAGGACCTGATGCTCCTATCACACATTTTGACAAACCCTTCGAGTTGAACCGGATAAAATTCTTCCTTTAAATCACCATTCGAAAAGAAGATTTGACATCCAATTGATGTATATTCCAATTATGTTTTGTAGATAAGGAAATCGGTACTCTAATTGTATTCAATTTAGCTACGGTAAAAGTATCTTCATAATTAATTCCCTCTGTTAGGCATATCCTTTTGCAACTAATCTGCTTGTAAATTTATCAGTACTGTCTTAGCTAGAATTTAGATCTATACAACGGTTGCTTCCAATTGGAAATTTTTTTAGGGGAGTTCAACTAATTCCCATGTTTGATTTTTCATAAGAGAGTCATATTCATCATTCATAGCATTTCTCCATTGTTCATGCTCTTTAGCTTATTCATAATCAATGGTTCTGACATTCATGATATTAGACATCGAGCATAATCTCTATACCTTGCGAAGGAAGGCAGGTTTGTCGAGTTGACCTTCTTGGTTCTACAATACCGTTTGAGTTCCATCATGATTCTCTCATTTTTTGAGGTGAATCTTCCTCATTGATGAATCAGCAGTATTCTTCGGATGTGCTCATACTACTTTCGTTACGATCTTGAACATGTGCACATGCTGTTCCTATTCTAACAAAAGTATCAATTTTGACATGATCATCGTTAGATATATGTCAAGCATCATTCATTGTATCACTTTTATCGGCATTCTCATGAAGCTCATCGCATCGACTTACCAAACGGTTTATGTGAGCGGGATCAAAACGGTTTATATGCTTCGATATGTACAATACCCAATAAAAACACACTTGATTGACTTTGCATCGGCTTTCTTTGTTATCTTAAAGTAATATGTACGAAAGGAAGTACACTCAAATACTCTTAAATGATTGACATCGGTTTATGACCATAGAGAATCTCAAAAGGAGTTTGAAAAGCTAATTTCTTGAGTGGGACTTGATTCTTCAAAATAAATAACGATATTAATGGCTTCTACCCGGAAACCATTAGAAATGTTTTACCAAGTATCTGCAGCGCACTCATGATGTTCTATTCCATCTCTCCAGCAACACCATTTTCTTTGAGGAGTATAAAGTGTTTGTAATGTTGTTGTTGAATCCCATAAATTACAATACTGTTAAATATACTGATTTATATTCACCATACTGATCGATACGAAATTTTAATGTATTTTACATTTTCTTTTCAATCAAAGTTCTAAATTCTTTTAAAAGATTCAAAGACATCACTTTTTCTTAATGTGAAATAGACCCATGTATATCTAGATCTATCATCGACAAAAATAAGAAAGTAGGAAGCACCACAAAGCGACCTAGTTTGCATAGGTCCAGCAGGTGTGAATTAATTCAAGTATATCATATCTTTTCTCCATATGAGCTTGGGAAACTCCTCTCTATCTTGCTTACTAAGTGCCGCAAGAAGCTTCACATATTAAATGTTCACACTTCATATGACCTTCAACCATTGTTTTTTCTTTGCAAGCAACAATAAATCATTGTAATTGGTGCCCTTTGTGATGCATGATAACTTTGTTGTTAACGTTGTTGTGGATATGTGCAACATGACGCTTCATCAATACATCCAATTTATACAATCCACCAACCACAGTACTGTCAGGCTGTCTTCCATGTGATCTGAATATCTTTCACAATACACCCCAATTTACCAAATTCCACTTTTAAATTATTATCAATGATAGTTTAGAAACAAGATGTCATTCTTTTTAATACCGGGAACATATGCATATACATCATGAATGCGATCTCATTTTTCCATTAGGTAAGTACACACTTATTACGCCATAGCCTTGGACTTTATGTGACCTATTATCTCTAGGTAAATGTGTGCCATCGGTTTTCTCGTAATATTTATCATGCCATTCTTTATTACAAGTCATATGAGAGTACAGTCTGCCGGCATCTATGAACAGTCTCATCATCGGTTTAAATGAGACAATGCAACATCAGGAAAAGAACAATTAAAGATTTTAAATCTTGATAACTGAGTGTCTCTTGTTCATGAAATTTCAATTATGTGTGTCTGATTTGATTCATGATTCTTTCTTCTATAAAATATTTAGCTGATGTCCGGGTTTCCACAATAATCACATTCAATATTTTTCTTAACATAAGAATCGGGATGTGTCATTACTTTCCTTCTTTTCTTGAAAATAGCCTTTGTTCTGTCCATTAAATTCTCGGAATGATCTTTTACCTCTTGCAATAAGCACCAAATCGAATAATTTGGATCACTGAAATGTTTCATTCTCTCTTCTTCTTGAAGAATAATTCCAGCCAATTCATCAGATGTAGGAGGCATTTGTCTGGTGAGAATCTTGATAAGACTTTATGGTCTTAGACTAAACCCTTCAATAGCAGTTACTAAATGCGTTGCAGAGCCTTTTTTCACCAATGTCACCAAGCTTATCGCTTAAGTCTTTAATTCTAGAAACAAATTTGTTGATTCTTTCATTGGCTTCCATTTTGATAGATAGTAGTTTTGTTTTTAAAATAAAAATGTGGTTTGCATTAGTAGTTTCATACAAACCTTTGAGAGTTTTCCCATGTGTGATTTGAAGATGCAAGTCCCGAATGTGAGGAATGATGTTGTCCTTTACGGACATAGCAACAACACTTTCACTTTCATTTCGCTTATCCCAATCTTGGAATCACGTGTTGAGATTCAACAAGATGATGAGCTTAGTGAAAAGGTAAGCGACTTCATAGAGGCAGGTGCCTTCCAGAGTAATTTTGGCATAAAGTCTATTTTTAGACATGTAGATCACTCATCCCATGAGTTGCGGGATGCTGTTGTGGATGGTTGGTCAAGTTGGAAAAATATATGGACTTCTATTTTGGACATATTGGACGGGAATGTTTTAGATTGCCGGTCTAAAAATAGATAACATCAAATATTATTAGCTTTTAATAATGTTTGGACTCTGGCTTATTTAACTCTTATTCTCTTGGAGCACTTCGATTAAGTGCACGGATGTATGCAATGAGTGTGAGGAAAAGGAATTACATGTATTTACGAGGGTTATTTGGGAGCTAATGCATGAGGACTTGGGTTAGAACTCATGTGACGAGTTTAGGTGGAGTTATAGAAGTAGTTGGTGGAGTTGTGTTGGTTTAATTGAGTTAGACACAGTTGAACTAGTTGTATCTAGTCTAAATGATTGATACATAGTGAGAGTGGTGTGAATTAATTAATAATTAATTCACTAAATATTAACTCATTAATCAAGCTGAAGAATGCATCGATTAACTACGATTATGGTGATTTAGATGGAGACTGAGTGAAGGTAGTGAAAGAAAGTGTGACTACTCGATTATGACTATAGTGATGCATTGATTGCATCCAACACTTTCGATGGAATACCAATGAGGATTGCCTTGATGAAATCGGTGGATTAGGAGTTCATTCAGAACCATTCTTTGACAAGGACATTGCATAGTAAATGAGGCTATTGAATTGGCAAAGATCAATTGCATGGATTTGTAGATCAGGGCATGATTAGTGTGTAGCGGAAATTGTATTGTCTTGAGAGCTAGATAGTCAACTTTGTATGAGGATTGTTACATGATCTCTGTGAAATATGTGCTATCTGGATAGTTGGAGTTTTTAGCTTAGGCTTTCGTTAAATCACTGGTATGTTAATGTGTGTGAAATTTTATGGTTTCATGTGTGCATTAAATTGATTTAATTTATATGTGATCAATGGTGCATAGATTATTGTGCATGAAGTTAAAGAAGTGTGTGATCTAGAATCTTGGATATATAACTTACATAAGTTATATAATTTCTACATGGAATCAAAGCGATATTGATAAAGTGATTACTTGATTATTGAAGCGGTTGAGTTTTGTGCTAGTGGAACCGAATTTGTTGTAGTGTTTTCTTGGTGAAGTTGAGCATTCATTGAAATTTCTTTCAATGGATTGCAATTGGAGTATGCCCTTGAGGAAGCTCAAATTATATTGCATGGAAGGACGGGGATGGAGGTAGTGCTAGATGATAATGGGTTGAAGGAGTTCATAGATGCGAAATTCAAAAAACTACGCTTCTACTTAATCTGACGCACTTGACGCATGGAAAAAGAAGACAACAAAATGTCAAAGGATGCAGTTGGAACATGAAGGATCACTGGTGTCAACCTTCATGGTAAATCTTCTCCATTCTTGTAGAATTTTTTTAGCTGGTCTAATACGAAAAGCTGCGTATTTTTTATAGGTTTTAGTGTGTGACAAATTTCTTAACACTCAAGTTATAAACTAAAAATCTAAAAGCTACCCATTACGATCAACGGACCAATGTAATGCCCCATAATTTTTAAATTTTTTTTACAATGTATTTTTGAGATACAAAATTTGAATTTCTTTGAATCACGATGACCCTCTCTCAAAAATTGTTTACACTCATTTTATGAAAAATAATTAAATTAATAACGTTCACGAAATTCCATAAAATTTATATTTCTGAAAGTAGATTCAATTAAGAAAATGCTTGTCTTGGTTAAAACCAGAGTTAATTAACAAGTTTTCATGGAGTTTAATCAGTCCAAAAGTTGCGGAGACATTTCGAGCTTGGCTGCGTAATCGATGACGCGATAGTTCGTAGAACTATTAGAGACAGTTCGGCCGAACTATTTTTTTCTTCGAGCCGCTAAAACTAACGGCTTAATGGTTAAGCCGAACTTATTATCAAGTTCGAACTATTGTGTAATATTGATCAGTAGGAATTTTTGTGGAGCCCCCTACAAAACACATATTTCGCGGTCGATATAAATTGCCGCGAAATGATTCACAATTTCGCATTTCGCACTTCATTTCATCTTACAACGGTTTGAATTCAAAAAATTTCTTCCAAAGTTTTAGGGTCAAAAATTTTTTTAGAGGAAGACATTTCTGGAGCGGCATGATTTTTCTTGGAGGTTGAAAGTTTGAATTTTAAAAAACTTTTTGGAAGACATTTTTGGAGCGACGTGATTTTTTCTTTGAGGTATGTACGTGTTTTGTGTTGAAATAAATCTTTTGAGATTTTGTTCAAAATTTTCTTACATTTTTAAGATTTAAATTTTTTGGAAGACATTTCTTGGAGCGGTGTGATTTTCTTAGAGATATGTACGTGTTTTAGTTGGATTCGTATTTTTAGAAAAGATTTTTTTTAAATTAAATATTTTGTGATATTGTTTGTAATTGAGTTATTGTATAATTTTTTAAAAAGAAATTTTTTGAACCTCATACCCTATTATCATGGGAAATCGAAGAACTTGTGTGAGAAAATGTGATCGAAAAAGAAAACGAGGAACGTAGAGAAGAGACGAGACAATATCGCAAAAAGAAAGTTAGAAGCTCTCGAATATTGAAGAGGAAAATCAACCTCGCGAGAAATTGAAGCGAGTATGTAAATGTAAATATTACATGCTCTTATTGATATATATTTAAAATTTTCCTAATGTAAAATGTAACGCTTAATTTTTATTTGATAAACTAGTTTGAAAAATATTTTGTTTGATGTGACTGAGAGATATTCCTCAAAATATTAGAAGAAAAAATCAACCTCAGCGAAATTAGACGAGGTATGTAAATGTAAATATTGATCTATTGATATATTTTAAAGTTTTCCCAATGTCTGATATGTGAAGCTTAATTTTTATTTGATGAACTAGTTTGAAAAATATTTTGTTTAATGTAAATGACAGAGAGATACTCCTCGAAATATTGAAGAAAATCCAAATCAGCCTCACCCAGAAATTGAAACGGGTATGTAAATGTAGATATTATGATCTATTGATATATTTAAAATTTTCCTAATATTTATTGAAATATTTATTAATTTTGATTATTTATTGAATATATGTACTATTTTTTTCGAATACGAGATGGGAAATCACTATCGATAATGAGATGTTAGAAAATGTCAAACACTACTTTGTATATGGAGATAAAAAGCTTAGAAACTATTTTATACGATATCGGTATCAGAAAATTTTGGAAATGTTTTTTCAAAGGCGAGGTGGCCAGTTCAAGCTCAATTGTTGAAAGGTGCTCTTATCATCGAAAATTAAAAGAAGCGACGACACTATTGGGTATTGAAAATCAACCAAAGATAAAAAAAATGAAAGAGGTGATAAAAAATATGAGTAGTGCTATAGAGTCAATTGAGAGATCTAGAGATAAAAAATGTTTCAAATATACGTGGGGAATAAAAATGACGATGGTTTCACCAAGTACTCAAGAGAATAGTTGAATCTAACATCTATGGCACAGGCACTAGGAACCTCGCGAAAACTGCACAAACATCGAAAAATTTCGAACAAATAGACGTAAATGATGAACTCGCTTGTTGGAGAGCTATTTGTAGGCAACCATACAAGATAGACTTGGAGAAGATGTTAAAAAAATAATATATGAATATTGGAAAGAACAATTCGCGTGTTTCACCCAACTGAAGACATGTGATGCGAAAAAGAATATGCAAGAATCAACTCACGAAAGAACATGAAAAACATCTCTTGGAAACCACTCAAATAGAGTTTATTCAACAAGTTCAAAGAAGAGAATCGTCGAATTCAAGTTTCACTCGGTGCTTTTGTTCAACAAAAACCATGGTATATGAAACCTATCATAAATCTTGCGACACTTGTTGTGCTAGTTATCATGTGGAATTTGAGTTATATTATGACACATTCTTGATTGTTAAGAACATTATGAATGATTCACCTCCTCCTTCCACTATCAGTGAATTCATATCAATTCTTCTGTGAAAGCGATGAACTATTTTACAAAGAAATGTGTTGGTGGTAAAAAATCGATGATTGTGGAAATTTGACTAAATTTCATAACAAATATCGTATTGATATAAATGATCAATCATTGTCCAACATGAAAGTGAAATGGAAGAGATACGAATATACCGTTACATCGATTCAAAGTGCGAGATAGTGTTAAAGGAATCGAATTACGAGAAATAAGAAATTTTCTAATAGACTTTTTGAGAAAGTTCGAAGCGAGGGAATTTACAAATACACCATGCATTCCCATAGAGCTGGATGGCAAGACTTGCAATTCAAAATCGTGAAGTTTTTCCACGGATATTTGTGAGTGATTGATTTTACGAGAAAACTACACATTTACTCACAAAAGAAATTGAGTGAATACTATCACTCGACCAAGTCTCCATGCTCGTTCATATTCTATATAGACATGCGAACAAAATATCGATCATATAGAAAGCACGGTGAAAATCGACATATCATTAAAGAATATCATTTTTATATTAGTGACGATCGTCGCATGATACATGTTTTGTACAACATTGTTTTGGAAAAATTTATGATTCATTGAAAAATGGTGGAATAACATTCAATAGACAATGGATATGAGTAGACGGATACGCGGAGTCAATTCAAATGCGATCATTTTTTTGGTTGTGTAAGTCTATGAAAACCTCCATTAAACATTGTTGAATTTCTTTGAATTTGGCCATGGAAAAGGAGAACATGACGGGTGCGGGAGCATACCTCACGAGTGCCGAAGATATCAAATGAATTCCACTTTGCACGCGACATAAAGCTGAAGAAGTTGTTCAATGGTGTAAAATGCTCTAAGCCATGAGATTAACCCATCACGAGAAGTGCAAAAGGTACATTCAATTTAATTTATATTGGTAATCTAATTTTAAACATTACATTTATCATCGTACGATGATTATTTTAATTATTTGATATCATATTTACAATTCTTTCTAATTTTCCATATAAAGGTTTTTCTGGCATATTGGAATCGAGAGCGTAAATAGATCAATTGGAAATGAAGTTGGAACAATAAAAGGGACTGAAAATTGCATTCAATTCAAACAAAATTGTCCACAAATGTGCATTGGATAAGAAAATATTCTTGTTTTTGTGATGTTTGCATGGAAATGACACAAAATCCAATGATAATATAAACAAAATGTATGTAGACGATTGGAAAAATACGAGAGCTAAATACAAAGGGAAAAATGTAAATTGCAATGATTGAAGAAAAATGGAGATCAGAGGAAACTACAATATCATCAGGTGGTGATGGATTTAGATCTGGTAGAGAAAGGTAACAATTGAATTACTTTTTAATGATTTAAAGATTTACAAATTAAATTTAAATATGCATAATTAAATGTTAAATTTATTTTTTTATTGTGCGAGGAGATGTTTTTGCTGTAGTACTATTGACAACGATGAAAATGTGAAGTATTATTTTGATCGTTGCCGAACAAAAAATGAAATTATTACAAGACTATAATGATCCGCAGTTTGGAAGGTATGACAAAAGGGTCACATTATCACCTGAAAGTTCTTTCAAACAAACTGTCAAAGTGGAGACTTTGTTTTACCTTGAAAGATATGAACCTGATTCCATAAGTTGTCAATATAGTCACTTGGTGTATGCGACTGCACATAAAGTTGATAGAAAGTTCAATCAAAAGAAAAATCAAAAATTAGAAAATGGGAAAATGTCGAAATCCGATCATGAACGGATTATTGAGGATGGAATTCCATTAGAATTTTTTTGAGTGAAGTGTCAGGGACAACAATTTATTATCTTTTAAACCTTTCGGTACTCAACTAAAATTGAGCTTGCTTATGTTATTTGTGGTTTGCAAATGTTACAAATTGTTGAGGTACAAGCACGTGCTCTAGTTTCACTTTGAAAATAGTTTTCTAACACATGTGCATTGATTAAAAATGTTAAACCTGTATTGGATATATATATTCTAGGGTAAATTAATTTTTCTTGTATATTAATTGTTTTTGTATATATTTCTCCAGGCCATGTGGTACAAATGGAAACTATTTCACTTTATTTTTGTAAAGTCAGATTCGGTCCCCATATGGCCTACCCTCCAGGAGCGAGATAACAAGTGGTTGTCCCCACTTGCAGATCTCGGCTTTTAAATACAATTTTACTGTTTATGTCGGAGCATCTTACATGATGTCCTAGCCAAAGATAGATGAACTCTTTGTTTCAAGTTTCTAGTAAAAGTTGTCACTAAATGCCCCGCTCGAACTCTTGTAGTAAACACCATACCTCATCTCTCTTGCTCTCAATATTATTAGGTTTAATTATTATAACACAAAAATTGTTCTGAACATTATCAATAGTGCTGCTTAAAAGTAAAATCAATGAACACTATTAATCCAATGTCTTTACAGTAATGTACCATCATACATGTAGTCACCTCAAATTAAATCAACATATACAATGAAATCGATAGGGATTGTCTTGTTGCAGTAACATAATTTCAATTTACCATATGTGCAAATGTAGGTTGAAACCATCAAAACTTTAAGTTGTAAATTGAAACCATCCAAAACTTTAAGTCTTAAAACCCTTTACGATTATATATTGTGCATCATTAAAACATTTAACATTTAAAGTTCATTAAATATCACATGCAAAATGTAGATTGAAACCATCCAAAATGGAGTTTTAAAAACTTCACATGCCACATGCCAATTATAATTCAACAATCCAACAAAAACATTTAACAAATTAAGTATCACACGCCACACTAAGGCAGATACACTAGAGAGTTGGTGCACTTAGTTTGGAAGGAGTCAATGTATGCGTATTGGAAGGTGGGACGAGTCGAAAAGGAAAAGGCTTGAACCAATTCAAAAGCGGGACCCGGGATCGGGTGTTACGCAGGGCTCATGAGAAGGATATGTGAAAAGCATTTGTTAGCCATTACCAGTTATAATTCAACAATGCAACAAAAACATTTAACAAATTAAATATCACACGCCAAAGTCGTTTCAAGTTTTTGGTAAAAGTTGTCGCTTGAATAAGCCTACCTGAATATTATAAATACTCACTTTGTAAGATCATTTGGCATTAAGAAAAATTCGAAAGTCTTAGTGTCTCGGTGATTTAAAGTATCATTCACCATAGGGAGTGTAAAATATTCAATGTATGAGTTGGTGACGATGCTCACTCTGTGAAGCAACGCCAGCCAGTTTCTTTAATGAATTCCAATGCATGAATCAACGTTGGTTCAACCTACTGTGGTTTTTTCACGCGAAATTCCAAGGATAGACTTTCTAGACAAAGTTGCTGAAATTGAAAAGCTTGACATGGAGATACGACAAGGTGAGCAAAGACTTCAGGAACTCTTTATGGAAAGGGCTCACTTGAAAGGAAATAAGCACCACGTTGCGGGGAGGTAAGTCAAGAACATGGAAGATAAGATCAAGAGGGACTTTCTTGATCCAGAAACCTATTGGTTTGAAGAAAGAAAATGCATGTGTTGGCACACTTGGAAAAGACGACCACACTAAGAGGATTGGTGCACTTACGTTTGGAAGGTCAATATATGTCGTATTGGAGCAATTGGAAGCGAGTCTGAAAGAAAGAGCTTGAACCAATTCAAACGAAGCCAGGGGATCAAATTGTTATATGGAGCTTCATGAGAAGAGATATGTGAAAAGCTTCTTGTTAATCCAAGGGGCTGATTCGAAAAACATATTGGAAGGAAATGTTGAAGAAGATTGCGAAAGTAAGGCACAAGACAAAAAAGGAGGAATGATGATGAAGAAGTTCCTTGGACTTGAGATTCATGTCTACAACCGTACATGGGAAAAAGTTCTGCTTTGATAGACACGGGGCTACCCATAGCTTCTAAGTCGAAAGGCAACTTCATCTCTTAGAAGAGGAAGGCTAGCATCGAGAAAGAGTTGAGTGCTTTCAAGGCGGTCAACTCAAGGATAAAAGTAACAATGGTGTCATGAAAAGCACACATGTGAGTAGGGTCATGGTTTGGAAAGATAGACTTAGAGTCATTGACATGGATGATCATTACATGATGGACCATACCAATGATGGGCCGAGACATTAACTCTTAATTCTTGTGATCAATCTTAAACTATTTTATGAAAGATAGATAAACCATTTAAATATTTAGCTCAAACTCTTGTAGTAAACACCATACCTCAAGTCTCTCTTGCTCTCCAATATTATTAGGTTTAGTTATTATAACACAAAAATGTTCTACATTGTCGATAATTTTTAGCTTACACTAAAATCAATGAACACTATTAATCCAATGACTTTACAAGTAATGTACCATCATACATGCAATTATATCAAATCGAGAAATCAACATATACTACATAGCAAAATCAATGTGGATTGTTTTGTTACAAGTAACATTTCAATTTACCACGTGCAAATGTAGGTTCACGTTATCATTCATGTAGTTTTAAAAACTTCAGATACCATTAGGTATAATTCAACTATCCAACAAAAACATTTAGCAATAAATATCACATGCCATGCGAATTATAATTCAACTATCCAACAAAAATATTTAATAACATTAAATATCAAATGTGAAATGTAATTCAATGACAACATTACTTCACATTCACATGCCAAAAGTACTAATTCATCGAAAAACTGAAATCAATAGAACAAGTTATTAATCCAATGACTTTACAAGTAATGTACCATCATATGTATGCGAATTATATCAAATGAGAAATCAACCATATATAATGTAATGAAATCAATGGGGATTGTCACAAGTAACATTTCAATTTTACATGTGCAAATGTAGGTTCGTTCCATCATTCATGTAGTTTTAAAAACTTCAAATGCCATACCAATTATAATTCAACTATCTAACGAAAAACATTTAACATTAAATATCATACCATGCCCAATTATAATTCAGCTATAACAAAAACATTTAAAACATTAAATATCACATGCCATGCCAATTATAATTCAACTATCCAACAAAAACATTTAACATGTCAAAAAATATGTCCAAAAAACATATTGTAATAAAATACTCCAAAAAGTTGTAAATCTCACTCAAGTATATTGTATCGATTTAACAAATTTTAAAACCATCTAAATTTTGAAATAAAAATCAAATCTACTGTATGTCTTGTCAAATCCGAATGGAAGATCGGCCCTCGCAGGTCGGTTGGCCTACATTTATCTGTAAAGGAAAACCTACCATACCAATGTGCGTATACTTGAACATTAAAATTTGAAGTTTTAAGAATTAACGAATATATATATCTAGAACTTCATCATAAAAAACAAAATATAACAAAAAAAATGTATGATACAATAGAGTTGCCTCTCAGTTTGATGAAGAGTATCTGCCATAAAACATCTGAATTACTAACTGTACAATATACGCATGTACGATTAAATATAAAATTTATATATATATATATATATATACAAAAATAATTTATATAAATTAAAAACTTTTAAATGAAAATGCAGTGTGTTGTGTACATATATATAAACTTATTTGAGCAAATAATATTAAAAAAAGGCTAGGACGCTTCTTCAAATGCATGGATGTCCCTATCTCTGAAGTCGCTAAAGTCCTCGGATTAAAAAAATCTTCTACAAAACCTATATTCAAAAAATTTTAAATAACTCAAAAATATAGATCTCTCTCTCTATATCTCAATTTTTTATGGAACTTTTTGAGGTAACATAAATTTGAACTTGTGAAAAATTGTCATATAGTCATCTCGATGAAGTAGAAGGTATATCTCTAAAGAAAGAAAATCACAGGGATCCCAAAAACATCGAGACGGAATCGGTACACCATTAAAGCCATTGCTCCGAATTATATATATACATACATGTACATGTGTGGCAACAATTATTTATTTTAGAGTCATAAAAACACTAACATACATGTGCCAACATATCATGATGGGCAGACCCATACGCACATCGTTTGAACCGAGGTCCGACGTAATATTAACATTTTCATCCGCATCATGCACGAGGCGCAAATGGTGTTTTAACATATAATCATACATTTTATTAGATTAATGTACACATATGAAATAAATGTACATACATGTGTACATACACATGTATTTATTATAAATTGTACACATGTATATGTAAATAATTTCAAATCCTAAGGTCACTAACACATACCGTTACGGGTGCCCCCTCTTCCTCAGGTGGAGTCTTGCGGACCATTGCGACAATTTATTGCGTATGTTCGGAGATCTTCAGCATTCATGTTGTAAATCTCTCATACGTATGATAAACAAAGAAAATTGGCACGTGCATATTCACGTGCTCTTTGTCGATTAAGCCAAGATCGACTCCCACTCAATCCGCTATGAACATTTTCAATCATAACATCTCTTGCTTCACGACTTATTTGAGAAGTAAGCTCAACATCTACGATCGCAGGTTTCGACTCGAGACGGTCGACTCACCAATGGCGGCTCGGGCGAGGCAACTCCACATCTCGCTTTGCGCCTACGTTGACATAATGAGCCTCTCCCTAAGACATAAAATTCGAGAGATCATTGTGAAGTCGGGTTTCATACCATGAAAAATTCTGCATAAAACATTTGTGCAAAATAGAGGAACCTCATCGTTCATGAAGCCTTCAAAAGGCCGCAAGATGTCGACTATACAAATATTTTGCTATGCATATGCAGGTGCTTGAAATCTTGCACCTTCAACATCTTTCTTTTGGCCCTTCTTAAAATTAAACATTGACAGCCTCATCTCTTGAAACTTGTTTTTAATGTCCTGCCATTTATCGGGACCTATCAACGCTTCTCTTCTCTGTCTCATCACTTCTACAAACGAATCGATTGGTTGGCCCCAAATCTTTGTACACTTTACCATTTCACTCAATGATGTGTAACTATCTGTAGGCTTTGTCTACTCTCGACGAGGTAAAGTCAAAATCCTGGAGATCACATGCAATTTTATAAAAGGCTTTGACACCTTTGCCAAGGTGCAATTAGCCATATTTCCTTTCCCATGGTATATCGGTAATCTCATCCGGATAAGTTGTACTGGGTTAGCGGCCTTCTTCTTGATGTAGCGCTGCCTGCGTCTTTTTTGACCCTTTGGCTCGAACATTTTGAGCCTCTGCATCAATATATATATAATTTCATATATTAGAAAAAACATGTACAAAAAAGACAATAATTTAATGAAAAATATTAGGTGATGGCAACCTTGATGTTGTTGGTTAGCATCATTTCCAACATGACCTGCCGAGAACTTGACCCCAGGAATGATCTTTCTTGAGAACCGGACCACGGCGACCTGAGAACCCGACCCCGAGGAATGATCTTTCTTGAGAACCGGACCCACCGGCTGACCTGTGAGAACCGGCCGGCCGTTGATTGCTGGCCTTCGAGGGGAATAAATATCACCTTCCGGCACCATACGACCTCGACCCGATTGAACCTTAGCCAGCTCCATTGATGGGTAAGCCTTCTCCTCTTGCCTCCTAAAAATTAAAATATGAAACTTGTTAACAACTAATTTCACTCACAAAGTTAGTAAAAAAATCAATTCCATATGTACACATGTATGTAGATTTAAGATTATTTTTAAAAATACGTGAACATCCTCGATCCCCGAAAGTCCATATGGGATTCGGTTGATGTAATCTTTCATCCTCCATGATGTATATCTGTTGGTCGACATTCACAAAATAGATTTCAAAAAATCAATACCTGAGGTAAAATCCAATTTGGGGATGTTAAATCCAATATGTTCTATATTTCCTTACATTTCAGCCCTCTATTTTTCTTTTCAGCAGAGTTTATAAAATAACATGAGGAAGCAACATGAGACTTAGAACAATCATTTTCATTATCTATATGGAAGGCAAGAATGATTATATCCCCTTGAGCTTAAGGGTATGTAGTTTGTCGATTTTTATCATATGTTTTTTGGTAAGTGTAAATGTTTTTTTTATCTATAGTACACGTCATGAGTTCCCCACTTTTACCTTATGTAAAGCATGATTCTAGGATTACTAAAATTTGTACTAAGAATATATCAAATAAAGTTTTTGAGAAGCAAATATGGCTTTTCTAAATTTGTACTTACAGATTTCCTTACCCATATTTCTTGTTAATGATTACTAACCTTAAAATGGCTAATATTGGTTTTTCATCATCATCTAAAAATGACTTAGCACATGAAAATTTACCATGTCCATCATCATCACTTCACACCATCTCGCACATGACCCCTTCTACATATTATATGCATAAATTTTTGAAATATGTCCTCTCTACCTATCCCATGAATGGATTGTGACAAGCAGGGTGAATAAAATACAATTTTTATAAGCAAAAGATAGTTTCTAGCTTGTCCTCCTCCATCAGCCCCATAGCTAGTGATTTCTCAATTTTCCACTTCCAACTTTCTATCAAAATTCATTAGCGGCTAATTTTATCGATAGCCACACCACACTATACATATAATTATCATATTATACACTACTACATTAATGAACTCTAAGTTGTTTGTTATTGTAAAGTCCAATAACAAACAATGTTAATTGAGTTGTGGTGCTTATATATAACAATTTCTTTGACTTCAAGTGTATTTGTGACTAAATAGTAGAATTAACTACCAAAATGAATTTCCAAAATAAAATGTTGGAAGAAAAATAGGCAATCATTAGATATGGAGTCGTGGAGGAGGACAAACTTATACGATCATTTCCTTATCAAATTTCTTTATTCACCTAATGTCACAATCAATGGTAGATCTAGATAGAAGGGATGACTATGCATTAAATACATATAATGTGTAGAAGAATCATATAGATGGTGTGGCTTGACTAAATTAATCATAAATGTTTTCTATTATCTACCTAGGCCATTTGAGATGATGATTACAAGCTTAGATGCTAACATTAAAGGTTATAATCATTAGTGCCTAATGTAGAATTGGACAATTTAAATCAAGTTGATATCAAAGTACAATTTAGCTCATTTTAGTCAAGGTTAGTTAGAAGAATTAGCTATTGGTTTCTACTTTTAATTTCCTCTAAAAATGGAATGTGTACGTGCTTTTGAGAGACATTAGGACATCATTAGAGGAACAAGGTCCAAATTTTTGATGAAAATGTCTTTATGAAAGTAAAGGGTTTTAAAGGCAAGCATGTCTGAGGCATAGTTGAGCCAAAATGTTCTTCAGAAGGGCCTAATTATTTGGGTCTTGGTTATAGAAAACATGGAAAATGCTCAAGCAGGAGGCTTGTGAGGTTTGTGTTCATGATGAATGGAACATGTACATAGTTTACCTTAAAGTTGTTGTGTTTACGAATATTAAAAAATAAGAAAGAACTTCTATTTAGATCCATTCAGAGATTAGTGAGGGCATTTACTAGATATGTCACCTTTCATAAAAGATGAGATCCGGAGGCTACCTGGCCCTTTACGGACTGCGCACATAGAACTTGTAAAAGTAAACACTAGAGGCATTAACAATAACAAAAAGAACTAGACATGGAATGTGTCCTCATGCCCCTCATAAAAAAAATAATTTGAGGTACTAGTTAATATTCATAGACGAGGTCCTCAAACAAGTCAATGTGATCATCCCTCCTTCCCTCCCTTCTAAAATAATTATGTTTCAGAGTCCAGCCAAAATATGGAGGCAGTCTCACCAAATCAGTAGGTCTGCATGATGGAGACTATCCAGCGCTTTCCCTTGTTAGAGAAAGTACATGAGCTCTATTAACTTGAGCTAAGAGTCGATTGTTTGAAGAGGCATGTTTGTCAACTTGTTTGGTTGATGGTTTTGTACACCAATATGTGAAGTACATGGACATATTCACATGATGTTGAATTTTTCTTTGAAGGAGAAAATGATGTGTTTTTGAGTTTGATGGTTTTGTTTGTGACAAGATGTCACAAGATTTTGTGAAGAGTCACTCTTGAGCGAGAGCCTCATGATTACAACTATCTGTGTGAGAATCAAATGGGAGTGCATCCCTTATTTTGAAGGAGAAATTTCAATAGGCTTTGGAAATTTAATTTCAAGTCATTTAATTTCACTAGAAATAATTCGGTACATGATATGAATAGTATTTAGGAAGAACAATAGTCCCTCATGGAATATGAAGAGAGTAGCCACTTCATTTTGTGTATGCATGATTTGAGTTACTCCTCAAAAAATTTCAAAACATGTGTGTTGTTACTCTACCCATCCCGATTTTCATAGGATCCATAGCACATACATTTCTATATGCCTAGTTGTTGTAAGGCCTAATTAACTGTCACTTTCAAAGGAATTACATCGATTGTTTCTCTAAATCTATGGATTACTGTAATAATATTTTATTTATTAGTAGGAATATATGAAAATGTTTATGAATTACATTTTTATTCCCTTGATTCATCTTTTATAACTCTATAGCATAATCCTCCAAAGTAGGGTCTAAATACACACTTCCTTAGTTAAGAACTTCATAACCTCATATCTTTATTTCATGACATAACTTCCACAAATGGGATGAAGCAAGATATTTTCCAAGTGTTGAAGTAAACCAACATTAATTTCATTGTACACTCTTTATATAGGTATGGTTGAATGTTGTACATCTAGTACATAGATCAATTTGTTGTTTTCATTGTTTGCTCTTCGAAATGGG
The DNA here is from genome assembly GCA_034641835.2 of Pinus albicaulis. Classification (NCBI taxonomy): domain Eukaryota; kingdom Viridiplantae; phylum Streptophyta; class Pinopsida; order Pinales; family Pinaceae; genus Pinus; species Pinus albicaulis. Next base: position 517,424,398 of record CM076573.1, on the reverse strand, counting down.
TGGAAGAGGAATCATCAACATATGAGGTTGGTGTAAGTGGTGGTGCTACTATTGAGGCATGATGTATGGTGACCAACACATCTTGATATCGTCGGAGATTGAGACAATGTTGTGTATAATGTTTGTGTTTCACCATGCTAGGAGTTGGGCATTCCATTGATATGGTCAAGGTACTTAGTGTATGAGGAGCATCCAAAATTAGGCGGATTGGGATCTTGATGAGGGGGATATGTCACTTGATGCATGCAGTGATGATGGTATTTGATGAGTACAGGACACATATAGATAAGATGAGTGTATTTAACATAGAGCACTCAAGGGCATGCCAAATACTAATTAACCGAGTTCGTGACATAATAAATGGTGGAAGAGGAATCATCAACATATGAGGTTGGTGTAAGTGGTGGTGCTACTATTGAGGCATGATGTATGGTGACCAACACATCTTGATATCGTCGGAGATTGAGACAATGTTACATGTATAATGTTTGTGTTTCACATAAATAGACAAGAGGTCATTGGTTCTTAAACCCTTATTACGTGATGAGGTGGCAACATCACATGATGGAGTGGGGAGAAATGGGGGTGCTTAAGGGGTATGAAGGATACTCTTCAACTCATGAAGCATAGGGCATGAATTGGTGGGATGACCTAATGTGTCTCAAAGGGCACACGGGGGACTAACCTTGGGTATTTTTGGTTGAAGGTTCTTTCTAAAATAAAAATTATAAATAACTATGGAAACTTGCTGGTTGGACCGTGAACCTAACCCAAAATTCGTGAAACAATTCATTTGGTTGTTATTTAATATTAAGTTTCATGACCCAAATTAAATCGATTCAGTTTGTCCCCAACTTAATTCTTTTTTTATACCTAGTTCTAGGTCTAACTCTGTAAGGAATGATGCTCTTTCAAAAACTGGGATGGGAAACTAACCCATTCCCCGTCGGAGTACTCTCGCAGTTTAATATATCTGAAAACACTTTATTCAATCTTTCTCCACCGAGTTGAATATTCTAAGTTAGTTCATTCACTTACCAATACTTTTATTGAGTTGATCACAAATTAAAATAGTTCTACTATAAACCTTCAAATGAAAACATATCTATTGTCTATAGAGTTGGAAACCTGGGAAACAATCCCAAAAGCTAATATAAACCTTTGTATGTTACAAGTGTAATAAAACAAGAAATTAAAGAACATAGTGACTTAGTTCCTAATTTAAGAAAATACTACGATACGATGTATATAAACTCTGGGAGACAAAGATTACTCATAACTGGTGAATTTATAAGGCAAGTAAACTTTGTAAATAAGTACACAAAATCAAACATAACACGATGAAGAAAGTTACAAATATATCAAACATGCAGTTCAAATAACTTTAAGGAACCAAATACATATATATTGCAATATGTCTAATTACAATAAAAGGGATAGGAATACGAAAGCCGAGAATGATTACATAAAATAATCTTGACACAATCATAGAATTGGGGAGATAGAGCCTCTTTGAGAACAAAACCATTCAAATAATATATACACAATTCAGTAGATTAAGCAAATAAGTGTGCATGAGTCTCGCCCTGACAAAGTGGCGTTCTTAAAAATTCAAGTCTACAGTGGGGGTCGACAGAATCCTCTATCTCCCTTATCCATTCTAAATTCTAGAACTTTAAAGCTAACAATAGTAAACTACTCTAACCCTGTTAGGGTTTTCAAAATGTAAAGTTCCGTGCATAAACATGAAAGTGTGAATAAGACCACAGCTGAAACTAAACAAGAAAAGCGTCAATCATTTTCCTGACTTTCAATTTGAGAAAAATGGATGAGGATTGAATATGAAGATATTACCTATAGCACAACTCTAAAGTGAATTAATACACCAAACTATGTAAAGATAATGAAAATTGATGGACAAATAATCGTGAATATTAAAAAGATTACCCACCTATTATATAAACCCCTCAGGAAGAAACCACACCGGGAACATGAACTTGAGAAAAGAAAACCCAATAATGAGATGGAAATGGCTAAAACCATAGTCGACTAGGTGAAAAGGAATATATGTGTAATAGTTTCGAGTAGTGGTGTAAATTGTTGAAGACGAAATCGAGAAGTGTACACTCCTTCAACTGTAATGACCGTAGTTGAGGGTTAAAATCTAAACAAAAGTGAAAGAAAATGAAGACATAAAAATACTAAAGAGAAACCTTAGCTACATGGCCTCAATGAACTTATCAGACAACTCTGAAGATTCCACATTGCTTTAAGGACCTCAGGCCGTGGAATACCATAGTAGAGATTGGAATGAAGCATCTTTCTGGGCGTGAAACCTTCACTGGTATTACTAGGAAAGAAACTAGACTGATGTGTATGTAAATGAGACTAGACAACGAGAGAGGGGTGGGTTGGTTTCTCTCTAACTTCTATGGACAATCAACATCGTCTATTAATCGCATATCCGTTGAACCTTCGATCAATGACATATCCCAGAGTAGAAATCACCAAGTAGATGAACCAGATAAATCATCTAGATGGCTCGAGGACAGCTCATCAACAAATCCAAGGTGCATTAAACATGTTTAATGATACACTCACCGTAACCCTAAATCATAGCTGGAGTCTATATGAAGTACACACATTATGACTTGATATTTAAAAAAAATATATTGTTTGTCAAGTAATACGGTACACCTAAGGTACACGGTTTTTCAATTGAAAACTAATGAACTCCATGTATGTTAATTTATGTTTTGCAAAAGAAAAATCTAATTTTTTGTCTGTGGTATGTAGCATTGAACATTAAATTAATTTCTTTTACTGGTCTATAAGTTAATTGTTGAAGTTGTCCTTAGAGGTATGTGACAGGTGGTATCAAAGCCACGTTCCAACATTGTGGCCTCATTGGGTGATAAGGAAATAACAAAATTTATTTGTGTTATAAGAGAGTGGAGGAAGGACACCATGAGGAGTCTTGGGCATACACAACCAGTAGGTCCAACGATTGGAGCTATCCTAGTGCCAATGGTAGAAGCTAACCCAAAGATTTCGGTCATGGTTTGTAGTTTATCTAGCATTTGGTTGTGTTGATATTTTTTTAATTATCAAGGTATCCAAATTTTATGTTGTAGCTGTCCATTAGATTTTTTGATGAAAACGTCTATTTTCAATTGGTCTTCCTTGCTATTTGTCTTATTTGATTTTTTGTGCCTCTTCCTGGGTTATTTTCTCATTAAAACACAAATTTATTCAATTACTATGTCCACTTCTCCTCTTGGCTAAATGTTTCTCTCATTCTTCGATTTCTCCACCCTTCCCTCTTGTCAATTCTACTGGTTGAAAATTTTAGCTCCATCTGCATTTCCTTTCAAGACAATTCCATCCTTCTCCAACTCTAGTTTTACATGTTGAAAATGTTCCTTATGGTTCATGTTTTTCTGCTCCAAATTATTTAGCTCATCATACAATTCAAAATAAAATTGAATTGTATCATCTCCCGTGTAGCCTTGAACCTCTTCGAGCCATTCCTCCGAAGGTTCTAATGCAACTACACTATTGGTTTCATCCTCATGAATAAGACCTTCTTCAAAACTAGTTTCTTTAATTTCTACTGCTACTACACTAGCCTCATATCCAAGAAATTCATGTGCATAAGGCTCTTTTATTTCAAACATCTCCTTCATAAAATTCAATTCCTCAATACTATAGATAAGCACATTATTCTCCCGCGGGTCATATCCTGCAACCATACACCATACATTAGATTCAAAAGCATAATATTATTCCTTGGTTGAGGTGTTTGATGTCCCATATTCAACCTTCTTTAACCAAACTTGGTGATATATAAGACTATTGATGAACTCTTCCTCCACATTTCTTCACTATCGAAACAAATTTGTGTAAACCATTCAACTTCAAACATGTTATGATATCTTTGTTGATCCTCCATTACTGCCTAATCTCTTTTTCCAATTTCCCATATGAGTTGAACTTCATCACTCTCTCCATGTTTCTAGCTTTCCATAGCTTCTGTGGAGCCAATTTTATTAGTTCGATGCCTTTATGCAAATTCTTCTCTTCCATATGCATTCTGCCGTATGTACATTATTTTCCCCTCTATCTTCAAAATAATTCCAAAGCCTTAAAAAATAAATAAATATAGAAATAAAATCAAACAAATTCAAGTGAGGATGCTTCTAAAATTCATATGACACCACTAAAGTACCTCTCCTGGAATCCTCTCGTGGATTCTTCTCTCCATGGAAATCCTCCTCAACTGCTCATCCTCATCTTCATGTTGTCTTCTATCAGCTTGCTCTTGTCTCTCTAGTACTTTTACCATATCTACTCTTCCATCTGCAAATATACACTTACACAAATAATTAAAATCAAAATTATGTGACATTCTAGTCTCAGAAGATGCTTCTATCATCTTTCCATCATCATCTTCCTCTCCAAGGATTGGCCCTTTCTTATGTTCACAAATGGATTTTGTGACGTCATAATCAGCTCCTATGAGTGCTTCCTCTTCCTAAAATTTCTACATTAGCTTCTCAACATACAACTCTCTGAAAGGCCACTTGACTCTTCTTCCTACATAAACACCTTTCTTCAATCTTGCTAACAATTTCCACTTCCACTAATTTGTCTGCTCTTACATCTGTTGCTTTAATTCATTGAGTTCTTCTTTTATCTTAGTCAACTCTCTCTTCCTTTCTTCTTCACTCATCTATTTTCTTGTAGCCTTTGTTCTTACCACCTTTTCCTTTTTGTTGTGGCTTCCTTCTGAACTCTCCATTCTCCTGTTGTCGTTTTCTGGACTTATTCTTCCTTCTGTGAGTTTCTACATGCTCACTATGAGCTGCAACAAGTCAACACCTCACCAAGATCATCCTCAGCTTGGATTGTTGGTATTCCGTGCTGGTTCTTTCACCTAGGACCTCCTTTCATCACTCCTTGCTATCTTCACTATTGCAATTTCTCTCGCTCACTATCTTCTTAATTTCTATATTTTGAGAACTCTCTTTGTTCTCTTACTACAATTTATGCTACAAATTATCTTTTATAAATTTTTTTTCTGCTCTATGTTGCCTCTGCCTACTTGTCACTCTCCTTGCTACCACTTCTTGGCATTGTTTTATTTTTCCGCTTGTCCGTCTTTTTATTTTAATCATTTATGTAATTTAATTGTTGTACAATGTCAGTGGAATTCATTCCTTCACTCTGATGTCATTATCCCTATTCTACAACACTCTCCACATTCATTTTCAGAAGAAAAAAAACCAAAATGTTCCTCACTAGGATCTTTGAAAATTTGTGCATTCTAATTCCCTGCTACCTTTTCCAGTTGATTTTGCTTGCCAAAAATTTCTTCAAGCTTGTCCCTACTTTTGATATGCGCTTTATCTCTTCCATGCATAGCTCTAACACGACCTTTCTCCCTAAATCCATGTAATTGTGGACTTCAACAATCACAAAGGATGATAAACAAATTAGAATGTGGGTTCAATGTTTTTTCTACAATACAGTTGGACAAATGCTTCATTCCATACGATTTACGCTTCCCAACGCAACTCTATCCAACGTCATATGACCCAGGAAACTCCATGAAATTGTAAAATGAATATTTTCACACTATATCACAATCTTAAACATCCTTTCTATGGGAAAATACACATCAATAATGGAAATAAGTATCTTATCTCTATTCGATCCAGAGACAAGCAGATCGTTTCTCACCAAGAAACATACTTCTTCACTAGCTTGGGGAAACTGGTAACATATATTTCCAGGTCGACCACGTACATGGAAAAATTGATAAGGATTGATACTTCCATCAATAATGACAAATCCTTTCTTCAACCAGGATTATATCAAACACCCACTTCCTTTTTCAAACATGGATGAATGGCCAACAATATACCTTATATTATTCAATTATTTGATAATGCACAACATGCAATCTGTAGCTTACAACACAAAGAATCACATGCTCTTCCTCTAGTAAAATATTTTCCTCCTCACCTTATCATATAACATGAAAGAAATCAACCCTTTATTGCAACATGATTTCTCTCATGCAACGCTCCAATTGTGACATCAATGCTTCATATATGTTGATATATCAGAGGTATAACTATTACACTTAGCTCCAGCATACACCTTCTTCATTGCACACAATGATCTTAGCAAATTATAAGCAATGCAACAACTTTCTTTGATTATAAGGAAAAAAATGCTTTTACTTGAGGATCAAATGCTCTTGCATCACCTGACCATGGAAACAGAGCTGGGACAAATAGACAAAGAGATGATAATCTAGAATCTCAAGGAGATCAAGAAAACAATGAGGAAGAATATGATCATATTTTTGGACATAAAGGACCTAAAAGGCATAAAGTTGAATTATAGGGGGGAATTTAAAAAAATTAAACCCTCGATGTTTGATGGTGAGAAAGAAGAAGTCGCCAAATCCTAACTTGTTAAATGAATAATTATTTTTAGATTTATGAAAATGAGCACAACTCGAAGGCTCAGTTGGAAATTTACCAACTACAAGGAAAATCTAACTTATGGTGGGAAGAGGTGAAGACAGTATGGAATACTGATGAACATGAAGTAACATGGGAAGAATTTCAAAGACACTTTAAAGATAAATATCTAACTAAACGATTTTATGACAATAAGGAAAAGTAATTCCATGATATTAGATTGGGGAAACTTGCGATGGATGAATTTATAATGAAATTTACCTCATTACTAAGTTTTGTTTTTTATATACGTGAATAAAAAGTGAAAGTTCAATGGTTTACCAGTGGCTTACCTACGTTCATGAAGGAATGGTTGGAATTTGACAATCCCAAAACCATGGACGAAGTTATCAGAAAAACCTGGTTATGCTATCAGTAGCAGATGAAACTGAAAAGATACAGTAGTAAAAATTGTATGGAGAAGAAAGTGCATAAATAAGAGCATAATTCTAAAGAGTTTAAATCCTCATATTTTAAAAGTTCCTACACAAAATTGCAAAATACAAAGTCAGGAAAGATCAAACAAAAATCCAAGTCACAAAATGAATTAAAGGCTACTGAGCATTCTAATAAATATGAACTTGAAACAGTAGTCAGACCCCCATTACACTAATTGGGATGTGGGGGACCACATTTTGTCAAAAAATGCCCTTATAAAAAAGGAGCAGAACCAATAGCTCATTTTCAAGAAGTGTCTATAGTGGGGCATGTGGCAAGAAGTCTTCCTAGAATTAATGCTGCATTGGAAGATCATCAGGCAGAGTATCAACCAACCATGAGAGAATTTGAAGGTAAAATATTGAACCATGTCATGTATATTTTAATTAATCCAAGGGCTAGCTTACATTATATCAGCCCCAAGATAGTAGACAAATGTCGTTTGCAATTAATCATATTTAAAAACCCATAGCTAGTACAACTAGCCATGAGAGCTAAAATAAGGGTGACAACTAAATTAGATAGTTGTCAGTAGTGCTGGAAGATTGGTTAATAACTACAAATTTAAATGTTCTACTCCTAGGATCAGATGACATTTTAATTAGCATGGATTGGTTGGAAAAAAATGGTCTGATATTAACTGCAAGGGTAAAAAAAATAGTTATTTGAATGAGGAAGGAGTGAGACAAGAGGTGCAGGGGGTTAAAATTCCTTTGAAGCTAAGACCCATTACATCATCACAACAGGAAAAATGTATCAGGAAGGGATGTCAATTTTATGCAGTGCAAGTGGGGTATACAAACTCTAAAGGGATGACTTCCACCTTAGGGAATCTACCCATTGTGCAAGACTTTACTGATGCTTTTCCCGAGGAAATATTTGGACTGCCTCCTAAAAGAGATACAGATTTTATCATTGAAATTTTTCCTAGAGCTACTCCCATGTCTAGGGAACCATATCAGATGAGTGTCCTAGAACTAACTGAACTTAAAATACAACTGCATGAATTACTAGACAACAAATACATTTGCGTGTGTCACCTTGGGGAGCTCCAACGCTTTTTCTTAGAAATAAGGATGGCACCTTAAGATTGTGTTTTGACTATAGATAATTAAACAAATTAACGGTAAAGAATAAGTACCCCTCAGCTCGCATTGATGATTTGTTCGACCAAGTAAAGGGGGCAAATGTATTTTCTATGATTGAATTGAAATTTGGCTACCACCGAGAACGATTACATATAATAATCTTGACACAATCGTAGAAGTGGGGACACAGAGCCTATTTGAGAATAAAACCATTCAAATAATAGATACACAATTTAGTACATTAAGCAAATAATTGTTCATGGGTACCCGCCCAGATAATGTGGCATTCTTAAAAATTCAAGTATACAGTTGGGGTCGACCGAATCCTCTATATCCCTTACCCATTATAAATTATATAACTATAAATATGACAATAGTAAACTATTCTAACCTTGTTAGGGTTTTCAAAATGTAGGGTTCTCTACATAGACCGAAAACTGCGAATTAGACCACACTTGAAACCAAATGGGAAAAGTGTCATTCATTTTCATGAAATTCAATACGAGGACTAAATCTAAAGAGATTACCTATATCATAGTGCCAAAATGAATTAAAATTCCAACCTATGTAGAGATTATGAAAGTTGATGGACAAATACTAGTGAATATTAAAAAGAGTACCCACCTGGTATATAAATCCCTTAGGAAGAAACTATACCAGGAACATGAACCTTAGAATAGAAAACCCAATAATGAGTAGAAGCTTAAGGAAAGAAAATAATGAAATGGAAATGTCAAAAACCCTAGTCAACCAGGTGAAAAGGGATACATGTGTAAGAGTTTTGAGTAGTGATGCAAACCGTTGAAGATGAAATCGAGAAGTGTACAATCCTACAACTGTAATGACCGTAATTGAGGGTTAAAATCTAAAGAGAAGCGAACATAAAATGAAGACATAAAAATAGTGGACAAGAAATACATTCGCCCAAGTGTGTCACCTTGGGGAGCTCCAGCGCTTTTCGTTAGAAATAAGGATGACACCTTAAGATTGTGTATTGATTATAGATAATTAAATAAATTAATGGTAAAGAATAAATACCCCTCAGCCCGCATTGATGATTTGTTCGACCAAGTAAAGGGGGCAACTGTATTTTCTAAGATTGACTTGCGATCTGGCTACCACCAGAATAAAGGAGGAGGATATATACAAAACAAATTTTATAAGTCACAACGTTCATGTATCTCATTAACAACACATTTCATTAATATTTAGATAATTTTTTGTCAATTTTTATAGACGATATTATTTTCTACTCAAGGAATATGGAGGAGCACAAGAAGCATATGCAGACTATTTTACAAACCTTGAGGGAGCATAAGATATATGAAAAATACAGTGAATGCAATTTTTTTAAAGAAAAAACTGAATAATTAGGGCATGTTATCACTAAAGACGGGATAATTGTAAGCCTAGAGAAGATAAAGACCATAATGAAATGGCATGTGCCTAAGAACATGGCTGACATAAGGTTGTTTATGGGTTTGGATGGCTATTATAGGTGATTTATCGAAAGATTTTCGAAATTGGCCTATCCCATTACCTCTGCCAAAGAAGGGAAGAACATTCAAGTGGACAGTCACAGTGTCAAAATAACTTTGATTAATTAAAACACTTAATGGCCACTACTCCTATTTTATGGATCACTAAGACAATTAAAGAATTTATTGTCTGTACATATTCCTGTAAGGGGGGCATAGGGGGAGTATTAATGCAGAGGGAAAATTTATAGCCTATAAATCTCGGAAACTGAAAGAACATGAAAAAAAAAATTCAGCTTATGATTTAGTGTTGAAAATTGTAATCCATGCCTTAATAATGTTGTGGCATTATTTTCTTGGAAAAATATTCATATTAATGACATATCATAGTAGTTTGACTAACTAATTTAAGCATCCTACCATAAATTCTCAACATGAACACCGAGTTGCATGTTTAAGTGAGTTTGAATTTGAATTAAACATTTAAAAGGTAGGGAGAAATATGTGGTAGATGACTTGAGCATAAAAGTGAAATTTGTTTATGATATTTTGTTTAGTGAAGCATAAACTGCTTTTAAGGAGCATATTAGAGAAGCTACTAAAAAGATCTTGAATATCAGTTATTGTGGTAGCAAGTAAAAGATCCAAATAGAAGTGATCAAAATCTTGGATATGAGGTAAATGAAGAAAAATAGTTGATTTATCAAAGCAGAGTGTATGTGCCAAATAAAGTAGGTATCAGACAATTAATCTTAGATGAATACCATAAAATCCCTTATGTAGCCCATATGGGCATTAGAAGTTGACCACTGCTTTGAGAAAGGAATACTTCTGGCGGGGAATGAAGAAAGAAGTGGTGAAATATATATCTAAATGTTTAGAATGTCAATAGGCGAACATTGAACACCAACATCCATCCAGATTTCTTCGCCCATTACCCATTCTCGAATGGAAATGGGAGATTATCACGCTTGATTTCATTACTGGCCTACCTAAGACTAAGAAACAAAATGACTCAAGAATGGTGGCAATGGATAAATTGAGTAAGTCTGCACATTTTATTGCAGTGCAATCTACTTATAAAATTATTCAAATAGCTAATATATCTATGAAAGAAATTTTTAGGTTGCACGAAATACCAAAAGTGGTAATCTATAGTAGAGATGTCATGTTTACATATGTATTTTGAAAATATATGTTTGACGGATTGGATACTCAAATACAATTTAGTATTGCATATCACCCTCAAATAGATGGATAGACTAAGCGAGTAAATCAAGTACTCAAAGGCATGTTAGGAATGAACGTAATTACCGACCAAGCGACAAAATGAACAATTACCCGTTTTTTGAGGTAGCAAAAAAAACACATGAATTTGAAAAGTGGTTATTGAGAATAACCTTTTTTTTTAGCATATTTTTCACACTTTAAATTTTCTTATGAACATTTTTTTTTTTAATGTTATTGATTTTCATGTCGATTTTGAAATGTGGTAATGCAGAATCAACCACCCTTTTTTAGAGGCTTGATTTTTAACACTTTAAGATTTAGTTTATTTTTTTTATTTTTATTTTTTTATTTTTTTAAATAATCAAGTATGAACATTTGTTTTAAAATGTTAGTGATTTTCATGTTGATTTTGAAAAGTTCTGATGCAATGTAAACCCTTTTTGTTTAGAGGACTTTTTTTTATAGATTTGTAATGTATTAATTGTGGATTTTTTTTTATAAATGTTGGTGATTTCCATGTTAGTAATAAAACATTAAAAAAATGACCAAAAAGAAATCAAATATAAAAAAGGGGAAAAACCATAAAAGTGTAAAAAAAATCAAAATTACCTTGTAAAAAAAAATTAAACAAAATGTAAAAGGAAAAGAACAAAAAATAAATAAATAGAAGGGGAAAGAATTAAAAAATACATAATTTAAAGAAAAAAAAAATCAAAACAATATTTTTTTTTCAAGTTAAAAAAAAAAATTGCACAATTAAAATAAAATAAAATAATTAAAATAAAATTTTAAAACAGTTAAAATAAAAATGTTTAAAATTGAAAAAAAAAAATTAATTTAAAGAATGAAAGTTTATAAATTGAAATTAAAAAAAAAAACTAAAATAATTAAAAAGAAAAGAAAATAATAAAAAAAAAACTATTTAATATAATTAAAAAAAATGAATTTAATAAAAAAAAAATGATGGTCCATGGGGTTTTGGATTGACGATGATTAGTAAACTTTTTAGGGTGCTCCTCCAATAAAGGTCTGAGAAGTTCAATTCCCCACAGCCCTGATCAAGGTGATATATTTGGACATGATAGCGATGTAGTCCTACTAGCACAAAAAAATTAAAAACTTGATATGACCCCCATGAGCCATGATATACAACGGGGCTGGGGAGACGGTTTGCATGCGGCTCTGCTTTACCGCTCGATCCTAGACTCGACGACCCACATGGGAAATGAGGGCTAATTTTGAGAAAAAAATTATATATATATATATATATATATATATATATATATATATATATATATATATATATATATATATATATATATATATATATATTATTTTTACAAAAAAAATTCAAAATTCAAAATCACATCCCCCCCCTTGACCATGGGCCACTGGCCTGGGGTTAGGGGCGAGACGGACCTCAGTGCTAGGCCCGATGACCCATGGGCAATGGGGGCCAATTTTGAGAAAAAAAATATTTGTTTATTTTTTAATTATATATATATATTTCCTTTTTTTTTATTATTTTAAATAGTTTTTTTCAATTATTTTATTTTCTTTTTTATTTTTAAAATTTTAATTCTTTTGATTTAAAAAAAAAAAAAAAATTTAATTGTGCATTGCTTTTTTTTTTTACTTTATAAAAAACAGTCTTTTTTTTTGGTAATTTTTAATTTTTTTCCTTAAATTATGTGTGTTTTTTTTTTAATTCTTTCCCTATTTATTCATTTATTTATTTATTTATTTTTATTTTTTTTACAAATTTATTTTGTTTTTTTTAATATATATATATATATATATATATATATATATATATATATATATATATATATGTTGCAAGATGAAAATCACCAACATTAAAAAAAAAATATCCACATTTTTTTTTTATCGGTCAAAGTCTAGGTTATATTATCATAACAAAATTTACAGTAGAGAACAACATAGCTATGTTACATTTAGGCAACTCAAAAGGCATGAAATGTCGAGAAAGGCTTGGGTGCTCACCAAGGCGTACGATGTTCTTGGTTATTGTTCACACAAAATTACAAAACAACCAAAACAACATTATCATCATGGAGGAGGGTGCAGAGGACCTACTGGAGGAGCCACGAAGATGTGCGTCTAGTTGTGCATATGGTAGTCAATATGGTCCACTTGGGCCTCTAAAGCTCGAAGGTGGTCATGAGAGCACTGCAGAAGACGACGCAAACTCTCCAGAGCTTCAAGGGTCTCATTTTGTAGGTGTTGAATAGCATTAATGTAGGCCACGAGTTCATTATGATCTTCATACCTTTGTTGGCGTAAAATGTCCAGGTTGAGCTGGATAAGCTAGAGTTGGGTGGAAATTGATTCAAGGGTGGTCGGAGCCTCAACCTGTCCCAGTGACTGAGCCGGAGATACTGCCATGGCCACCACCGAATGTTGACTCTCAATGGATTCTGAGTGTGAAATCGAGTCCCTGGATACCTGGTGATTCTCCATGTCGCGCCTAAGACCTCCGCGTTGCGCTTGACCTCTCTCTCTCAAAATGCACTCATCTAACACCCCCCCACCCTTTGTTGGGTTGCAGCGCCATGTAAATGTGGGCCCAACAACCCCTAAAACCATTGCACCACCCGTGCAACCTTGGCCAATTTTTTCGCTGAACACCTCCTGAGCGTCATGGAGGAGAGTCACTATACTGCCACCAGCCGCAATGCCACCCTCAAATGAGGTGCAAATTCGCCACCTTCCACAAATTCTAAATGCAGGAGAGCCAAAGTACTCAGTGAGGCCAAGGAAAAACCACCTTGGGGCCTAGCCGGGGTAGGGCCCATCCTATAAAATCCTCTGGCTTGCTTATGTCGCCTGGGCAGAGCCCCAGAACCACCCATCAACAGGCCCTCGCTCCACTAAGAAATCACCCTCACCACCTTCGCCCATCTCCTGGTGCAGCGTGCTATTACCATTACCAGGATTCCTCCCATCGTTCATACGCCAGCCACAGCTCCCCGTGTGTACTTGCACCCACCTTGCCTCCTGTCGGCAAAGCTCAAGCCAAGGCTTGAGAGCCACCTTCTACTTGTCTACGAAGACCGGATCACCAACCTTTACCATCATCCACGAATGTCGAATGAGTTGCCTCTCATCCGCTGCGCACTTATCAACTACCTCTTATGACATAATTTCTCCTGCCTCGAGGATGATTACCTCTCGAGCGTGGGAGGTTAATGAGTCTGCAGGCACACCCAACGGGGAAAAAATATCCACACTTAATACATTATAAAATTTTGTGTTATATTTTTATATTTTATATTTTTTAATTTTATTTTTGTTTTTTATTTTTACAAGTTAATTTCGTTTTTTATTACATTTGTATTGTTTTTTTTAATCTTTTTTTAGTTAATTTTTTTTATTTGATTGTTTTGTCATGTTTTTTAATTTTTTATGTTTTATTACTTGTTATTATTTTTTTATTTTTTCTATGTTTTTTATTTATTTATTTTTTTAATATTTGAATTTTTGTTTTATTTTGTATTTTGTATTTTTATTTATTTATATATTTATTTATTATTTTGGTTTTTATTTTATTTTATTTTTTTCCTGCAGTGTTTGTGTTGATCTTCGACTAGCAAATCGATCCCATTATGCACAATTTGATAGTTGATTTTAAAATTTTCATTATAATGAATTGAGTGAGCCCCCACAATGTGTCAATTTCATGGTTGGTCTTTAAGTTTTCATTACAATGGGTCGAGTTCACCTACACTGCATGTCAATTTAATGAGTTATTTTTAAATTTGTGTTGCAATGTATCAAGTTGTCTTGGGCTCATTTAACATTTAAAAAATAAATTACCCTTGGTATAATAACTCTTTCATTCAGGTGTTCATTTTAAAAAGAGAATTAGTCATTCATTTTTTCCATAATGTCATGCTTGAGATATTTTGAAAACTTGTTTTTTTATAGTCATAATGTTTGGGTTTAGTTCCATGGTTGAAAAATTGTCAAGATTTTAATGTTTTTTCTACATCATGATATTTTAATTTTAATGTTATTGTTGGAAACAATTATAATTATGTTATGTGCAAGAATTTTGTGATCCATAATTTAGTGAAATGTCTTTCGGATTAATCACATCATTAGGATTTGGTCGACGTTTCGAACCATCTGATGTGGTTCATTCTCAGGATGAACCACATTAGATGGTTTGAAACGTTGACCAAATTCCACATTAGATGGTTCGAAACGTCAACCAAATCCTAATGATGTGATTAATCTGAAAGACATTTATCTAAATTATAATTATTTTTTTTAGCACCATGACTAAAAATTATTGGAATTTTAAGGTTTTTCAAAGATGTGGTATTTTATATTTAATGTCATGTCTAAAAATCGTTGGAATTTGAAGAATTTTCAAATATGTTATATTTTGTCTTTAATGCCATGCTTGAAAATCATTGGAACATTAAAATTTTTCGGAGTCATGATATGTTATCTTTAACATCATTTTTAAAAATGTTGAAACTTTAGCCTAAAAAATTAATGACGTTATTCCATCATCAACGCTTTTCGTTTTCAGGGTGCCTTTTGCACTCAAAAAATTGGTTTTTACTCTCATTTTTAAAAAAAACTGAAAATTTACTCTAAAAGAAAATAAAAGAAAAGAAAACGTTATTCCATCATCAACACTTTTCATTTTCAGGGTGTTTTTGTTGAAAATTTACCCTAAAAAAAGGAGTTATTCCAACATCAATACTTTTCATTTTCATGGTGTTTTTTGCACAAAAAAATGGTTTTTATTACCATTTTTTAAAAATGTTGAAAATTTACCCCCAAAAAACAAGGTTATTCCAGCATCAACACTTTTCATTTTCAACGTATTTTTTCATGTTTTTTGGCTGCTTTTTGGCTAGAGTTCTCATTTTGAGGTAATAGTTCTCCTTTGATCGATAACTTTGTCAATGTACGTAATGCAACAACCGACCAAGTGAGAATATTACATCCACTTGGAAGAGTTCTCCTACAATAACAGCTACCACACCTCCCTAAAAATGAGTCCATTTGAAGTGTTATATAGGCGTAGGTGCAGAACACCTATTAACTAGAGTGGTCCAAAGGATAAATTGATGTTAGGACCTGATAAGTTGAAAGAAACAAAAGAAGCGATGAAGAGAGTAAGGATGAATTTGAAAGTTGCCCAAGACACACAAAAAATGTATGTTGATAAAAAGCGAAGCTATTGGGAATTTCAAGTAGGATACCACGCGTATGTGAGAGTAAAACCTAAGAAAAGTACCTTGTGGTAGGAAAGTTGCACTAAGTTGTCCCCCCCGATTCTGTAGTCATTTCAATATCTTAACGTGAGTTGGGTCGGTGGCTAGAAATACATTATGAAACCATATGAGCCCGTATGAAATAAATTATGAACCCGTATTTCTAGCCAAAACATTTTTTGGTGTTTTTTTCCTAGCCACATACGGGTTCATAATGTATTTCATGTTTCATTAGTAAAAAAATATATTTATGATCTTAGAAATATCATTGATTGACAGGATATATATGTAACTAATCTATAAATGCATATTTGTATACATGTATTATAGAATGTTAGCAGTAAAGACTAACATAGACATAATGGTTCTGGGTATATGTCAAGCCGGATGAAGATTTTATGATTGAACCACTATGCATCATAGATCGGAGAGAAGAAATACTATGGAAGCGGGTTATCACCCAGGTTAAGGTGCAGTGGAGGAACTTTAGCCCGAAGGAGGTGACTTGGAAGGATGAACTGAGTCATGAAATAAGCTTAGCCCAACCTATTTTGAAGATTTAGAAAGACCAAGATGATGTTTCGCTCAAGGGGGGAAGATGTAATATCCCCTGGTAACCCTGTAAATATTGATTTACTATTTACTATAGTTAAAATAATGTTGTTTTAATTATGGGCTGAGAAGGCTAAAAACTATTAGTAGGCATATATGAATAAATGTTTTGATTTTCTTTATTTGCATACTGTTTGTGTGTGGACCATGCTTGGGAAGAAATGATAGAGAAATCTCACACATAAGTACTTGTATAGTTATGGGTTGGTAGTTACCTACCCAAGATCCTCCATTGGAAAGAAAAAAAACTTCCAAAAGAAGGCCAAGAGGGTATTGGGAACTAGAGGCAAGAGGAGAGTACGGAAAATACAGGTCGAAAATAATTGAATAAAAGGGACTCTATAGTTGGTTGGTCAGTGGAGTCTGTATGAAGCTTGGGTGCTCACACTTTTAATTCTGGCTAAGTCTTAGTTATGATCACATAGTCTCTGACAATAACATTCTTGTACTATCCACTGTCCTTGAAAATTCCTCTGGGCATGCAACAAGCTCAGGGAGAGATGCAATGTTAGAGACTGATCTCACAGTTGGGTGGAGCGTTGCATTCCCAATGTTTCATGGCTAGAAGAAACAAACATAAACTCAGATAAGTGTTAACAAGTGGTCTTGAAGTTGTTTTATAATTGAATGGTGTTATCTAAAAGAAATATTTATGGTCTATAGATAAACAATAGATATTTTTTCATTTGTAGGTTAACAGCAGAATTATTTTGATCTATGATCGACTCACTAAAATTATTGGTAAGTGAATGAACTAACTTAAAATATTCCACTTGGTGGAACATGAGTGAATAAAGTGTTTTGGGATATATAAAACTGTGAGATAACTCCAACGAGAAATGGGTTAGTTTCCAAACCTGGTTGCTGAAAGAGAAACAACTTGGTAAAAAATCTCATTCCTTATAGGGATAGACTCAGAACTAAGTACAATAAAAATAAGTAAGTTGGGGAAAAAATGACTCTGTTTAATTTGAGTCATGAAACTTAATATAAAAATACAACCAAATGAACTGCTAGGTAGAGTTTGGGTTAGGTTCCTGGTCCATCTAGGGAGTTGGAAACTTTGGAAACAGTCTCAAAATCTATCTAGAGCCGAGGAATGTAAACCTTTGTATGCTACAAGTTTAATATAACAAGAAATTAAAGAACACTGTGACTTAGTTCCTGATTTAAGAAAATATTGTGACACGGTGTATATAAACTCTGAGAGACAAAGATTATTCATAACTGGTGAATTTATAAGCCAAGTAAAATCTGTAAATAAGTAAACTAAATCAGACATATTGTGATAAAGAAAGTGACAAGTCTATTAAAAATGCAAATTAAAATAACTTTAAGGAATAGGAATACGAGTGCCGAGAACGATTACATATAATAATCTTGATACAATTGTAGAAGTGGGGATGCAAAGCCTATTTGAGAATAAAACCATTCAAATAATAAATACACAATTCAGTACATTAAGAAAATAATTGTTCATGGGTACCCGCCCGTATAATGTGGCGTTCTTAAACATTCAAGTCTATAGTTGGGGTCGACTGAATCCTCTGTCTCCCTTATCCATTCTAAATTATATAACTATAAATATGACAATAGTAAAATATTCTAACCTTGTTAGGGTTTTCAAAATGTATGGTTCTCTACATAGACCGAAAACTGTGAATTATACCACACTTGAAACCAAATGGGAAAAGTGTCATTCATTTTCATGACAGTCAATACGAGGACTTAATCTGAAGAGATTACCTATAGCACAGTGCCAAAATGAATTAAAATGCCAACCTGTGTAAAGATTATGAAAGTTGATGGACAAATACTAGTGAATATTAAAAAGAGTACCCACCTGGAATATAAATCCCTTGGGAAGAAACCACACCATGAACATGAACCTTAGAACAGAAAACCCCACTATGAGTAGAAGCTTAAGGAAAGAAAATAATAAAATGGCAAGGTCAAAAACCCTACACTAATACATTTGGCGGAAATTCCGACACTTGGTTCCGACACTTTTGACCAAATGTCGGAAATTTCCCCAAATTTTTTCCATCCCGCCCGAAATCGTCGCTATACCGACGTTTATAGAAAAGTGTCACAATACCGACACTTAGAAAAGTGTCGCAATTGTGAATTTTGGAGGAAGACGTGGCAATTGTGACACTATGGCCCAAAGCGTCGCTATTGCGACGACTGCCTCCAAACGTCGCAAGTG